>JAWMRA010000005.1:2505207-2612840 GCA_035584735.1 Pseudotriccus pelzelni | reverse complement strand
CACTCACCCAGAGACTGCCCACTTCAAAAGTCTGTAGGTTTCATGCACTGGAGGTTTTAGCATCATTCTAACACCAGGGCTGTGTTAGATGTGATAGAGCTGTGTGGCTTCCTATGGATTCTGAAGGCTCTCTCCGGTGCTGGAGGCATTTTGGTGTTGTGTTGTTGTGCAAACAGTTTCCTTTGCTTGGAGAGGCTGGATCATGATGAGGAGAGAAGTAATGCACCCATTGCAACACTTTCCATGAGTGCTAGTCAGTCCAGAGATTCTTAGCAAAACATGTTTTTGCTTTGTTTAGGGGTGATTAATAGGCATTCCTTAAAAATTTTTGAAGCTTAGAAGCTCACTATGAGTCCAGGTCTAACAGCTCTGTTTGCCCATAAAGTGATTTGTTAATCACACACACTGTCATTATAGTAACTTTTTATTTATTGGCAGATGTCAGTAGAATATCACAATATTTAGGTCTAAAAACAACTTTCCTGTGAGCTTTGTGAGAACAGGTTTTGAGACCATGTTATTGCTTCATGGAGAGCAGCTTTGGCATGAGCTCACCCTTCTATTAGACAACAGAGAACCCACACCGGCACTTCCCTAGGGGCTGAAGTCCACAGGAATTCAGGTTCTGCTTGTTAAAAGTTAGCATGCCTGGAGAGTGAGTAAGGCTCCTCTTGATCTGCATGGGGACTGGTAATCACAGGTGCAAAGTGTTGTTTTTTTTCCTCTTTCCTCATACTGTAGTCACTGATCACATGTAAAAACAGGATTCGCAAAAGTTTCCCCACAGAGTATTTTTTATTTTTAACAATATTTAGCTTTGACCCACTGTATCCTGGAGATGTGTGGTGTATGTGTGTTCAGGTACTTGCAGAAGTGTTCATTTGTTTCTTTCTTTCAAATGCCTGGAGCAGTTGGTGCTGCTCCACAGCATTTTTTATGAATCCTTCAGCATTGCACAAAGCAGCAGGTTCTGGTGGTTTCATTAGAAAGCTGTGAGCATGCTATGCTTGGTTGGACTGAATTTTTCTGTACATTACCAGAAAAACTGAGCATAACATGTAGGACAGCAAAATATGGGTTAGAATAGTGTTCTTTTCACAGCATGTAGTCACTTGATGGCATGTAAACTGTAATTTTGAATATCTGAAGTTACAGGTTAGGACAATTTAGGATTAAGATCACACTAACAAATCCTGTTTTCTCTTGCTTTTGCTTTTACTTTCATCAACTCTGAGACTGAAATTTTCCAAGTCGAGGTCTCTCTGATGAGGAATATGATATGCAGCATATTAGTCACTCCTGATAACAGGGCCAGGAAAAATTCCAACTGCGTTAGTGCAGAAAGGTGACTTTGGATTGGGATGAACCCTTGGCTGTTGTTGTGGCAGGCTGCTCAGGTTGTATGTGTTAGAAGCTGTTAAAAAATAGAAGCAGTTAGTTAGCACTTTTGGATTTTAATGTCCACAGAGATTTCAGCCAGGCTGAGTGGGGAGTCCCATGAGGCGGGACTTTTCCCGGAAGGATGCACGTTTTTGGAGGAGAAGTTGAAGGATGTGGGGCAGAAGTGGTTGTAGGTGGGTGGGGAGGAATGGACAGAAGAATCTCTGCTGGCTAAACCATGTCCTCCTCGAGACCCCAGCAGCACACTCATTCCCACCTTTCAGCAGCCCTTTGTGGAGGGCAGGTGTTTATCATGTTCCCCTCTGACTCGAGGACGCTCAGGGGTCAAGCGCTCCGTGTCTCCATGCAAGTGTCAGTGTCTGGAAGGGGGCTGATGGCAGTGGAACAGCTAGACCTTTCAGCTTTTCTGATGACCTCTGCTAGCATCAGCATGGGGGAATTCCTTTTTTCCTCAGTCTGCTTTTGAAGAAGATCCAAGTCTAGTGATTTCATACAAAACCTTAAGAACCTTTCCTCTTCCCTGGATGGGTTGAGTTCAGCTCTCAGAAGACATTGAAACTCCAAATTCATGCTATGCTGGAGTGTGGGGCTTGTCCTGGGGTTAGAAAACACTCAACTTTCTTAAATTCATCAATTTCTTGATGATTTCATGGCTATATTGGGAGCTGTGACATAAATGTTAAACTGAGGTTTGTGCTTTTGTCTACCCATAAGATAAATAAGTGTCTGTAGAACTCAGACTGGAGCAGAGAAAGTTGAATGTCAAGTGAATGAACTGATTTTAACAAGACAAACCAGTGGTTTGGATCATCCTTCAAATTTAAAACCTAGGAATGGACTTTCTAATTTAGTAACTGTGTGTTGGCATCGTGCTCTGACCTAGGGTGTGTTTGGAAAATGTTTAATGATAACGTTTGGGCTCCTGAACATAAAGAGATCAATAATACATGGATTTGTGAGTTTCTGTGGTGCCAAAAAGCCAGTCTTAGAGACCTGTCCTCAACAATCCATTACTTGAAAACTCTAAAATTAATTTATGTTCACCGAGATCCCTTTACACCAGAAGGAGCTGTTTATTTTTTTTTTCACATCTTTTTTTATGAAGGAAAGGCGAACAAAGAAATATCAAGGGTGGTTTTAATGTATTGCAGAAAAAAAAATCATTAAAAAGCATTGCAGGCTGGCTGAAGGCCAATTTTGATCACGAGGAATCCCAAAGTGCTGTGTAAACTTGAAGTGTAACACGAGGTCCACTTGGGCATCCACCAGCACGAGTGGCTCTTACTGACGCTTTGGAGCAGCTCAAGCTGAAACTTTCTTTAATCTTTTGCCCCCCCCCATTTTGGACCTCCTTCTCCAGGGAACTTCAGCCTCAGTGGAGCCTAGATCTCTCACCTACATTCTTCTCCTTAAATTTATATCTCCAATTTCTTTGGGTCTGTCCCCATTGTCATAACTGCTGTTGTTACACCCTCTGTAATGGGAAAAAGATTAATCTTGAGGATGGTCAGGGTGTCACTTTGAGGCTGTTTTGGTGTGGGATGGATGTTTCTCATGGTGCAGTTTGCTTCTGCTGCAAGGTGTGGGCACATCCCTGTCCCTTCTCACCCCCCTCTGCCACTGCTGGCAGCTCAGAGCTAGCTGGGCAGAAAAGTAACCCTACCAAAACGTGAAGGATTTTTTCTGCATGTTTAGCTCCCTGTTCCAGCTCACTATGGGATCTGATGAATGGAGATGGAAAGGGAAGAATAAATGCATGAAAGAGATCTGGGGAGCTGGACCAGCCTCTTGGCTTTGGCTCTTAGATGGGCATGGTGCTGTCAAGTTGTTGTTATTTCCTGCCATGCTGGATTTCTTTCCTGAGTTTAATCTTTTCTTCACCCCACTGCTGGTTTAAAGGTATTCCAGGCCACTTTTCCTCATAAGAGTTATTTTCCATCCGTTTCTGATTTTGGTTCGCTTGCTTTAGAGGGTTTTTTTCCCCCTCTTTTATCTGCTGGTGTGAGGTAGAAAAAGAGAAGGGAAGCAAATGGAGGGAAGTAAAACTCAGAAGAAAGAACAAATTTCCATATTCTTTGTCCTGTTTTGTTAAGGTTCATGCAGTATTTTTAGTTGAGGAGGTTAAGTTTTGTCTTTTTGGTTTAGATGAAGACTCAGGAGTGTGTAAGGAAATGGTGTTTTTATCTCTTCTTCAAAACCAGATCTCAGCACAGAATCAAAGGCTGCTGTGCTCTTAGAAGTGTTTTATTTTGAATGGAAAAGAAAATAAAGCTGCAGCACTTCCAAAAGTTCAGATGCATTCCTGAAAATCTTTCAGGGGATGTATGGCTTCGCTGCTTCAACTCCTGCTATGAGTTTGATTTAAAATAACCTCCTAAATCTGTTAATAGTCTTGAAAAGGGACTAATTTTGCTTGGCCCTGGGTGGAAACCACACAAACCCACCGAGTTCTGCAGGAATTCCTTCAGGAGCCAAAGCTGCTCAGGTATGCACAGGAAAGGGTGCATAAATCTAAAATTGTGGTTTGTGACAAACCACTTATTTTTTGATTAGGTAAATCAACTTAATACGACTCTGCAGAAGAGACACTACTCACGTGCATAATTAATATTTTGTTAAATTTAACAGTGTCATCCCAGAACTCCAGTGGTTTTTAGTGTGAGCACACACAGTGTCAGAGGCAGAGCTGAAAAGATCAGAGGTCCTGCTGGGAGAGAGCCCTTGGGATGTGCTTACCCTGGGGTCACATTTACCATATGACCCTTTCTAGTCTTGAATGGCAAGATTAAAAAAGGAATATAAAGAGCTTTTTTAGTGTAGATATACAGATATAGCTATTTTTGTAACAAAATAATTCCAAATATATTATTCTGAAATTACACAGTTACAGACTGGATATAATTAAAATTATGTAAATTGTGCTGTTAAATGGCTGACTTCTTTCAGAGGAGCTTGTACGAAGTGAAGAAATCTTGTTCCTCATGTGTGTTTTGGTAGAGCTGCCTTGATAGATTTCAGAATGACAGGCTCCACATCAACTTAATAACATGCAAGCAAGGGTACAAATTTATCATCGCTGCTAATTGCAAGTCTGTTGTTTTTATACTGCCATCTAGGCCTCAGCCCCAGTTGGAGACCTGTTCTATTTGGCACCGTGGAGAAGCTTTATAAAGGATATTCTGCCCCTTAAAAGCTTGATAAAGGATATTTTGCTACTTGAAAGCTTGTCATGTACGTAGAAAAGAGAAAGGCAATCTCCTGCAAGAGGAGAGAACAGGCTTCTTTCACCTGTTTCCTCCACTGAGGCTGTGATTAGAACTGACCTTCCTTAGGAATGTGTTAGAATAGGGATTAATTAGCCCAATTTGGAGCCTTAATTCTGTGCTGTCCCTTGAGTGGAGGAAGTTTCATTGTTTTGTAAAGAAACACAATGTTTCACCTACATTGCCATTCAGCAGGGCTGAGCTGTCATGGGAATATACTGTCTACAAATAATTAATCAGGTGTAAAAGTATCTTCTAAATAAGAGGTAGATTTTAGCTCTGTGCCAATATTCAAAATAATTTGGTTAAATATAACCATGTCTTGATTTTCTTTTCTTTCCTTTTCAATTTGTTTTTATAACCAGCATTTTTACTCATATTTGAAAGTTGTTCATGTTCCTTTCTGTGTGTGAAAGGAAAAGTACCCAGAGGAAGGAAAAATTTTTAGATGTGCTGAGGCTGCAGTGCAGTTAGGTATGTTGAGAGCTTTGTTGAATACTTGGGGTAAACAGCTGGGGGTGGTATTTTTTTCCTATTAAATTTGTTGTAGTTAGCTTAGTATTTTATTATGGCATTTATTAAGTGTTACTATTCTGTTTGGATATATAATTTATTAATTTGATTTTTTTTTTAATCTCATCTAGGTTATTCTGAGGTTATTCCAAAAATACCCCTCAACATGCCTGAAAATCCAGCGGCAGGTATGTGGTCTGAAAGTGATTGCTTTTGTGGGACAGTGAGAAAGGAAGCTCCATTCCTAACCTGGACTCCTTTGTGGTGCAGATAAGCAGCAGGTGCTGCAGATCCTGGATCGTCTGCAAGCAAAACTACATGAGAAAAGGGATTCCCAACACCAGGAAAACCTGGCTGTTTTACGGAACACCCTCAGGAGCCCCTTGTTTAACCAGATACTGACTCTCCAGCAATCCATCAAGCAACTGAAGGAACAAGTGAGTGTAAAATTACAGTTGTTGGTGTGATGAGAACTATGGGCAGCATGGAACTTAAATCATGATGTGTAGGCGTGTGTTAACGAGGGTGCTCTCATTAATAAGCTGTAACGTGGTGTGAGTGAATGTTGGGCTTTTTTCTTTTGTGAAGCTGGTATCAGCAGTCACTGCTGAAATGAGAAGTGGTTTTGCAACAAACAGGCCAAGGGGCAATGTGCTTTGAAAGGAATGCAGGAGAGGCAGGTGTTGGGAACCACATCGGTCGGAAAAAAACATCTGTGAAAGACATCGGCTCCGGTACTTTGAGTTCTGGACAGTGTTGGACTGGGATCCTTTGTTTTTCAGAGAAGCTAAATACATTTATCAGCTTACTGGCAGCATCTTTCCTCCTTAAAAGACATAATCACTTCAGTTCCTGCTAATTTGTGTGAGAATGGTTAACCTGCTTTGGGAAAGAAAGTCTAGAAAACCACTCCTGAAGATTTGCCAAGCTCTGATGCAGACCCACCCAAGTAGTTTTAAAATTACTGGGCTTCAGCAGCGGTCAGAACTTGTGTGGTTTGGTTTGTAATGCCAGCTGACATTTAGATTCTGTGGACATGGAGCATCCATTACACATCTGCATGAACAGGTCTCACCCTGCAGTTAACTCAAAATCAGCAGCAAAAGCTCAAAGTCAGGGCCTGAGCAGTAGCAATCCCTGTCTCGGCTGCACCTGCCCAGCTGCAGGTCTAGCAGGGTGGTGTCAGGGGGACAAGGCCACCTTGCTATCATTGCCAGATGTGTTGCACATGTTCCTCCCTGGGTGGCTCGGTGATGGCTGTGACATTCATTATCCCTTCTTGCCATGTTCCCATACGTTTTGCATCTCCTTCCCGAGCTTGGATGCATGTCTGCATATTATTAAAAAATGTATAAGAATACAAGTATATTTACGATGTGACTGTGACATAGTGGATGTTACAGCCAGAGTGTTAGGAATTCTCGTATCTAGAAAATTTAGGTTTTCTTGAAATTCTTTTTAAGGATGGGCAGTTTCATTAAGGATGGGATTTTCCAGTTTATTACGTCACACTTGGAATATTTCTGCGTTTCTTTGTTATCAGTCAGGACTAGCACTGAAAGTTCTAGCAGTGATGGCATGTTCAGTAATAGCTAGTTTGTACCCAAGGCTCTCTCTGAGGAAGGAATAAAAGAGACCAGGCCTTGGGCTCCTGAGTGACTGTCAGAGTATTTGGATTTTTGTGCCAAAATGTTATACTGGTTTGCCTGACAATTGCAACAGTGCCTGAGTGCCTCTTTAACGTTTGCTGCTTTTGAATGTGTTGTTTCTGGACTATCAGAGTGAAAAGAGGATAACGGGCATGGGCAGGGAAGACGCATGAAAGAAACAAAGGAAAAAGAGTGGAGTAGAAACACAGCTGGAACACTCAGGGAACTTTCCTTCTGAAAAAACAGTTTACATTTGATACGGTAGCTTGGTTCTAGCTTATATTTTAACACTGCCTAATTTATACAGGTGAGTATATTTGTGTGAATAGGCATATATGAACGTGTATACTTGTTTCTTTGGCAGTCTGCACACAAAATAGTATATGTGGAAATCCCTTCTTTTGGTTTTTTTTCCCCCACATCTTTGTTCATTTTTAACAGCTCAATTACATGCCTCCTGACCGCTCAGTAGATTTTGATTTTACCAAGAGAGGGCTGCTTGTGTTTGCTGACAAATCAGTCACTGCTGGGACACCTTGCAGTTCACCTGCACCCAAAGCACCTCCCTTCACTCCAAACCTGGGAGTTAATGAATTTAACATGATCATCCAACAAATGGCAAAGGTAAGGCTCTCCAAACTTACTTTCCTTTTGGAGTACATTTTCACAATGCTTTTTTGTTGTGTATCTGGGAGCGTGGTGCCTCCTAACCAGTGCAGAGTAGAAGTGTGCTGAGGAAAACTTTTTCCCTGAGGAAGATAAAGTCAGCAATAGAAAGAAGTGGTTTGGTGGTTTGTTTTGCTTTTTTCTTTCTTTGCCAACTTTTTTTCTGTTTTGCTTCCTACCAAATGCACCAACACAGTAAAGAAGTTTCAGTTGCCAGAAAATGCTTCTGATATTTGATCACACTTAGTAGAAAATGGACATTTTCAGCGGAAACTTGTTTTGATGGAGACACTTGTTTTATCAAGTATATTTTGAATTGGAAATGTGCCAACTTTGTTAATATATGAACAGTGTGAAGTATTAAAAGAACTAGCATGTAATATTTCATTTAACTCTTCATTTAGTTTGGCTTAACTGTGCCATGTGAATTGTAAAAACTCGTGATTTAAAACTGTACAAATTCCATAGGAATTTGTACAGGTGCAGACATTCACGCACGTGGGATTGGCATTTATACCAGAAATGTATTGTTCTGTGTTACTTTGAACCATTAATTTAGTTGGTTAGTCATGCCTTTCTGTATTAAATAACTGTTGCTAATTGACTACCTTAATGTAGCTGAAATATTTTGAGCATAACTTTTCTCATTAGTATGTCAACTCATCAGATGAAAGATTTAGCAGTAAAGACTGCATGTTATTTTGCATAAAGCAGCTGGGATAGTAGTGCATTCTCTGAGTAATATTTCCCAGTAAACAACTTCAGAAATCTTGTATTAAAACTGAAAAACAGACAGTTGCAAAAGCAAACTTTTTTAGCATTAAGTGTGAAGTTGCAGAGAGGGGAAGGAAATCAATTTCTCTATTTAAAAAATACAGTCCTTTGGATGCACACCTAAAAATCAGCATTAAAAGCAAGGGGAGCCAAAAGACAACTAATTTAGTTTAGCTATACAGCATTTCCAGAAATCCCAAATATATTGCTCTAGACAACACTTCTTTCATAGTTCTCATCCAGTTTGGAATTCATCTCATAATGTGAATGAAGTGTGAAAGCAGCTCTTAAATTCCCTGAGGTTTCAGAACCTCAGAGTGCTTGCATATCCGATACGTTGCTATATTAAAAATAATAAATGGAGGAGCTTTTATAGAAATAACATATTCAGTATTTTGCCTTTCTTTAGTCTTAGGAGGAGAATAATTCTTCCAGTGTTCATAAATTGTAAACCAGCTCATTCTATTGCATTAAAAATTAGTAAATAATTTTATTTTCTGTTTTATTAGGGAAGACAAATAGAATCAATAAAGATTGATAAACCTTCTGTTGGAGGTCTTGGATTTAGTGTGGTTGCCCTTAAAAATCCCAGCTTGGGAGAAGTTGGTATCTTTGTCAAGGAAGTCCAGCCAGGAAGCATAGCTGACAGGTGAGATCTTTATAATTGTGTTGGAAAATTGTATTTTCCATGAAGGGAAAAGTCACGACATTCACACTGAAAACTCCATCAGAATAACATGTTTGTCTGGGTTATCTGGTGGGATATTTTGGTGGTGGTATCTTGAATTCTGGCTTTTCAACTGAAGGGACTCATGTTTTGAGGATCAGATTTTCAGATGAGTTTTAAATATCTGAGCGATTCATAAATGGAATTTCCAGAAGTCATGACTCACTTTAGAGAATCTTGAGAACTGATTAAAAAAAACAAAAGAAAACTCAGAAAAGAATACAAGGGAAACAAAAATTAGATTCCTTTTTACTTTTTATGCATTGTGTCCTTGAAAGATTCCCCCCCCTTGTTCCTTTATTTATGTGCCGCTGACAATACCCTATTTATAGTTGGTTTTACTGTTTGTTTGCTGTGTAAATTTAGATCCACTTCTCCCGACAGATCCCTGCACAGATGTCATCATAGAATCAAGGCTTCAGGCAGTTTCTTCCTGTATTGTCTGTGGGTTTTCACCCAACAACAAAAGGCAGAGCAATCCTTTAAAAATAAAATGTGATTGTAAAACCACAAGAGTTGGCATGAGACAAATGCAGTGCTCGGAATTATGTTTCAAGAAAATGTGTCTAGATTTCAAGTCATTGGTGTCACTTTTTAAATAACACATGTCAGGAAGTGCCAACACAGGATGACAAAAAGAGTGGGGAGAGGTTGGAATGATAATGGCGATGGGCCCACAGAGAACACACCAGAGAACACTTAAAGAAAAGCATATTAAGGCTCTTTCAAAGTGGAGACAGATGGACTGATCCGGATGTCAAAAGGAGGGTGAATATCTCACTTTAGGATTTGATGACCTGCTGCTCACTTTCTTTGATGAGAGAATCTAAAATATGGTTAGTGCTCGAAGAAAGTGATTTCTGGGAAACATTTTAAACATGGCATGATAAAAAGGAAGTTTAAAATGCCTTAGTTAAGATGTGCAGTTACATTGTTTGGGAGTTTATAAATTTCCCCAGCATGCTTCCCATTTTGCTTCTGAGACAAGATCTCCTGGAGATTTTTTTTGGATTCCTACAGAGCTTTGAAGGCAGTGTCTGTCTATGTAACAGTTTGGTCTCGTGCACAGAATGAATATTTAATAAAGGAGATGAATGATGGTTTCTCTCTTGTCACAAATCTAAATTCATCACTGGGATGAATTAACTGTGAAATTTATATTATCTCAAGGTAGCAACTGAACTGTGTATTGCTCGAAGAAAGTTTCTTGTATGAAGCTTGATACTATAAATTTTAACTAAATTATAAGTATGCAGCTCATTGATCTTTAGGTTAAATAATGAAACAAAACAATGTCAAAGCCTGAGTTGCGGATAGTTAGAGATAGTAGCATGTAGTGCTAAACACAATGAGGAATAGTTCCTAGTTTATTGTGTAACTACAAAAATAAATTTTTCTGCTTTGTAGTTCAATAGTAACAAGAAATGATGAAGAATTTTCAATTAAATTTTGAGTAGAAGCAAAATAAAAAATTGAAGAGATTTTTGTACCATGATAAAGCTGGAGCAAAGTGTGTCTGGGCAGTGCAGTTTATAGTGTGGATTGCATGTAGTTTGGAATTTGGTGAAGACATCACAATAAGCAGATTTTTAAAACATACGAACATTTAACCTCTCACAACTGTGTATTTTGCATGTTCGTATTTAAATTACACGAGCCTGATGTGAAGTCACTCTGGTGCATTAAAAAATTGCTTTCAATGTTTTGTTAAGGGATCAAAGACTGAAGGAAAATGACCACATACTGGCCATTAATTGCACCCCATTGGATCAGAACATTTCCCATCAGCACGCCATTGCCCTCCTCCAGCAATCCACGGGATCCCTGCATCTGGTCGTGGCCAGGGAGCCAGTTCAAGGGAACAGCAGAACTTCAGCTGTCTTATTAAGTGATGTAAATCCACCTGAGACTGTGAGTTGTTGTAATACTGTCAAAATCAGATTTTGAACTGTGCTGGATATTTTGTTCACGTCTCTTAAGTGTTTGTGTTAGCAAGTTTTACATGCAGGGATTTTTTACTTTAATCAGATTTTATATGTGATGACATTTCATTTAGACTCACCGTGCAGTAAGATGAGGCTTCCATTGCAAAGCTGCATGGAGCTGTTATAAAATAGATCCTGGGTTTTTATGGGATAGCAGGAGCTTTAATAGATCAACATATTCTTAGCAGCAGGGTCTGTTCAGCATAGGCTGGGTAAAGCATTTTACGAGTATACCCAGCTGAAACCTACTTGAGCTCAGCAATTAAAGATGCTCTGATTACATCTTAACAGAGCGTAAACATAACCTGTCATGAACACTGCTTGAAATATCCCAACCAATTTAAACTTACTCTGCTCAAACCAAAAAGACTTGTCTTTGTTTTAAAAAACAAACAGAAATTACCTGTAAAGTACCTCTCAGTCACTGTTTATTTATCAGGGTTTTATTTTATCTGCAAATTTCATTAATTGTGAGCTCATTTTGTTTTCCTAACAGAGGAGAGCTTGTCATTGGGACAGGTAATAAATAAGGGCTGAACTTCCATCTGTGTTCTACCCATATAGCCCATGTGGAACAAATTCGACTGAATTTGGTTAAACTGCAAATCTAAATTCAGGGATTGCAATGTTGGAATCTTAATTTATTATGCTAGTAGATTTAGATGGAAATCTGGGTAAAAGCAGTGCTTTTCCTTATTCTCAGTAATTATTTCCCTCGTGATTATTACAGAGGTAGTGAAATCTGAAGGCTTTAGTGGATAATCAATATTGTTTATTGCACTGAAAATTTTAAAGAATTAAGCTTTAACTGCTTTTTCATTGAAAGATCTGCACTGAACAGACTAACAAAATAAAATACAAATATATATCTCTACAGGGGGTCCTTAAACTTCTTTTATGATATTTAACTGGCTTTGGCAAAGATTTTCAATATGCTAATAAATCCTTTATTCACAGAAGACTTAAATCTGCCTACTCTGCTCCATTTTGGTTTCTATGAGATATTAATCTGACAGAAACATTGGCTAGGTTTGTGTTGCTTGACAGCTTTGTTATTTTCAGATTGTCTTGTAGAACATAAGGTCATGGTACAGTGTAGCTTGGAAAATTTGCTTCCAGTTCAGTATGGCAGAATATTGTGCTGTGCTATTAATTCAGTACTGGTGGTGTTTAGAGTAAGTGGAATAACAGAAATAAGAATTTGGGCAAGCCTAAGTGAAAACTAGGCCAGTGCAAGCTCCTTGCCCCTGTTTTTCCCTCTTGTTTGTGGTGTTCTTGATTTATGAAAAACTGAAGGGATAGTTTTCATTTTGGCAGGAAAATCTCAGAATTGCTTTTTCCTAGTCAAGCTTTTTCCTAGGATCGTGTTATCCTGAAAGTGAAGGACAAACTGTGTGTTTAAAAACAGATGATAAATCCCACTGCGTATTTATAAAGAAATGGAGCTGAGTGAACAAAATCCCACAGATCTCCAGTATGTGGGATAGAGACAGAAAATTGCTCTGATTAATTCTCATCATTCACGTGAAAGTGAGAAACATTAATGATCGACTCAAATTAAAATCTCCTGTTTTTATTAATTGCAGATTCACTGGGGCCACATTGAAGACGTTGAGCTGATTAACGATGGTTCGGGATTAGGCTTTGGAATTGTAGGAGGAAAGTCAAGTGGAGTAGTTGTAAGAACGATTGTTCCTGGGGGATTAGCAGATCGGGTAATTTGTTATATTATGTCACTTCTTGTTTGATTGTGAAGTATAATTAACTGGTTTTGACAGTCTTAAAATAAACTAATATATTTAAACAAAAGCAAGCTGATAGCATCAAAGTCTGAATGCCAACATATACTTCATAAATAAGTATGTTGAAGGTATGATTGAGGAGGAAGTCAGCACCTGATATAAATTAAGTTGTTTCTCAGACATGCTTTGGCTTTTGTAGCATTGTTGAACACGCAGAAATTCTGAGAAGTTGCCTGATATTTTCAATACATATAATATTGTCAGCTTTTGGTCAGTCTGGGGGAGGACAAATACACTGTAGAATTTGGCACATTTGGCAACATCTATAGGGACAAACTCCAAATGAATTGTCAGGCAAGAGGATCTGTGCTGTTGAAGTCATTGCATTACAAGATTCAGTTTAGAGATTGAAGATGTCCTGGGTTTAGTGGATTTCATTTCCAGCAGGTTTTGATCCCTGCCTTGCAGTCTGACCAGGTCAAGGAGACACTCTAGGTTTGATGCAAAGCCTTTTGAAGCTCCTGGTACTTCTTAAAGTTGCAGAGGTACAGTTTGCAACCTTTGGTCGCAAGTCTTTAAAGACTCAGTGCTAAGTGTTGCTGCATTTAAGAGTACAAACAAAACAGGTTTGGATTTTTTTTAGTGAATTTGATCATAGTGAGTTACAATATCTGAGGACTGAAACCCATAGAGACAGAGAGAGAGGTTAAGGTACTTCCTCTAGTATAGGATGGAAATAAAAACTACAAATTTGAAGAGCTTTACTGGAAAACGTTGGCTTTTGCTCGACTGTATCCCCCTGAACCTGTTGTGTATAAGTGAGTATTTCTTAATTATCATCTAACACCTGTTTTGCTGTAAGAAATAAAGTGTTTTGGCTACCAGTGAAGCATGTAAGTTAAGAACTTACCACATCATTCTCAGCTGAATGAGGACATCATTAAGAACATGTGAAATAATGATGCATGTACATGCTAAAATTGGATGAGTTTGTAAATGAGTTTGAGCTGGTTCTCGGAATAACTCTGTGATTGCTGTATAAATCAATACACTGAAGCTGGTGGAGCTCTGCTGATCAATACTAGCTGAGGATTTGGTCCTAGGAATGCTTGCTTATAATAGAAATTATGATATAGGTCATGAATCATAATTATCAGGTAGAAGTGGTTTGTGTGTAGTCTTGTTACCTTCAGTGGATTTATTCACTCAAGTTACAGTTAGTCATCTGAGAAAAGAATTGCCAGGCCCATATAGAAGTATTATGAAAAACTCTAAAAAGTCCTAAATCAAAATGCTGTGCTTTCATTCTAGCCCCTGTCCTGTGAGGATTGTTCTATGAAACTGCAATAAATGACAATTTGTGAGATTATAAAACATTGTTGCTCTCTGCTTTCTCCTAAATGAGCAAAACGGGAAAAAACAGTTCATGATTGTACAACGAGTCCTTGAATTATTTAGTATGTTGCCATGGTGGTCAGTTTGCTGGTGTTTTCTCACATTGGTTCTCATGGCCATGAAGATGCTCATAAAGTTTCAGTTTTGTAATGGAACAGATATTTTATGTATAGCCTGGAAACATTTTTTCCAATTTTATTTGTATTTGAAGGATGGCAGGCTCCGAACAGGAGATCACATCTTACAGATTGGAGGGACCAATGTGCAAGGAATGACCAGTGAGCAAGTTGCCCAAGTGCTGAGAAACTGTGGGAATTCTGTTAGGATGATCGTTGCAAGGGACCCCAAGTGTGAAGTCATGGAGGCTCCCCCAGCTCCTGTGAGCTGGCCAGTCAGCACATTACCTTCCCTTCAAAATGGAAATGTAAGTAACTGCTGCTTCCCGTTTTAAAGTATGTTTGTGGCTTGTGATCAGAAAGGAAGGAGAGAACAGAGTGTTCTTGAGACCTGAAGTACTTCTTCTCTCTTGAGTTTCCAGATATCATGTGCTTGTATTTAAGTAGTCATTATTATAGCCCTGCCTTCTATAATTTTTCCCTTTTTCCTGTGTGTTATTAATACCTATAATCTTGGGATTGGAATGACCAGCTTTACAGAATTTATTTCAGAGTGGGTAATTTAATTACCAAGACCATAAACATTATCGATAAGTGGTACTTTTAGTTCTCCTTAGCTCATTAAATTTTTGCTAATCAATCATTTGTAAGTGGATTTAAAACTGGACTCTGAATTTCCCTACTCTGAAATCCAGAACGCCACAGCCACACCAGAATTATTCAGCACAATCATCTTTTTACGAAACATAAGTGTAATGTTTTCATAGTCTACGCTACTGTCTGTGATAGGAAATATATCTAAAAATTTTGAAACTTGTTTTAGCAAATCTTATCATGGTCATATCAAAGTCTCTTGTTTTTGAAGTCATTCTTTTCAGTTTTGAGTAATTAAAATCAACAAATGCTACACTAAGTGTACAGTAGGTCTCGAAACATAAACAAAGCTGTGCTTGTGTACCATCTGCTGCTACTGTGCTGCTTAGATTTAGGTGTAGAATCTGAGTAGCCTTTTCTTTCTTGTTTGGTTTCTTGAATGTGAGAGAAGAGAGCTTTTTTTTTTTAAGCTCGATTTTTAAAGGTCAGAGTAGAAATCACATTATTATAAATGCACCTTCTTACTGGGCAGCCAGTAGCTTTGTGTCTTGCATTTCTGGAAAACTGAAGCTGCCAGTTGATTATTTTGGGTTCTTCTCAAGCTCCTCTTCTCCCAGGAGAAGTCGGTGTAGTATGAAATGTGAGTGAGAAAGAGATGGGAGGAGGGGATTTATGTAGGTAAGGTTGGAGTCTTAAAGGTGGCTTTATCCAATACTCTGACAAAAGGCTTCCCAAGAGAATCAGCACTGTTATGAAGGACTTCTTTTCTGATTGGATCATATTTTCCAAGGCCCATATTAGGGAAAAAAATAACATGGACCTGGTTTTGTTTCCTCTACAAAGTACTCTTTTTCTCTCTCTGTATTGTAACTAATCAACCCCAAGCACTGTAGATGCTGCAGCCTTTCTACAATGTTATTTCTTCTGGATGTATTTTCAGTGTCCTCCTTATGCCTTCTCCTATGTTGTAATCTAGAGGGGAAAAAATAGTTTTGCAATTTTATCTGCTTCTTTCTGAATGTCATCTCTTGTTTTCTGAACGTAATAGTGCCTTCATATGTAGATTTGAAGAATCTCCTTTTCCTGGTGCTAGGAGAGATTTGCTGAAGATAAGATTTTAGTGGCTAAACTGAATGTATTTGTTAATTTAATGTTGATTTCAGTGATTCACTTTTCCATTTTTTGTCTGATTTACAATAGAAATGTTCTCTCTAATCTAATTTCTCTCTGATTTCTGAGTATTTTCACTAGCTGTGAGCTTTGGAATAGAAAATATTTTCCTTTGTTTTGCAGACTAGCAGAAAGGCATTTTTAATAGATCATTGGTTATTTTCAGTTTTATATTAATATTTGATTTTCTTTAAATTTCTTGTAGTAGAGAGTAACTGAAGCTACTTATGTCTGTGCATGAGCACAAGAAAACAGACTTATCTGTACTCTCCAAGATACTGACAGCGATGTTAGCAGCCTACTTGTGCTGACTGTACTTAGGACTTTGCACTTTGATTTTTCCAGACTTCCTTTTAATGTTTTGCATTAGAGCACTGACTCTGAGGAGCTTTTTATTGTCAAAACGGCAGGACTCTCAAGGCCATAGCTCCATTTCAGGTGTTTCTATAGGCTTGTTTACTCTATAGATAAGTGACAGCATCAAAACTTATCTTCATCTCCATCAGCCTGGTACAGGAGCAAGGGAGCTGGGAGGCATTTAATGAGCTTAATGACTGTGCTAGTGGAGGGAGGTACGTGTGATAACGAGATAGCTGTTCATCGATTTCTCTTTCACTGAAAAGTGGAATATGGCTATAACTCCACCCTGCTTTTAATATGGGTCCGTCCAAAGCTGATACTTGGCAAGCATTTGATTAAACTTATCTTTTTCACTCCCTTAAGAAATGTTTTCCAATTTCCCAGTCTTTTTTTTGCTGTTGGCAGTGACAGTATCCCTTCTTGATTTCATCACTTTAGCAGACCTGACTCTCATCATCTTCTTTTTGATCTCATTGGGCTGTACATTCAGTAATCTGATAACTGAAAACAAACAACTCTATGTATTTTAATTTATCCCTTGCAATCCCAGATTTACGTGCTTGATTGTTTTTCTCTTTGGTCTCACCAGTGTCTTTACTGTTCCCTCTTTGAACTTTTGCCGTGCAGTTTAGATTTTTACTGGTCAGAGGAGAATTGCACAGACATCCTGAGGCAGCTTTGTAGGGATTTTGTAAATGCATGTAAATTCATTTGTAAAGGAATACTCTCCCTTCCTCTGATAGGTATTAAAAATTGTTTTATATGAATGCAAACTAATAAGGGTTTTACTTCCCATTTCCATGGACAACCTCGAAGCTTCCAGTTCTCCTTTGCAGCTTGATGGCGTTCAAACCTGAACAGGATCATAGCAAACTTCAGGACTCACATTTTAAAGGGAGAGAAGAAATTCTGCGGGCCTTCAGGGTTTTTGTTGTCTTGAGGGATTGACTGGGAAGTTTGTTGTTACCAGGGGGAATCCAAAGGAAAATGGCCCCTGAGTAGGTCTAATGAAAACCTTTCAATAAAGTGCTTATATTATACCTCTGATAGGTATGTGGACAAGGTATTGGGAAAGAATTTAAAGAGCAAACAAAGACTTTGGTGACACTTTATTTTCAGCAAATCTTGGTTGTGTCTCTCTTACAAATACAATCCCTCTTAAAACAGGAAAATCAAGATCACTGCTCACTTCTGAAGATCTTATTTAACCTGCAATATTGTAATGGTACTGGGAAATGACAAGATTTTTTTTTACCATCTTGTACCTTTTTTTTATAGGATAATAACAACGTTTTTGATACCTATGACGTTGAACTTGTAAAAAAGAATGGGCAAAGCCTGGGAATAACAATTGTTGGATATGCTGGCACATGTGATGTAGGTGAGTTCTACAGAATGTAGTAAGTCTAGGACAGGGGCTTCTCAAATACCCTTTATTAACTATGGAGAAAATGGATAGCTCCTACCTGTGCTAGGATATGGGGACATGCACTCAGCTGTTTTTTTTTCCCCTAAATCCTCTTAAAATTAGAGCTGTTAACTTGTCTTTCAGATATTGGTGGCACAGATGATAGTATCTTCGAAATTGACCCAACTGAATATCTGGTTTTACTCAAAGGGGTAGTGCTTTTTATCCCTCTCCTTCTTTGTGGGAGTCACGGAAGTATTTTGGGAACATAGTGCAGCTGGGGTTGCTCTCAAACGCTCTTTGTTCCCAGGAGATCCTCTTGTGTTGCCAGGCAGGAATCCCAGGCCAGTGCAGGGAGGCAGGGAGGGGCACATGTCAGGCAGTGGGGAAAGATGAGTTTGAAGCACTGGTGAAGGGGTTTTGTTGAGCATGGACAAACCACATTGGGCAGGTGTCTGAGGAAGGTCAGTGTCCAGAAAAGGATGGATGAAGTGTGAAGATTCGCTAGAATTAAAGATCAGCATTTCCTATTTAGCTTGAGTTTGTGGAAGTGTTAGTGTTTCAGGGTTTTTTACTGTTTGGTTTGGTTTATTTTTATTTCCTTGTTCTAATTAGAATTAATAATCAAACGGCAGACGTGACAAAGGACGGCTTTTCTGATTTCCATGTTTCTCTTTTTTTTTAAAAAGAAAAATCCTTCTTCATTAAGATTTAAAGTACTAAATTCTTTAGCTGTAAGATGATTGAAGTCCTGATCAAAGTCCTTAAGCACGTACTTTACTTTTAGCTTAGTTAGTCCTATTGAAATCAAATGCAGCATGGATTTAAGTGATTGTGGTTTAAAGCCTGGGTAAGCACAAGGATGAATCCATGGAGGAGGCGGCCTTTTGTGAGCCATTTTAAGGGAAGAATTTTGAGGTCAGCGTACAGGTGGTTGTGTCAGGGCTGATTTTTCCACCAGAGATCCTCAATCATTTGGTTTCAAGTTGTGTGAGTGGTAACATGCAAATATTGGTGGTATACAGAGTCATCCCTTTATGGACAGAAGAAAGTGTGTGAAAAAGGCTGGAATTAAAAATCTTAATCAGAAAAGAAACAAATGAGGTTAACGCAGTGACTTCTTTCTCTCTTCCCCAACAGAACCTTCAGGGATTTTTGTGAAAAATATAATACCTGGTAGTGCTGCTGACCACAATGGTCAAATTCATGTCCATGACAAAATTGTTGCTGTAAGTAAATTACTCTTATATATTACTGTAGAACTAGTACTTGATTACACATCTCAATGCTAAAAGAACAATGTAGTAGAGACTTTCAAAAATTAATTAAACCTCCTCTGCTTTGCAGAAGAAATAATTTGGTGGTTTGTATTTGTTTAGGTAGATTTGTGACAGAAATGAGCCTTGGCTTGCTGTGGTTTAAGTATCATTTTATATTCAAAGAAGTAGTAAATAGTAGTTAACTATGAAAGAGGCAAGCATTTGGATTAAAGTGTTTTAGAGCGGAGAATCTTGGCTTTTGGCCTGCAGTACAGATGAGCAGCAGTAACTTCCAATTGAATTGCATGTGATTTGAGGATGGTTAAGATTTTGCAAGATGTGGCACATTGTTTGTGGTCCTTAATGGCTGTGGAGTGTGGATGCAATCAAAATGTTAATGGTCACAAATTAGGTTTAAAATCCCAAGCTTTATGTGTAGAAAAATGTGGGAAAAAAGTTTCATAACAGTGAATTGAATAATAGCCAATTTTGCATTCACAGTATAAGCGGGAATGAATTACACAGTTTTTTTGTTTTAAGAGATAATATTTATGGAGATGTGAGTTTAAATTACTTATAAAACGTGTGCTATGCCAGACCTTCCAAAGTCAGCTTCTCCTTTGTGAGAGCAAAAATTGATACAACATTTTATCTTCAGGAAAAGCTCCTATCTGCAGGTGAGGTGAACACAGTATTTTGGATGTAAATTAAAATAGAATGGATTGAACGAACAGATGTGTATATAGACTTGTGTGGGGCATGTTAGAAATCTCTGGGAAAACTAACAGTGATAATGAACTGAACAGAGTTCTGGGTTGACTGCTCTGTTGGGAAGCTTCAATCCACAATCCTTGTCAAGCTGGTTTTTGTAAACAAAAAAAAATTCAGGGAAAATCTGTGCATACGTGTATCAGAGTAGGAAATTCTGTTTTGTGGTTGCCCCATGAAGACAAGAAATTACTGTTTTGTTTCCTTTTAAAATGCATTTTGAAAATATTATCTCATTAGTGAAATGTAACTGATTTAATGAGATTGTTTTGCAAATACTACTGTCTTGGGAGAATAACCCTGTAATTCCTGCACAAAATAATATGGCTGATGCTTACAGTGTATGGTGCTACACTACATAGCCTAAGAATTGAACGCAATTACTATTATTTGATACAATTTTCTTGTTTTAGGTTGATGGGGTTAATATCCAGGATTATACCAACCAAGAAGTAGTAGAGGTATTGAGGAACACAGGACAGACTGTACGTCTTACTTTACTTAGAAGGAAACCTTCCTCTACTATTTCTTCAGAAAGACCTTCAGACAGAGGTAATCCTTTTTTTCCCCCCTTTTTTCTAGCAACTGATTTTTTTTTGACTCCACTTACAGTTACCTTATTTAACAATTTAGGATTAGATACCACTTGATCCTAGATTTTGTGAAAGCACACTGTAGAAAATGAGATACTTAAGAAGACATGGAAAGACACAAAAATAAGAAATTCAGGAAAATTAAGTGCAAAACTCCTGTGTAGCTACCCCTTCCTCCCCCAGAATTAATGAGGTGGTGTTACTACTTCCTATATTTTGCAGCATATGATTTGTTTTTTTCATTTGTTCTCACAGTGCAGCCAACTGTTCCAATCTTTGTGTCCCCTGGAGCTGTAGGGACTGAAATTAGTGTGGACACTAAGAATGAGGGAAAACAAGAACAGAAGGATAATCTTCAAAGTGAAAAGCAGCAGAGTCTACATAAAGCAGGTAGATAGGATATCTTGCAGTGTCTTTTCTGAGCCTTGGAACTGTCTTTAATTCATTTTCAATACTGATGGGCTGTCCTGGCTTATTCCGTCTTCAGCTTTTGCCTTGTAATGCTTTTTATTCAGTTCCCTCAGAAGTAAAACTCTACCTTTGCATTTATCAACTCTCCCACGCCACCCTGTCCCCAAAATGTGCATTCTGTGTCATCATGGGGATCACTGTGAAGACGGGATCACATCAGCCCCTATAGATATTCACCTCTGCTCATAACTGGCTGCCAAGCCATTCATTAATGCTGTCTTTGATCCCTGTGCTCCATCTGGTTTTCAGACTATTTAGCCCATGTTTCCTTGGTTTCCAAATGGGAATGCTGATGTAAGTGGTGTCAAAAGCTTCAGTAAAGTTGAAGTGTGTTACACCTTCGTCCACATTGCTGTCTTGCAGTCAGATTGGTCACTTATTTGGCAAATCTATATTGACTGTTCCTAATTGGTCTTCTTTTCATTTGTGTCTTTGGAAAGAAGTATCTCATGATCTCAGGGCCTATAAGTCTCTGGATGTTCCTCCTTGCATAAAATTTGCCCTTTTCCAGTCAATAGTAATCCCCTTTGCTTTGGGAGTGTTTTTTTAAGGTTATAGACAGTGGAGGTGCAGCCCTTTCAGTATTTTGGAATGGATCTCATAGACTATAGAGTTCTCCAGCTCAGTGATTCCTCTTTCTAGTTCTGATCCTACTCTGATGACCTGAGGTGTCCTGCCAGCAATCTTTGGAGGGAGATTTGTTCATCCTCCTCTGCCGGCGGGGCTTTGAACCACATTGCTGGGTGAGCAGCATGAGGAGATGGAACTCCTGGGAGTTCATATTTATTTCCTGATCCAGTGTTACCTCACTCATATCCATCTTAATAATTGGACTCGATCTTAGAACTCTTTCCCAACCTGATTGATTCTGAGATCTTTTTCCCTCAAAGGCCTTAGACTCCTACAGAGTATTTTCATAATATTCCTCTGGTTTCCTGTGCAACATCCCTGATGCCAATTTGTTGCAATTTCCTCTTTTGGCACTGCAGTAACTTCATCAGAACTTGTGTCTTAGGTGTAAAGACCCAATAGCTGAAGTTCAAATTAGGCTGTTTTTAACAGCAAAGGCAAATGGACAATGGGGGCAGGTTGGAAAGACACGGATTGCTTTGGATTTTAGCTGATTTTGGAATCAAGGTTGGAGGTCTTTCCAGAAGGCACGCTTCAGTTCCCCTACAGATTTCTGGGCTCTTCTACAGGAACTTCTGGGTGAATTTATACAGCTTGTGTTAAAGTCAGCATAAATTATCCTTATGCCTTGTAGTTTCTAAGATATGTAGATGTAATAGAGGATTCTAAATTACGGCTGTCAATGAATAGCAATTTTGCTATGATTGTTGAAGATCTGTCAGTATTAAAGACAACCTGGAAACGAAAGAGATGTAGCAGTTCCTATATTACATTCTGTTTTACTTTTCTGTCCAAGCCTTGTAACCAGACATCCTTTGTTGTGACTTTTGCATGTTCCCAGAAATAGGAAGCCAGAACAGAGGCAGTTGAGTAGCTGAGAGTTGAGGTTATCAAAGCATTGTTTTAGCTGTAGGAATAGGGAAGCACATATTGATTTGTAGTTACAATGGACTGATAACTTAAGGGCTGAGTAGTAGGATGTATTTAGGGGCAGAAGAGCCAGAAGGATTTAGACTTGCTGTGGCAGAGGCTTGAAAAGAGCAACAACACATGCTGTCCTGTATCACTTACCTGGTATTTTTTTACTGTGGAACTTCCTATGAATAAAGTATTTTCTTTTTCTACTGAAGTGAACAGTGTCTCTGTAATCAGCTCCTGATTGGGTTATCACAGGCTGCAGGTGTCTGTTCTGATGCAATTAGAACTCTCTGAGGGATTTGTTACCCAATACCTGGTGCTGTGCAAATATGGTGTATCAGTGCTGGGATCAGCTTATGCTGGGAACTAAAATTTCTTTTACCTGCTTGAAGGTAACAAATTCTGTAGTCTCAAGGTGTATTAGACCCATGGTGGTTCCTTGCAGGGGCAGTGTGGTAGAGCTGCATTTCATTCCCCAGAGTATGATGTACTAGGAGATTTTCCTGTTCTCCCATGTATCCAAGCTCCCCTTACCTTGGGGAATACAGGATGATGTGTTCGTGTGCAGTGTGTTCTGGAATACCAGAATTTAAACACTGAAGATGTTGTTTGTAGTTGAATACAGCCCTTGATGCCATCAGCTGTACTGGTCCTCCGTGGCCAGCAGGAAAATGCCATGGGCAAGGCTTTGGAACTGAGTAATGAATGCAGAGCATTTAGTGCAATGGGAAGCAAGTCCCATTGCTTGATTAAACTGTGGTTTTCACTCTGAAAAACTTGCAGGTACAATGTTCTGCAAAAGCTTTATGCAACTGTAAAGTGCATGTGTCTCTGTTAAAAAGCTGAAATATTTAAGCTGCAAATTTTACTCCTCCAGAAATATGATGTATAAGATTTCACCTCAGAATAGCATTTAATGGCCAAGTTTCAGTTCCAAAGATAGGTGCTTGTTTTGGATGTGGTGATGGGCACTTCATTATAATGGTGCTAAAGTAAATACTGCTAATTTAAGGCTCTGACTAAACTCTGGAAATGCTTTTAGAAGTTTAATGTAAAAGGTATGTTTTATAAAATATATATTACTTCCCTTTAAGCCCAGTTGTGTGAAATTCTTATTAAATTGTGTTTCCTGGGGAGGTATTAAATAGTAATTCTGGCCAGGTAAAACCATGCTTAAGCAGTTCTTTTACAAAGGCGGCATGGTTTAGGATGCAGCGTGCACGAGGCCTGAAACTGTGCTAGCAGCATAGAAGCAATTAACTCAATTAACAAGGCTGCAGACTGGGCAGAACTGCTTTCTCTTGCCTTGCAGGAGTACTTGGAATCTAGATATACAATGATGTGAGTCAGGAACTTGAAGGTGTCTGGGGAAAAAGATCCAGCAGTAGGGCAGGTAAAGATAGGGCATTAGGAAGTTTGTCAAACCACGAGGAAATTGCAAGAAGAAAAGATCCCAGTTTTGACCAGAAAATATTATTTTTGCCATGCATTTTTGGTTTATTCTTGATGCTTGCTAATTAGAAACGAAAAACTGTATGGAAGCGCAGACAGGACATACTAAATACGCTGAAAGTTCCTAACGAAAGCTATCTCTGGGAAGTGGTGATGTGGGTTTTTTTCTGAGGCCTTGCACATTATAAAAAGACATGGTACATATGTCAGGTCATGAGAAATTCAGCTGGGTGAGAGACTAGAAAGAAACTTCCTATTAGCTGCCATGTGGAAAAAGCTGTTTGGGGAAAATGGAACATTGTAAGTGAATTGAGCAATACCACTGGAATTGAATATATTCAATCCAAATCCCTTCAGCCAATATTTCCACAGTTCTGAGGAAGTTAGGAGCAAAGACTTCAAAGTGTGTTTGAAAGAAAGAAAGAAAGGGGAAAACTTTAAATGAAGACGTGCATCAGCACCTGCTCTGAACAACTCATAGATTTTGGTAATGTGTTTTGGAAGTGACAGAAAAAATCTGTATTCAGCCAGCTGAACACAGCTTACCCTGTGAACTTTGAGCATGACCCTGGATTTCATTACTCCTGGTGAACCTTAAAATCTATATTTGGCTGCACAGGGGTTGGCAGGTGCTTAGGTCCTGTGTGTTCACGCTGTTGTAACTTTGTAATAGCAGAAAGACAGACTAAGGAGCTGTTGTCCCTATGTATTTCTGCAAATAGAAACAGTAGAAGAATGCACTGGTGTTCTGGTTTTGCTACAGTTGGGAAGGAAAGATAGTGATCAGCCTGTGCTTGGTAACAAGGCTCACATTAGAAACTTTAATTAAATTCCAGTGAGGGAAAGAATTTCAGGACAATTTGTCTGCCCTTTTTTTTTTTTAGGAGACAATTTATTTCAGAGGGAATTGTGGCCTGTATTTACAAACTCAAGTTTTTAATCTTGGTAGGGTGGCTTTTTGGTAGCAGAAAATAGCTATCAGGTTTGCTAGAATTCTGGAATATCTGTATCTCTTTGAGCCTATAGGTTAAAGATGGTCTGGATATTTCCAAGTAAAATCTCAGCTGCTGGGCTCTGAGGAGTGTGGTTTCTCAGTGCAAATCACACAGAATTTACCTATCTATCATGACTGAAAGTGAGCATAAGAGATACAGTGATGGGTTCTGTTGTTGTAGAAATTAACATATCTTTATTTTTAATGAGTGGAAAGCATCAAATTTATATAATGAAGTAATGAGGATTGTATAGCAAGGCTTTATCTTTGCAGTGTACAAAGGTGTTGAAAGCAGAGGCAGCTTGACATGTCATTTGTGTAGGCTTTTGCTGGTAGACTTCAAACTTCCCCCCTTGAGGTATTTTACTCACTGGTTTGCGTGCAAAATGTGAGCTTGTGATTTACATTCCAAATTTCGGTGTGACACATCAGCAATACTGAGTGGTCTGTGCCTTGTCTAGACATCTGACAAACTACGGCAGTCATTCAGGGGGGAAAAAAACCAGATTTTGGTAATTCAGCCCCCAGTTGCTGCTGCTGTAGCTGCTGGATGGAATTTGCTGTGGAGTTTGATTCTTACCAGTTACACATTGCTCTGGCCTGGAACTTTATATGTGAGCTGAGCTTCTGGATGAGGTCAAACGCAGGGCAGCCAGTCATTTTCTGCTGTCTAGCTCTGTCAAATTGTCTTACATGACTGTAATACTGCCTTGGTTGCATAAGTAAGAAAGCTGAAAAGATATAAATGTCAAGATAGCCAAGTTCCCACGGAAGACTGGTTTAGAACTGGAGCTTATATTAAAGCTCATGTTACTTACTGGCCTAATTAAAGTAGACAAGCCTTTATACCTGCCAAATGTATAAATAAAGTCTGTGCCTGCATTGTGCTGACACAGCCCCTCGATAACAGCAATATCTTGTCAGGTGTTTTACTTCTTAAAGGGGTTCATTTGGGTGGGAGATGATGTTTCCCTGGAGTGGCAAAGGGTTTTTGTAGCAGCAAATTATGAAGTCATGTGAAATTTGTTTTTGCAGCCTGAAAGAATGATTTATTTACAGTACTGTATGGTACAGAACTCGCATCTCATCATCAAGCATCACCTCTTCTGCTTCTCAACTGAATAAATCACACGTTAGCAGGAGCTGACATTTTGCATTGTTTTCCTGAGAAAGACATTTTTGATTTGTACTGTGCGATAGACTCAGCTTAATGCACTTTCCTTTTGGGGATTATTCCCTCTAATCTTTTATTTACACTGAATTTTTATTGAAGTATTTAGAAGTAAATGTACTTCTGAATGCACAATATGCTTGTAAATTTAATATTCACTTTCATATTTAGGAGGAGTCCCACTCCCTCCAGCACATGAACTAAAATCCAAGTGGGAAAACCTGCTGGGACCAGAATACAAAGTTATGGTATGTTATATTTCAATAAACTACATCATGAATGTTATTTTTTTAAATTACAGATCTGTGAGCTTAGTATTACAGACTGTTTATAGAACAGCTTAGTGTTTGGAACAGATCATTTACATCAAATTTTCTTTCCTGTAACATCAAGGTTGAAATATATGTTATAATGAGTTAGGGGATTTGTTGTTTTTTTATTTGATTTTGTTTATACAGATACTGTTCTTATACTACACAGGAACAGTGATTTAAGAAAATCAGCTGTCCTTTTGAATCTGCATCATAGCAGCCACATAAAATATGTGGCATTTTTATATTTCATTCATGATCTATTTGTTGTGTTGTGCACTGGGAAAAGAAAGGCTCAGGATAGAGCTCCTGTTTTCACAAGAATCTTACAATTTTATCTGAAGAATGAAAGAATGATTTTCAGACATGCTGGGAAAATAGAAAATTATTCTCAGTAGTGTAACTCTGTGGTGCCAGTGTCTATTAGGTATTTCTTCACTTTGTATTAAACAATTGCCAAGCAAAAGATTGTTTTGATGAATTGTCATGAGGAGTTGATCGAAATTGTAATTCACTTCTGCTTTTCAGTGCTGGGTGAGCCAGTAAGTAGAGATAAAAGACTTCAGCCAGTGTTATTCCCAAAACCTTAAAAAATTCTCACCACCACCAAGAAAATGCCCTGTTTGTCTTTGCAATGCTTGTCCAGTTGATTTAGAGACACTTATTTTTACTACTTGGAGTAGCCATCGTTCCAGTCACTCGCAGGAAGATTTAAAGTAGCTTTAAGAATTGCCTTGAGAAACTCGCTTCTCTTCTTTTCCATTAGCACTCCTTTAAGATCGGAGGTTCGTGTAAGATTATGTACATGATGCAATAAATCTGTTTGGCTGCCCACTTCAGTTGCTTGGTATTCCCATCCTTACATTTCAAGAGGCTGGTATTACTTCCCTTAGCACCATCACACTTCCCACAGAGGACGAAAACCTGCTTAGCTGGTGAAACAGGCCATTTCTAATTCTTCTTTGGCTGCCGCCAGTGAAATGTCAGAAGTGAAAATGGTAACGATTGGGCCTTTTAAAGAACAGAAGGAAACTCTTGTGGCGCCCCATTTGGAAAGTCATCTTGTGATTCTTGTTGCCTGTACCTACCTCTGCTCTGGCTTAGCTGTGTTCAGTAATAACGTTCACTTTGGTTTCAGCCTGTGTCACACCATTCTCACTCCTATATGCAGCTCCCAGAAAGTCACCCTAAAGGTGCCTACGGTATTCTCTCAGAGAATTTATTTTCAGAGGAAATAGATGCTGGAAGAGAGGGTTTGATGTCCCTCATGGCTTCTGTGTTGCTGATCCTTTGTAGTAGCAATGGAAGGAGCTGAAATCCTGGGCAAGGATGTGTGACTGGGGAGTGTTTGTGGCCAGGTACTGCGTGAGCGGTCAAGCTGAGGAGGTATCAGTCATAGATTCGTTTAATTACAACTGGATAGACATGAATTGGATTCTTTCTGTTGGGAAAAACGACCTAGGTACTGGAAAACAAGATGCTGGAAGCCCTGTTTAAAAGTAATCCAAGAGAAAAATCTGAGGCTTAGTATTGTTTCATAGAAACTTTGTCAAACTAGTAACTTCCAAAGGAAACTAATTGTATTTATAAAATAAAGTAAAAAAATAATTTTTTGTAAGGTTATGTATTTTCCAGGCCTAACAAGTGTAACTTTCCTGCCAAACGTACTCCACCTCAGTGTCCCAAACTCCAGCCCTCGGCCATAGGTTTGGAACTGGATGATCTGTAGTGTCCCTTCCAACCCAAATCATTCTGTGTCATCTTAGTGCATTCAGAATTGGACTAAATAACCTTTTAAGATTAATGATAACTCAGTTGTGTTAAGGAAGAACATTACAAGAAAACTGGTGGTGAACACAGTTATTTTATTAATATGAAAAAGAATAAAAATATACTGAAGGGATTTCCTGGCACTGTTTTAAATAATCCACTTTACAGTCAAATTTGGTAATTAAACTCATGTATTTCAAGCCATGTTAGAAACATGCTGCAGAAGATGGTGGGTTAGTGTGGATGTTAGATGGCTGCAGTATAGCCTGAGGTAATAACTTAAGCTATAGTACTTTCAAATTCTGATTGGCAAGTCCATTTGGGTATTTGTGTCAAACATAATGGCATTTTGTGCTTACACAGGATTACTGAACTTGACTAAAATTGGCATTTGGGCTTCGGGAATAGGGTGATATTGGAGTCTGCTAATGTTGCATAATTACCACATTCCTACTTGTAAATGTTCTGTGCCTGAAAGATTTTTCTAACATTTGTTTAAAATTATTTTGCATCCACTTTGACTTTGTTTAAGTATGGTTTATTTTGCTCATGAGGTTTTTTTGCCAGAATTCATGGTTCTGGTAAAGTCTTTATTGTCCTGCTGTTGAAAAATGTTCTGATGTGCAATTTTTAGGTTGTGAATGTGGATATGCCCATTACAGATGATTCAGAGCTCCAGAAGTACTCAAAGGTATGACTTAAATGGTGGTTTCCTTCATGGTATATGTTGGCAGAGTAATCCTAGAAGGACATGACACAATTCCAGATACATTTCAGGAATTTGCTGGGTTTGTGGCTCTTTTCCAAAAAAAAGGCTGCCAGTATTTTGCTTATCTTTTGGACTGATCCAATACCTTTTCTTAACGTAGGCAAATGAACCTTTTAATACAACCCCACTGCCCCTGATACAGTTCAAATTGCCTCTGCTCCCAGAGAGCAGACTGGTTGTTTTTATTTGTGCAAACAGTTTGTAAAAGAGAAATTATAGGCACTTGAGCAGTAGTGCCAGCAGTGTCACCATGAAGATTTAATCATCTTACTGTGTGTTTAGTTCAGTTTGGTGAGGTCCTGAATCCTAAATGTGTTTAAATTGTGGTAGATAAGATTTGTACTTTTTTATATATATATATATATATATATATATACTTCTCTTTTGGCAGCTATTACCCATCCACACTTTGAGATTAGGTGTTGAGCTTGACACATTTGATGGACATCATTATATATCATCAATTGCTTCAGATGGTTCAGCTGCAACACTTGGTCTTCTGCAACTGGAGGATGAACTTCTGGAGGTAAAAAACCAAAACAGAACCCACCCCAAAATAGAACCTGATATATTTCCTGTTTGGTTGGCCTTCTTCAGAATGCTTGTATTAAATTCTAGTTTGGCTCTGTGTGTACAATAGGAGTATTCCAGAGTCAGTTGTGGAAGCAGAGTAGTGCTTTGGAATTCACGTTCATTTTCTTTCCTGTTTCCTTCCTCCCTTCTGGACAAAATATCAGATTTTTGTGACCTCTTAGTGACTTCCTGTGAGGTTTTCTTCTGAAATGTTTTAAAACGAGTATCAAGAAATACAAGGGCGCAGATAATATTTGTGTTGAATTATTTGTAGTCCTGTAGCTCAGTCATTTGCACAATTTGGCGTTAGCTTTTGTGGTGGATAATCTTTCTGAGTATTGTCACTCCTAAAAAATTTACAACAGTCTTAGGAATAGTGGTTCCAGTTGCACATTATAACTGGCCTGCTGAGTGTTGAAACACATTTGTGTGTATGAGCAAGTACATCAGTTTGTTTAAATATGTACAAAGAGGTATTGGGGCAGTTTTAAACTTATGAGAATCACACCAGACCCATTTGCTCAGGTAAAATAATTATTTGAAAATATTAAAATTATACCTATTTTGTGTGTGTGTGTGTGTGTGTATATACGTGTATCTCTCAGTATCCCAGCCTGCAGGTGAAAAGACACTAACATCCTATTGAATACCTACTCTTTGTGGAATATTCAAACCTTTGTGGGATATTTGAACCTTTTTTAGTGGATGCAAAGAACATTTAATGGGAACAGATTGATTTGTTGGGTGTACAGCTATTTTGCTTTTATTTATTCACCTTTTAACATCAAAAATTCATACTGATAACACTAAGATCTAAAACGTTTTCTTATGGCTTAATGGAGGAAATCTTGATTCCTGAATGAAAGGATTAATGGAATGCTGGAAGTGTCATTTAAATTCCTTGGCCACTAAACAAAAAATTATATACAAAAAGCAATAATGCAGTGCTGTAGAGTAACTAGGGAAACTTTAATTGCATATATTTAAGAGTTTTATGTATTACTGTGTACTTACAATTAAGTTCACAGGTATGTCCAGATCTAGTGAGCATAAATTATTTTCTACTCTGTAGCTGGAAAAAAAACCCCAAGAAAATAGAAATGTGCTCCGGGGCCAAAGCTTTATGTGCCAGGTTTAGCACAGAGTATGTTTTTGCAGCCAAGTTATAAATCCCCTTAAGTAGGAGTTTGCAGTGGAAAAAGTGACAGCCCCATTCCCCAAACAATTAGCCCTACCTGGGCCTGATAGAGTTGGGATTAAAATATGATCGGCAAGCAATTTTTTTTTAATATATAGTGGGGTTGAATGTTGATTATTTTTAATGATGTGTTTGAATTATGATAGGAAGCATGATATTCCTTCCCTGACCTTAATTTTAGGTAATTTCATTGTGTTCTGTTTTAGGAGTAAAGGGCTTTGTGTCCTTCTGGTTTTGTTGTAAAGTTTCACTCCTGTCTGATGGCACAAGTCACTGGGGTGGTGAGTGGATGGGTGTAGGGCACCTTGCCTGCTTAGAGGCTGATTTCTGGTAGCTGCCAAAGAAGGAGTGGGAGTCCCCATGTCTGCTGGGGAGTGCAGGGTAGCTCTTCCCCATCAATCACAGGATGCTGAGAAGTGCTGGTAACTTTCCACCACACACTGCCACTCTCAATGCATTAAAAAATCCTTACGCGTAGATCCTTCTTCTTAAATAATTAACTAATGGATTAGTCTGATAGCTCAGCACTTGCTGTAATTCTTACAGAAAAAAACCCAGAGCAGTTCATCTTACTGTGGTGGAACACCGCTCTCGATTTTTCTCCTTGCCTGGGATATAGTGTGAGAAGAACTTTGTGTTTCCCAGCAGTATAAACTAAATTTACACTGCAGAAAGCACAGAGTGGGGGAGAAAAATAGAGGTGATCAGGAGGAAAATGTTGGCTAAATTGAGATTTCTGTGTGGCCTTGCATAAGATTGAATCCTTCCAAACAGCATAGTTTGAATACTGAGAAGTATTTGAATACTGAGAAATACAACATACTGAGAAGTATATGGAGAGGCTCTGCCTCGTTGTACGGAGGTGTGCACATGTATGTTGCATGTTTTCATGCTCTATTTTCTAAGATCAAATGTGGGTTCATCTGCAGTTTGGGTGTGGAGGGAAGTATTGAAGAGTATCTTTGATTATCTCCATTTACTGTGTTTTGGTTCCTGTGGAGTGACTTGGGTGATGTGTGCTGGATTTCCACCTAAACCAGTGGTTGCACTCCAGCAACTTTGGTCATGAGAGCAGACTTGAGGCAGCCTGAAAGAAATCCTTGAAACACAGGAAATGTCAGCATTGAGTCCATAGCACTAATTAGATCAAATTTCTGCTCCTTGGGGCTGCAGCGCTGGTCAAGATAGATGATGTTCCCATCACTGACACCTACCTACCAATGTTCTGCTTTTCTTGTGTTTAGGGATACCCCTGTGGTCCAAACAGGTGTACCCTCAGGATATTGCATGTTATTTTTCTGAGGAAGTAGAATCACAGAGTGGTTTGGGTTGAAGGGGACCTTCAAGATCACCTAGTTAGACCCCCTGCCATGGGCAAGGATACCTTTCATAGACCAGGTTGCTCTAAGCCCTGTCTAACCTGGCTTTCAACACCTCCAGGGATGGGGCAACCACAGCTTCTCTGGGCAAAAAAGTACAATTGTAGTATCCCATTTTTACAGCAGCATTATCTATCTGTCTATCTAATCTATCTTTTTTTTTTCTGTTTCAAAGTCTGTGGTTTAAAACATCCATTAACAATGGCCTTATGGTCTTCTGTTGTCACTCAGGATCTCAAGATTATCGGATAGTAAGCTTTGAACCTTATCACAGTTTTCTGATTAATTGCTTACTGCAGTTGTTTTCTTTTTTTCTATACAAATATCCCTGCATGTTTTCTGTAGGATCTGTTTTAGTTTCAACCACTTTATTACATTCTAAACTGGCAAAGTTAGAATCATAGAGTCATTGGGGTTGGAACGCCTCGAAGGTCATGGAGTCCAACTGTTAAACTAGTTGTGCTAGTTCTGATTTCAGTTTTTTGATTGGAGCTCAGAACCTGTGTTTTCTTAAAATATTGTAGAAAAGTTAACTTCTTTTCTTTTTAAATTCAAATGCTTAAGCTTAATGCTAAAAAAAATTCCCCAACAAAGAAACAGATGAGAAAGAAAGAAGAATTCCAGGAAAAATTTAGGCTAGGAAAAATAGAATCATAAAGTATGCTGAGTTGGAAAGAACCCATTGTGATCATCGAGTCCAACTCCTGGCCCTGCGCAGAAGAGAAGTCTGAGGAAGCTGAAGAGATGTGATGTAGCAGTCAGAAGTTACAGGATCTTGTCGATGAAGTTTGTCTTATAATAATGTAAATATTCTTCAGAAGTTAATACTCTGCAAGCTGTGCCAGAATCACTAGGTAAAATTAGACTTTCACACTCAGATGGGGAAAGAAATATATGAGGGGGAAAAAAAAGCCCTAAATAAAAGAATCTGGTTCATGTCCTTTAATTCTCTTGGTGTTTCCCTTCTGTGTAGGTAAACGGAGTCCAGCTGTATGGAAAATCCCGGCGGGAGGCAGTCACTTTCCTCAAGGAAGTGCCACCCCCATTTACACTGGTTTGCTGTCGGCGACTCTTTGATGATGGCAGTGAGTCACTTGTGGATGAGCCCACCGTGGGAGCTTCCCTTCCAGAACAAAAGGTAGACTTCTTCTGTCATTCAGTTGTGAAAAAGGATAATAACTATTTGAAAAAGTGCATATATTCCTGAGTTTATACACGTTGGTCATAAGAAACTTCATTGTCCTATAAAGACAAGGTAGGTAAATCATGGAGCTGCATTGCTGACTCTGTACATCCCATTCATCATTCTTACACTTAATAGGTGAGTGAAAGCTCTGAATTACACTAAATCACATCCTTGCCACCATTAGCTGATTGCTTTCATGTTCTGAGTAGGTTTATAGAACTGGAAAAAAAAAAGAGAAACTTAATGTTTCTTTCCGTCGTGGAAGCTTTGAAGTCTCAAAAGAAATCTTGATACTTGTGGTTGTTCCTATTTGCAAAAGTATTTACAGCTTGGCTTCTCATCTTTTCTGGTAGTCTGGTCTTTCTATTAGCTGTCTGTGGTTAAATCTTTTATGCTATTTATTTTTCCTTTATGCATCTAATGGGACAGCTGAAGTTCATCAACATGTAACAGGTTAGTAATATTATAACAATTAATTAATTAGACTAATAAATGCGTGTTTGTGTGCCAGGTTGGGCTCTGATGCTCAAAACATGGTCCCAGGGGAGTACTCAAGGCAGCAAGCTGGAGAAAACTATATTCATAATGTTTAATGAGGTTTTAATTCCATAAAAGGTCATGTTTTAGGGCATGTATTCACCATCAATAATCAAAATATAGAAGGAATAATGTTTTTAAACAACTGAAAGAATAGTATTTTAACTAGAGCTTTTATTTTCCAGGTGAAACCCGAGGAAGACTCTAACCCTGAGGAGGAAGAAGGAGAATTAGCATTATGGTCTCCTGAGGTGAAGGTTATTGAACTGGAGAAAGACAAAAATGGTTTAGGATTCAGCATTTTAGACTATCAGGTATACTTTTCTGTATAACTAAAAATTCCTTTGTCTTGCGTGGTGCCTTAAAATGTTTTGCAGTGTTGATTCCTGGGTAATCGACTTGGCACTTGGCCCTAGAAACTATAGGGAAAAGTAGTTTATTTTGAGGCCAACTCTGTAAAGTATAGAGTGTTCTAAATCAGTCTGATTATTGGATGTGATAGAGTGCAGAATCTTTAATCATAAACTCCACCTTATAACTCTGAGTTTAATGACTAAATGTTGGAGGAGGTTGGTTCTTGGTGCATTTTGTTTAACTTGGAATGACTTTTCAGCTATGAGAGTGGCAAGTGAACATTCTGGGATGTTGGAGCATCATTTCATATGTACCAAATGTAAAGAGTCTTTTGCTCTTTCTCCCCTCAATACCCAAATCTCCTTTCATGTATAAGTGGAATATAGACCCTTGCTGGTCTGGGAACTTTGGTACCACTGAAGTCAGAAATATTCACTCAGGCTTTAAGTCAAGCCCTGAAAAGTAGAGTTTGCAGAAGGAGCTTTACCAGGACTGTCCTTCATAGTCCAAAGGGAATATCAGGGCTGACAGGTGAATCAGTGTTGCAAACTCAAGTTTCTGCAGACTCAAAATTGCTTTAATACATTTATGTTATTTATTAGGTGGGGTTGATTTTTATCCTTAATTGTTTAACTCCTTAGAAATCAACAGTCTTTAATTGGGGAAAAAGTCTACTAAAATTAATGAATCCTTCCTTCAAAAACGTTGGCTTCAATTAAATATGTAGAAACTCTCAAAATCTGTAGTCAGAATGAAATGTTCTTTGTGTTTCTAGTCAATGTGATATATTTTTTTAAACTTCTAGTCATCATATTTATAAGGAAATAGAATAGCTGGATCAGTCTTTATAATAATATACACATCACATCTGAGTGCTGCCTAAACATTGTAGTTTAATGAAATGTGTTCAACTGTTGTGCATAAATGTCAAGTGATATAAAATTCACTTTTTGATACAATAAGACATGAATTGGGAATGAATTAGAAGAAAAAAATATTTGAAGTATTATGCAAAACCATTAATTCTATATTTTACTAGTGTGATTTAAGATTACTGAAAATAGATCCTGTTAGTCACTTTCACTGACACATGTTGTGTTGCAGTGCCAGCTTTTTACTGTAGAGTTGCTGGGAGTCTTTACAGAGCAGTAATACACAGATTTGCTTTTAAGTTCTCATATAATCAGAATTAATGAAGGCTTTAATAGCAGGCTTTTTATTTACTTATTTGCAGATGCAAATACATGAGCAATGTTGTGGTACTTTCAGCTAAATTTAAATACATTCTAATCAATTCTAAATGAGTGGTAAACCACTTAATCTCAGATCTTTATAATTTCAAGATATTTACGTATAAAGTATGCTCTTTTGTTTGGGATTTGCCTCTTAGATCTTTTACACTTTTCATCATCTGCAGATTAATTTTTATAGAGAGATCTCTGTGACTGTGTGTGTTGATGTAAATACATCCATCACATCCTTGAGCGTAAGGCAAAGAAAATAAATAATTGTCCATGCTAGATTGGAGGCAAGGAGAAAAAAATTGTACGTGGTTCCTGGGAGAGTGTTTGGAATTCTTAAAGCAGATTTGCTGAGAAGCACAGAATTACAGCAGTGTTTAACTGTGGCTTGAAGGACCTGGAGACCCTTCTTTAAAAAATGAAAGGTGTTTTTTTAGGCACATACTCTTTGTTTTACTGGAGAAAATTCAAACCTTATAATGGCAAATGGTACTTGCATATACTTGCACTATATATCCACTGTTGATTTTGCTCCTTATAAGTAATACGATTTTTAATTTTTGGGATTTTTTTTTAAGAGAAGATGGGTCTTCTCATGGCCTGGCTTCATCATCAGTGAGGCCTTTCTAGGCTTCCATTAATGTTCATTGAGGGGAGGAAAATACTTTTTATGAGGAGATTTTGAGCAGAAGAACTATTCCTGGTGCTGGTAGTTACACACACAAAGACTGACTCCCCATCCATTACAGAAAGTTAAGGAAAGTTTGATGTTACATACCCGACTGGGATGTGATGTGACTGTTCCCTGGGTTTTTAAGATCAAATTATTTCTGTAGCTGTTAGTTGAAATGACACTTCAGAAGTATTGGAAGGACTTCAGGAAGATCAGTAGGAATAGCGGAATGACATGAGAGTTAAGGAATGGTGATGCACTAACATTGCCCCCCTTCAAAATGCCACTGTAGCAATTAGAGACCAGGCTGGTTCCAGTGCTCTGGAAGTTTCTTCTTCCTACTGCTTTCCATTCATGTTTGGTACTTGTTTTGAAGCACAAGGCTTTTTACCTTTCTGTCTTAGTTTTGATTATGATCAGCATAAAGGATGTTGTGCCTCAGTTGTCCTAAATGCTGCACTTCCTAAGTCATGCTCTGGGAAACAGAATTAATAAAAACTCTTTGTGAAGTAGAACAGGAATCTGAGTGCATAGAAAACTGAATGCTGAGATCGAGAAAATTATTACTCTGGCATATTAATTTTTAATGGGCTGTCTTTCTAATAATGTTTCATCTATCAAATAAATGATAAGCATATCCCAAGTGACTTGCAGGATATTCCCAGAAATGTACAAGCATAATTCCAATGCCTATATATTTTAATGAACTAATTACAAATTAATTATACCAATTATGCATAATCAATAGTATTTCTACTTTGTCCTCTGTTTTCTTTTGTCTGTCTTTAGGGATTTAAAGGCTTCAAACAGCCACCTTCTTTTTTTTTTAAAAAGGTTTGTGCACACATTCCTAAAATTTTGGGGTACCAGCAGAAAATAGAGTTATCCCCTTTGCTATATCAGGACTGCATTTATATAGGAAATTCTTCATCTTCCTGTGGTCACTGTATAAAAACAAAACCTTTTTCCCCCTTTGAATGTCCTAATTTGAAATTATGTGGTAGGAAATCTAAGATCTTTGAAAGCTGCTCTCCTGGCAGCGAGGTCAGTAATACTTGGTGAGAGGGGAAGTGGATGAGGAGGCTGGTCCTGTGTATTCTTGAAATGATGTGTTTCACTGGATTTCTTTTTCTTCCAGTGTGATGGATTATTTAAATAAGAAACACGGAAGAAGTCTTAAAATGAAATCTTCCATGTATTTTTCTTTTGTCATCACTGTCTTGGGATCTTGTCAAATCTCTTAGGCCAGGCATTGCTTTTTCTTGATGATGCTTAGATGAGATGCCTGCAGAGGGCTTTTAGCCATAAAAAGGTGTGCTGTTCAGTCTTCTGGCCAACATCTCCATGAAGTAATATACTCTACCTCCCTTCATTTCCGTGTAATTTCACTTGGAGAAGTTGCTCTCCCTTTCACCTCTTAACTAACTTTTATGTAGTGTTGCTGGCACAGTTAGCGGCAAGTTTTGATGGTGAATGAAGGACCCAGTGTTTGGGATCATCTGGGATGCAACAGGCTGTGGTCAGTGTATTTATTGTTCTTTATCAACAGACCTGAAAGTATCCAGCTGAACAGTAGTTCTGTCTAGCCTAGAATTAGTCATAGAAGCATGGAATCATAGAATGGTTTGAGTTGGAAGGGACTACAAAGCTTATCCACTTCCAACCCCCTACCATGGGCAGGGTCACCTTCCACTAGACCAGGTTGCTCCAAGTCCCATCCAACCTCCTAACCAGCAGCTCCAGAGCTGTTATTGAGTCCAATCCCTTTTTCTTAGAAAGAAATTAAAAGATATGTCATCAGGTTAAAATAGAGGATAAATGCTGTCTGAATGTAATGGTGATCCCAGGGTGTTAGAGCAAGAGGAAAGAAAAATTCCACCAGATGAAGACTTCTAGAGAAAAAGAAGAAATCACAGTAATATAGAAGGTACTTTGAGCCCTGAAACAATGCTCACCAAAGAACGTGCGTTGCAGGCCAATAGATTCTGTCAGTAATGTTTTACAAGAATATTGGAAAAACCACAGGTAGCTGAATTGCAGATTTCTTGAGGCAGTATTGACCAGAAGGTAACTTAAATGGTCTGATGAGCTTTTATCAAATTAAACAAAAAGCTGAATGGACTTTATGTGGAGCTTAATTTACTGTGCTTTGAAGTTAGAGTCTTATTAAAGCAGCTATTTCAGAGTGTGTGAAACTGGAGAGGGTGAGGGTTGGAACAAGAAGGTTTGACATTTTACACAGCTCTTAGGAATGACTGTGAAATGCTGTTTCTCCCTATCTATGCTGAAAGATAGGTCCCCAGTGCCCAGGTGCTTTTTGCACTGTACCCAGCTGCCCTATAGACCTGTTGGGCTGTAGGAGCTCGTGGACTCATATGTTCCAAGTGGTTCATGGAAGCAGGAAGAGGCATTTCAGCACTCCAGGAGCTTCGTGTTACCCAGACCTGAAGACGCAGTGTGAAGTGTGCTTACTTTGGTCTGCCTGGGTCAGTGCTCCAGGGGTGTTACTGTAGTCTAGCAATAGAAACCCCACAGCTGCCTTATCCCTGGGCTTCACTTTATTATCAGTAGCAGTTTTTTATTACTGTTGAACCAAAGTCTTTTTTGCTGCACATTCAGCAGGTTATGTTTTGTCCTGCTCCCAGGGAGCATGGGAAAGAATTGTTTTCTCTTTTCTGACAAAATCACTGTGTAGTCATTCACGGCAGGAAGTGAAGCAATTTAAGTGTCTCCAAATATCTTTCCTCTTTTCTTTATGCCCCAAACAAACAGGCTCCAGATGTAGAGTTACAAAAAAGCAAACTGACTTATTTGTAGTAGGTGGTATTCAACTAGATTATATTTTTTTTCCTTTCTTGGTCTGTTCAGCAGTGAGATGCAGGCTGGAATGCTTTGACACGTTGCTGGCTAAACGTTTGCCCTCTTGTGATAATTTGAGCTTTGTCTGTCTTGTGATAAGTTTGTTATGAACAAAGAAGCATATTCACGTCTTTGTTAAGCACATTTTCACCTGATCATGTGATGGAAACCTGTGGCTTACTGGCAAAAGCTGCACAGCTGTATTAAAAAGCAGTTTTACAATGGCTATCAGCTTGGTACTGGGACAACTGATAAAGGCAGCTTTTCTCCCATCTCTACAACCCATCCACATTCATTAACATCAAAGTTCTGTAAGCCTCAGTACCAACTGTGTTGGTACTCATCTCACGGAGGATTTGCTTCTCTCCCCCTATGGGAAAGTTCTACATCCTTTAAATCATATTAAGCTGCTTCATGTGTAAAATAATTCTTAATAGTGTGTCATGAATTGAATTCAATGTAGCTTTTTGAAAAATTCTCTTGGAGTTCAGCTTAAATACTACTTTTCAGGACTGAAGAGCCTGTGAATGCAATTGAGCACATTCCTGGTAAAGTTTCTAGGGTGTTCATGATTAGTGGTTTCCAAAACCTCACTGCAGCAGTACAAACACATTGGGGAGACCAGAGGCTACTTCAGTAAGAAATCAGAGACTGTGTATCTCTGTGAGATACAGAGAGATACACAGAAGTAGCTTGCTGAGGTACAGAGCTGGAGAACTTGGAGGTAGGAAGTCACCTTAGGGCTTGGGTATTCCCTGCACAGAGTTTGTGAGGGTCATCAGTCTGACTCTGAAAAATTAGGAAGGAATCTCATAGAATCACCGAATCATTTAGTTGGAAAAGCTCTCCAAGTTGGACCATTGAGTCCAACCATTCTCCCAGTCCGGGGAGTTGCAGAGAGTGAGAAAGTCCCCCCGAGCCTTCTTTTCTTCTCCAGGCTGATCTCCCCAGCTCCCTCAGCCTCTCCTGGTGCTCCAGACCTTTCCCCACCTCTGTTCCCTTCTCTGGACGTGCTCCAGCCCCTCACTGTCTTTCTTGTGAGGGGCCCAGAACTGCCCCAGGGTTTGAGATGTGACCTCAGCAGTGCCCAGCACAAGGGGATGATCACTACCCTGGTCCTGCTGGTCACACTATTGCTGACACAAGCCAGGTGCCATTGGCGTTCTTGGCCAGGAGAATGCTGTGGGAATCGGTGTCAAAGGCTTTACTAAAGCCTTGTAGACAACATCCACAAACTTTTACTCACTAAGTGCATGTCCTGGTTTTGGCTGGGATAGGGTTAATTTTCCTCCTAGTAGCTGGTGCAGGGCTGTGTTTTGAATTCAGCATGAGAATAATGTTGATAACACAGTAGTGTTTGAGTTGTTGCTAAGTAGCAACTAGTCTAAGTCAAGGACTTCTCAGTTTCCCATGCTCTGCCAGTGAGGAGGTGCACAAGAAGCCAGGACAGTTGATCCAAACTAGCCAAAGGGATATTCCATACCGTAAAACGTTGTACTCAGTATATAAATGGCCAGGAGGGACACGTTGCTGCTCAGGGACTGGCTGGGCATGGGCCAGTGGGTGGGGAGCAACTGGATTGTGCATCATTTGTTTTCCTCAGGTTTTATTCTTCTCTCTCTTTTTGTTAGGTCCCTTTATATTTATTAGTATTAGTATTGTTTATTATCTTTATTCAGCTGTGAAACTGTTCTTGTCTCAACCATGGGTTATCGCAGGCAAAACCAGGGTAGCACAAGATGAGGTTGGTCTAGCAGGACCTGCCTTTCCCAAACCTGTGCTGGCTGGGCCCGATCCCCAGGTTGTCCTGTACATGCTGTGTGATAGCAGTCAGGGTGATCTGCTCCATGACCCTCCAGGCACCAAGGTCTAGCTGACAAGCCTGTGATTCCCTGGATCCTCCTTCCAGCTCTTTTTATAGGAGTGCATCACACTTGCCAACTTCCAGTTAATTGGACCTCCCCAGTTAGCCAGGCTGTTAAGTGATGGAAGGTGGCTTGGTGAGTTCTTTCATCAGCTTCCTCAGTACCCTTGGGTGGATCCCATCCAGCCCCAGGGAGTTGTGTCTAAAGGGTGTAGCAGGTCACTGACCACTTTCCCTTGGATTATGGGCACCTCATTCTGCTACTCATCCTTTCCTTCTGAGGGGGCTGGGTACCTGGAGAATAACATGCCTTACTATTAAAGCCTGAGGCAAAGAAAGCGTTAAGTACTCAGGATTATCTTCATCCTGTGTTACTGCATTTCCTCTCACATCAGGTAAAGGATAGAGATTCTCCTTAGCTCTCCTTTTGCTGTCTTGTGGACCAAACTGTGGAGCATCCCTCCTGTCCTTTGTGAGCTGCAGCAGCCAGTGCTCTGGACAGTACCTGAGTTTGCAGAGAAACTGGAGCATTTCTGAGAACATCTGTTTTTCTTTGCTTTGTCACATATCCTTGATATAAATGTTGAGCAGTGTTATTATTATTAACCTTTAGAAATGTTTTCCCTATTCCCCCAGATTCTCCAGTCTGGTTGTTCTTTTTCATTTCCTGCTAGAAAGAATAGCTTTTAATAAAAACAAAAAACCCCAAACCAAAGAAATTCATTATTATTCCACAGATGTCTTCTGCCTGCGAGAGAAGGCGAGAATTTAAAGGGACAAAACTGTAGCTAGATTTTCTGTGAACCACTTGGTAAGTCTCAGCAAGAGTAAGATAATGTAGGTGAGACTAGAGGAAGCTGTGCTAAGCTAAGCTTAGCTGTGCTAGGGTCTGTCCTTGGGCAAGTGGAGATGATGGAGCAATGGGCATGTAAAAGCTGAGCCCGGGCAGCTCCAAATCTGTTCTGAAACTATGAGATTTGAGGTGCACGTTGATGCTGATGGATAAGGAAGAAGTATCCTGAAAACTCATGGAATTTATGAGGTATATTGTTTTCTTAATACCTCACCCTTCTGAAGGATGCTGCTCCCCAAATCCCAGTAGTTCTGTTGTACTTGGAGTTCTTCTGTCTGTTCTCACTGTGTCTCACAGTAGCCTTTAAATTCTCTGCAACCTTTTTGCCTAGCCTTCAATCTGCCCCACCATCCATACTATTTCCCATCTCTGGAAATGTTCCAGGCCAAGCTGGATGGAGCTCTGAGCAACCTGGAGAGTAAAGAGTCCCTGCCCATGGCAGGGATGTTGGAACTGGATGAGCTTTAAGGTCCCTTCCGACCCAAAGCGTTCTCTGATTCTTTGGGCCAAGTCACTGTTTGCAGATCCTTGTTGCAAAAATACAGCCTGTCTTGTGTTCTCACTTTTCTTTTGCAGATTTTTCTGTAGCCAGTCTTCCATAATTCCTGTGTTTGCTGTTTGTGAAGCAAGGTCTCCATGCAGAGGAGAGCTGTGGTTTGTGTAAAAACACATCCTGTGCTTCCACAGGCTATTCAAATTATCGAGGTGGAAGTGCTGCTGGGCTCTCTGGGTGGATTTTTAGTTCAGGAATTCTTTGAATCCAAAAGCTGTCAAACCCACAACCTATGTTAAGATCCACTGACTGCAGGCTGTGTAGGTGATACCATTTACACTTTTTCCCTTGGTTCATAGACATTTTTTTCTTCATTCCCACACATCTCTACCCCTTCTTTATCTCATCACACAGTGGCTTTCCTCCACTTCCTTATGAGTTCAGGGGTTTTTTTTTTATCTCTTTGCCTTTTCCCTGTAGTCAGCACTCAGTATGTTTTTTCTGGAGCTGGAAAGTCTGAAAGTCTAAGATATTAAGAGAGTCTAATGAATGTAATCCCTGTGACTTTAGCTCTGTTGAGAGCAAATATGAAAGACAGATAAAACCTTAGATTGATTGCGAAGTCTGATAAATTAAAAGATAGTGACGTGCACCTGAGTCCACTGCACAGTGACACTTTCAGAACTCTCATAGTCAGTGTCTGTCTTTGATCTTTTTGTTTGGAATAGCAGTAGTGTGTAAGACCTTTTCCTTTTGATCATTCTCTGGGGCCACTTTGGTCCCAGCTCTCTGCTGCGTGTCCCTGTTGTGCAGGAGAAGAGCAGGGACTGTGCTGTGCTTCCCAGCTCTGCCAGACCCACGCAGGTTTGAGTCATCGCTGGCCACCGTGTTCCTTCTTGCTGGAGAAGGTTGATATGATTTCAGATCCCAGATGATGAAAGCCTGGTGTGGGAAAACCATTGTGCCACCTCCTCCTCTTATTTTGCTGTTCTCCCTCCTCTTTTGGGTGGGGCTCTTGTGTGTTTTGTTTCTGGTTTGGTTTTTTTTCCCTGTGAATTCCTGTTTCTTTGCTGAGATTTCCCACAACAGAAGTTTTGATTAATGCCGGCTGCACACTAGAGCTTCTGAAATTCATTGCTTTATTCCCTCACTGCAGATCAATAAATAGTTATGTTTTATTTCCAATGCTTTGCCTTACATCACAGCAAAGTTCAGCGTTCCTCCTTGAATACTTCTCTGTATTTAAGTTTTTGTTGCTTCAGCACATCAGCCTGTAGTTTATTTCTTCGGTACAGCCAGAGGCTGTGCGTTGTGTAATCTTCTTCCTGAGTAGTCCTGCTGACTGCAATCTAATACCAGTGGAAGAGGCAGAAGGAGGTCTGAAACGCTTCGAATTTCACTCTGATGCGGTGAAAAAACCCAAAAACTAGTTGAGCACTTTCTCAGGGATGTTTTTCCAGGCTTTAGATTACCTTTGGCAGTTTGTACAGCCAACTCCTGTAAACGTGCTGGAGTGAATGAACAGAAGATTTGGACCTTGAGTCTCAGTTCTAAATTGAGGCCACCTTAAGGAGGGAATCAGACCTCACTCACAGCTGGCTCTCCCCCTCTTCCTTGTCTGTTGGGAGGTACTTAGTGCTTTGAAGAGTCTGCAAGGTGCTTGCTTATCAGTCTTGACTCTTGCATTCCAGTGGCATTGTTGGTGTCATTGTGGAGGGTGGCTCTGCAAAGGGATCAACTGGCACTTCATAAAACGAGAGCGTGGATGAGTATTTTGAGTAATTTCACAACACTGAGCATACAGGTACATTACTCATGTGCAGTTCTACCTTTGTCCTACATAATAGTAACACAAACATAAAATGCTTTTGGTTCCCTTTCATTGTTGACGAGTGTATTTTCCTTGTACCGTGTCAACAGACTTGTGTCTCAGAGTCTTCCAGTCTGGTATCTTATTCACTGAAGGGTTTTAAATATGGATATGTATGTTAGACCTGGAAGTGGTCCCATGCAAAATGTAATGAAGCCGGGTTGCTCTGACCTCTGAGCTTGAACACGCTTGTTTTGGCTCTCTCACAAAAACCTGCAGTATACAAATTTGCACTTGTAAAAATGTTCAGATAAATCAGAAAATGGTACAAGAAAAAAAACAGTTTCAAACTGTTTCTTTTGGGATCCTTCACCATGCTATTTTGGATGTGTGTTTTTGTGGCAGCAGGCAGTTTGTTGCTTGAAGAAAGCTGAAATATTCTAGGAAGTCAGGCTAGCTGGATTTAGATCTTAAGCGATGCCAAAACTAATATAGCCTGTAACTAAGTGAGAGTGACTTTGCACAGGGAATGTCAGTCACCCGCGGCTTTGTCTTACATTTTCATATGAGCCTTTCAAAGAGGAAAACACAAACAAAACCCCAGAAAACGTGGTAGCTGCTTCCATCCAATAGAGCTATTGCCTCAGCCGGGTTGCTCCTCATCCTCAGCCTAGTGAGGGTCTGCTGGGGCTGGGGGCTGGACAGATGGGGATGGACTTGTTGGAGCATAGAATGCCTGCTGTGGTGGGAGCTGGGCTGGCCTGGAGTGCCCTCTCTTGGCTGCTGCACACCTCACATTTTGGAAAGGACAAGAGTCGGTCTGGTTTATCATTTCAATTTTCCAGTGTGATGGACAGAGGTAAGCTGCTTTGGTTCTGTCTCCAGATTTGCTTCCTAAGGCCGTCTGATAGCTGAGCCCAGGCAGTCGAATCACTTGAAGCCACAGTACAGTTACAGTATTGCACATAGGACTCTCTTAACTTGCTGCTCCTGGGACTCTTAACATTTTAGCAGAGCTCAGGTTTTTAAGAGACCTCATACTGCTCCAAATCCAGGTATCCCAGAGGCAGCAACTGCAGTGGCCCCTGCTTGACTCTCCACTGCTAAATGAATCCAGAACAAATGAGGCTCTGAAAATAAGAAGAAAAATGTGACACCTGTACTCCAGGAAACATTTGTGGATTTTGATGAGGAACATGAGGGGGGGAAGGGAAAACCTACGGTTCAACATAATTAAATATATGGTGTGCTAAGTATGAATAAATTGTGACTATTTTAAACAAGTTCATATACTCCATGTCTGGCTCGAGCACAAAGAGAGAGACACCAGCTACAAAGTACGAGTTCTTTAAAGGGTGACCTGAAGGCCAGTGCCCTGGGCTGCTGAAACTGCATGGCAGGGGGGCAGCTTTTGGCGTTTATACAAGTGGCAAACTTTTCTACATGTAATTCTTTCTTTTAAAAAAAGAGTTTGTGTCAGTGCTTGAGAGTTAAGGGGGGTTGTGTCCTCATAGCTTTACTTTGCAGTCCAGTTCCTTTCCTCGTTGTTCGTAAATGATTCGTTTGTGTAAAGGAATCCTGAAGCAAAGGTAAAAGTTCCTCTTTAATGGTACTGAGCTTGGTTTATGATGATCTTGGAGGTCTTTTCGACTCTTAATGATTCTATTATTCATGTTCATTTCAAGATGACCAAGTTGCATGGGGCTATCTAGTGCACCCTCCCTCTGCTCTAATGCAAAGTCACATAATAATTTCTTGAATTACTGAATTTGAGTCCCTTCTGTATCCCAAGTACCATTGCAGCAACATCTCAGCTCTGGGTTTGGAGGGAGGGAGTTTCTCCCCAGTCTGTAAACTCCATCCAAGTAAATGAGCCTTTCACTTTCAAGCAGAGATTGAAGTCTGGTCCTGACTGCTAGTAACTAAAAATCACTTACTGTCTGGCTGAATGTTAGCTAAGTAAAATGAATCTAGAGCCTCAGGGTGGATGTGCAGTCACAGCTAGTGCTGTTTAGTAACTTGGAATGGTTTTAACTGGTCTGTTAACATGGAGACAGCCCCAATAGCCCAGTGTGGGAGTGAACTTGCCTTTTAACTATACTGACTATATACAAATCATACCTTTTGCAGTTAGTATAGAATCTGTTTTTCATCCTGCTGCTAGCCCTGCTTTCTTTCAAAAACAAGACAGCAACTCACGTGGTCCAGTTGCACTTCCCATTTAGAAAATGTGGATGTAAATTTGATGTTTGCTGTCTTGGTTTAGCAGGTGGTATTCTATAGGGTGGTCTTGGGCTCAAGTGTAAATTATAAGGCAAGATTAAAAATACCAGTGTTCCTTTGGTTTTGATAAGGAAAGCACCGTGCAATCCACAGTTGCAATATAATATTAATATGTTTACGTGATTGTACCTTGAAATTTGGTAGATCTGTGTCTTCTTGTGCAGCTTTTGTTGCATTCCTTATGGCAATGGCATCGTGATTCAGTCACTGGGATCAAACTCAGGTTTTACAGCACTGCTCGTGTTCCTGCCTTAGCTCTCACTGTGCAGTTTATCCCACTCTTCTCTCCCTGTGCAACAGCTCCCTCTGCTTGAAATCAGCAGTGGAATTGTAACCCGTTTTTTGTTCGCCTGGGTAACAGTTTTTAATACGGGCCACTTTTTTAAGAAGATTGCTACTGCTGCTCTTCATGAAGCAATTCCAGTGCATGTTATGAAGCAACAAAAATAACCACATTGTCCTCAAAACTTCACTGCAGAAGAGCTATTTCTTTGTAGGAGTTCTCTTCATTTTTATCATGGGGATTAAAGCTGGTTGGAACACTTTTTCAGCTAAATTATCTCTTAACAAAACATGATGATTTACTGAGCAAAAATGTTTTTATTTCAGTGATAAGTTGAAACAGGACTGGTTCTCATCAGAAATGCAGTAGTTAGGTCACTGACCTTGAATATCTGCATATAAAAAGCTAATGATGAGATTGCCATATCCTACCTAAATGGTTTGGATTCAGAACCTAGAAAAAAGAGGAGCTTTGGATCAAAGAGAGCAGAGTTTGAACCTGGTCCCCAGTTCTCAACCAGTACCGTAATTACTGGTCCAGTCATTCACTCACTGAATTTTTGTCAGCTTATCTGCATGGGTAAGAGTGAGTGCCGGGTTTGTTTTGTTCATTTTTTATCAATACAGCTAAGCCAGCAAAAGTCATATTATAAAAGCTGTTGTGTCAGCAAAGGTGTCGTTTTGCTGAGAGAGCTTTCACCCATTTAGGGAACCAGCATAAACCTTCCTTGCCACGGCAAGATGAGCCCATGATAGGAAAACTTGCTGGTTTAGTTCTACAGTAAAGCTTTCCTAATGTGAACAGTGCCTTGCTTGCTGGAAAATGGCTGTGTTGACACAATCGTGGGTTTGCAAGAACGTCCAGAAGGTTATTTTTAATTTGCATTGAAGCAAACCCCAAGACTAAAAACACCTCAAAAGTCTGTGTTTGTTCTATGGCTGTTGAGCTGGTTGGGCACAGGCAAAGCCCACTCTGAGCAAAGGGCAGCAGTAATTTTAATTGTTGAAATTCAACACTTACAGCAAAACCTCTTTTTTAATAAATATTTTGTAATTCCTACGGATTCTTTTTCTGAGCTTCCTGCGTTTTGTTTTGCTGCTAAAAATTTCCAAACTGGATGCAGTGCGTGGCTCTCTTGCTGTTGGAAACACATGGAATTCTTCCCCTGGGCACTATATGTGGCAGGTTTGGGCACAGACGGTCGGACAAACGGAGCTCCTTGGCACAGGTTCAGGAGGCAGAACACAGAGAGGCTTCTGGGCTTGATTATCAAGACATGATACCCGTAAAGAAGCTTCTTCTGTGCAGTGCAGATACTCAGGGTTCGGGAAGACTATAAAATAGCAGGATTAAGCAGTAGAACAGGAGAGAATTATTGCTGATATGTGTTTACTTGAATGCAGCTTCATTGTGGTTTTTCCTGCTGAACTCTAATTTCAGGTCTCTAATTTCAGCCTTTTACAGATATTACAGTCATTGCCTCATATGTTTGCACATACCTTAAAAATACGTGCCCTTGGAAAGTAGTGTATAGTCATATAAAAATAAAAGAGTTTAAAAAGCATTCCTGTTTTCAAATTAACACTGAGGTGCTGAATTCATGGTGGTCTTTGTGATTTGAATTTTGCCCTTTTTTTTCCCTCCCATGCCCTGAGTAAGATGCAAGTCCTGAGGGAAAAACAATCCATGATTATGTACTTGGAGACCCAGTGCATGCAAGGAGCATTTCTGAACTCTATGAGCCCTTACCAAGGTGGAGAAAAGTTAATTGTAATTTTAACAAAATAAACGAAACAAAAATTAAAAAACCAAACAAATACATAAATTTGTTTTGTGTCTCTTTCTGTCGCTGTATAATAATTTATAATAATTTAATTGGATTGAGGATCATTTTTTAAATGGTTGAATGCATGATAGAAATGGCACAGGACACAAAGCAGAGGCTAATTCTGGGGGGAAAAAAAGTGAAGTTAATATCTTTGCATCAATTTACAGCCTCATCAATGTGTATAATATTTTCTGCGTCATATTCTCTGTACCCACCACTACAATGTTCCTTGTCTTCAGTAATAATCTTAGTTACTCTCTGTTGCTGTCTCCTGTACCCCGTTAAGGAAGCTTCAAGGGTGGAGAAAATGTCTTTTATAAGTTGTCATGTGCAGTTGACAAAGCAGAAACACTGCAGTAACAGAGCAAATATAAACTGCTATTTCTTGAATGTTTGGGAGTTTAATTTTAACTTAATATTTTTAATTAAACTTCTAATCTTGCAATGATTCCTTTTACCATCAGTTTTGCTGCTCTGGAGCTCTCAGATGACATGCAGAATGGTTATTTTCTGTGACATTAGCTCGTCCCAGGCTGGATGGAGGCTTGTGGAAGGGTGCCAGTGTTGTTGTTCTATTTGCAGGTTGGCCTGGCTGTGCCTGTGTGTGTAAGGAGAGGGCAGGCAGGGTATCGGTCACCTTTCAGATCTGAAAATTTCTTAATGGATTAGGCAAGTGATGGAATATCTTTCTTTTTTGTGAACTGTAAGCCTTGGCAGTATTAGCAGACAGTCCTTTTTGAATGTCTCAGCAGGCTTCAGTTCTGTAGCATTAAATGATGAACGTGCTTGAGTGCTCTTTACATACTCCAAATAAACATCATCCTTCAAGGTTTTCGCTTGGGGTTTTTTCAATTATATTTTTTTTTTATTTCCCCCCCGCCTCCCCACAGGATCCCTTGGATCCAACAAGAACAGCCATTGTGATCAGCTCCTTGGTGGCAGGTGGAGTAGCTGAGCGTGGTGGGGAGCTGTTACCGGGGGACCGCTTGGTCTTCGTCAATGAGAAATATTTGGACAGCGCCACTTTGGCAGAGGCAGTGGAAGTGTTGAAATCTGTGCCCCCAGGTACAGTTTCTCTTGGAATCTGCAAGCCTTTGGTGGTAAGGACTGATTTTAACTTTTTTTTGCTTTGATCCTGTGACGTGTTGACTGGGCTGTTGTATTTGGGGGGAGAATTTAGAATGGAAGTATGTGTGCATTTGGAAAGCAACTAAGTTGCTGTGCATACGCTTTGACACATCCAGAAATCCTGTCAGATGGGCATCTCAGTGTCCAAAAGGTCTGACTGGAAAACCAGCATCCTCAAGTTCCTCCTTAAAGAACATCCACGTGGAATCAGGAGACTTGTCTGGCCAAACCCATGTGTACTGTGCACAGGTGTAACGTGGTTCAGGCAATTCAGCAAATCAGTTAAATATGTGCTGAAGTCCATTTCACTCTAAGACATTGCTAAGTGCTTGCTTGAGCTCCACTGACATCAAAGAAACTTGATCTGTTTGAAGTCAAGACTGTAAATTCAAGCAGAATTTCCTTTTTCTGCAATCAGGACTTTGGAACAGACAGTAGTTTACTGGAGAACGCTGCACTATTGTTCATCAAGGGCACCCAGGCAAAATTAATTAAAGCCCCAGCTAATAGAAAGTGCTTGTAATTCAAAGTGGTAGAGAAGTGGTGAAATAGGAATGTGGGAAGGCTGTTAAATATATTCTTTTCTTTTCTAAAATGTGATATTTCATTGTTCGTATTCTTGTATTTGTCTTTCTTTCCAGAACATTTCTATCTTTTAATGTATCTGAATTATTTTTAGTGTATCTGAACCAGTATCTTCAAAAAATAACAGCTGTCGTCTTCATTTTCTCCATTTATGACTTTTCACTTGTATAAATCAGTAACTTTTTCCCTGTCTCTTTTCTAATGGTTGATTCTCTCTCTACCTTTTAATATATTGAAAAATATGGGAATTTTTTTGTGGTTTTCCTGACTCATCATTTGGATTGCTTTCTTTAGGGAGAAAGCAGAGAGGAGGAGAACATGCACAATTTGGATACCGGCAGCATTAAAAGCAGCCCTGGGTCTCCAGAACCAATAGATAATACTAATTTCTCAATAATACTTGAAGCACCACAGGTATTTGGTTATTTTTTTCATTCAGCTTAACGTTTATACAGACAGGAAATTATATTTTAAAGTAAAAAAACAGTATTTTTTGGAGATAAGACTGAAGTATTGTGTAGACTTCAAACTGGATGCCCTCTGAAAAAGCCTCTAACAGCAAACTGTGTGCGAAATGTGTTGTGAACAGGGAACACTTACCGTTGCAGTTCCCAGACTGCCTTATCAAATTTATTATGTCATTAAAATACTTTGGGTTACCTTGGAAGTGAAATAGGAATGCTATGATATTATTACTCATAAGTACTGGGTTCAGCTTTGCAAAAAAAGTAAGGTATGGAAGGAGAATGCATTTAATTATGATGGAACAAAATAAAAAAGTAGTTTAGTGTATAGGTCACACTTGAAATATGTTCTTCTTTATAGCCTTCTGACATTCTTTGGAGTGATTTCTTTGCTCTCTTCCTCGGTTTTCCTCTTTCTTATTCTCTGAGAAATGATTCTGTTTATTGTGGGAGGATGTGGCACTAAAGATAGTGAGAAAACTCAAATACTGAGGTAATAGGCAATAATATTGCAGTACTCACCAGTGCAGAGTTAGAGAGATGTGGATATCTTTTAATTTTCATCTGTTCTCAAGTGCTTTGCAGAATTCACACTGGTAAATGCATTCTTTTTAGACCAGAAAAGACAATGTCAGGATCCTCCAGAACTGAAACACAGGAAGAAAAACAAATTCTACATTTTCTTGTTGCTAAACATATTTACCTATCTCTGCAAATGCAGACATTTTTAGTGCTGAAGTGGCAACCACCAAAAGGAGCGGTATTATGGGGCAGATGTAGGTATACTATGAAGAAATTAATCTGGATAATAATAAATTATATTTATCAATTTTCATCGTGTAAAACGGAGTTTGTTGTTTTACGGGTGCATAGGGAAGGGTTCCTGGCAGTGAATTACCCCTCTGCTAGCTAGATTGTTTTTCTGTTTCCTAGATAAAACTAATGTTATTGAGTATTTTTAAAGAAAGTATTTTATCTGAAAGTCCTGCTGAATATAGAACTGGACCTCAGAGGTGTTTGGTTGCATTTTGTTTCACCTCATGTATGAGAGCACTGGTAGTAGCTAAACTTTCCATCCATTTATTATCTTATCCACATAAGAGCCAAGAGTGGTGTGTCATGATGGCTCCCACTCTGATGCGCTGACGAAGCTGAATTTCAAGAAAAAAAAAAAAAAGGAACTTGGATATTTTATTTGCTACCACAGTAGACTTTATGTCAGATTTGCAGCATTCCCTGTGCCATTGGGAGTGTCTGCTGCTGCAGTGCAGCAGTTGGGGATGATACAGAGCGAACTGCTGGATCAGTAACACAAATTGTGTGTGGTTCTGAGCTCAGGCAACTGTTTTATGTAACGATGGAGTTGGTGGAAGTGTTGGGAGAATGATGCTGCAGGAGTGAAGTGAAACTAAATGGAATAAAGATGAAGAGAATTAGGATCTCTTCGGACTGGGTGTTTTGTGAGATCGAGGTACACAGGTCAAATAGATTAAAGGAACATTTAATGCTTATGAAAAATGTACTAATTTCTAGGTTGCTGATGTTTTGTGCCAGATGGTATTGACTGCATTATTTCCTCGTGCTCTTGCCTCTCTCTTGTTTTCTCTCCTACCTCTCACTTGAATTGTACAAACATTTTGGCAGCATCTGAGGGTTTTTCTTCTGTATTTGTACAAATGTAACAACACAGGGTTCTGATACTAAAGGTCAGAAATGGTGCAATACCTTAGGGAGTCTGGGAAGGGGCAGGAAGCAGAAAGACAAACATTTTGAGTGAGGAGCGATGAATCTGTACATTGCTTTTGGAATTTGGGGGTTCGGGGCCTTGAAGATGGGTTTTGGGGATTCTTCAGGCCACACAGACTTGGTGGCCTGACAAAGGAAGGTAAAACCTTTCTGTATGTAGCAAATTTCTGGTTCCAGTGCAAGGCATAAAACCTCTGATGCCTGTGCAGACTCACTGTGAGCCAATGAACAGCCCTGAATGGCATTTGGGAGAAACAGGGAGCACTGAAAACTGGGGAAACACGTGACAAATCCCAGAAAATGAACTGTTGAGCAAGATTCTCAATGTAGATTTTCGTACTGTTCCGCTTGGTTTTGTTGGGTTTTTTGTGTTTTTTACTCTGTGACTGGAAATCAGTAGATTCCTGTTCTCTTTAAAACAGGAAGGGCATTAAATAATGATCCTTTTATATCCTTTTCTTTGGATGTGTGGGTCATCCATTTCCCCTCTGACCCAGGTCAAATATTGTATGGAATACCCAAGGTAGGACAAAGGACTGTGGCATTTGGTTTGTGGGGGTTTGGTTTTTTTTTAATTGCTGATATTGTTGCATAAGCAAACTCTTCAGCTATTTTATATTTAGCTGATGATGTTGTAAGAAATGTACACAAAATAGGTAAGTCTGAAGCAAGGAGATACTTTAAATGGATTTATATATACTTTTTCCTGTAGGTTTTTTACTGTTAATTAATAATTTTCATTCCCTAACTTTTTTAAAATGGCTTCAGCCATATCTAAGCTGTGCAACTTTAATTCTGTTATATTTAAAAAACCAAAAATCATTGCACTGTCTACTTTTGGCATTAAAATCATAAGTCAGAGAGTCTGTTGTCTTTTAGAAAATGCAAAAGGTAGAAGATTTTCACGTTAAAAATCAGGATATATTTTTAATATGCGTAAAAACCCATAGTTTTAGAAGAGTTAGGAGGAAACATAATGTAAAATCTGTCTATATTCCTGTAATGTTCTGTACAGGGTTTCAGAGACGAAACACCTTTTAAAGAAGAACTTGTTGATGAACCACATTTGGACTTGGGAAGGTCATTTCAGCTTTCTCAAAATGACGATGAGGATGAGAGGGAGTCCTGGGAGATGTGTGAATTCCTGAAACCCAGAATAGAAGACATGGATGAAGAACGGGAAATGCTGGTGGATGAGGAGTATGAAGAAGACTTCCTGAAATATAAAGCATCCTGTGGACAGAAGGCAACTTCAGACAGGAACCTCGATACAGGACGATGGGCAAAGCAACTGGAGAGTACTGAAATACAAGACTTGAGATCCAGTGTTAATTTAAGTCCAGAACAGTCCCTGGAATATCCATTCAGTAAAGATCAAATGGTAAGGAATGCTATGCTGGTTTCAGTGCTATACCCTGCCCATGGAACCCAAGAGCGAACTCCAGACCTAAACTCCATTTAATTTAATTACCTGGGTGCCTCTGACAGAAACCTTTTGTACGTTTTGGAAGGTTCTTTTGGTTACTTATTGGGTGCATGTTAGTAACAGCAGAATGTCACTTCATGGTTTTAATAGACCAGGGGCTTCGCTGAAAGGAAGTGAAATTTTTAATCCAAATCAGTTCCTTGAGCCAGATGATAGTGCAGTTAAGCAAAAAATGATATGGTGGAAGCAATTGTAACAATGGTGTTGGTGGATAAAGGAGTAGGAGAAGACAGAGCTTCAGATAAATTGCAGAACTCTCATTTATGTGTCCTTCTCAAGTACTCTGAGGGTTATTTTTTTCCTTCTGATTCTTTGTTCATTCCCTTACCAACGAAAAAAGTGATAATATCAGCCTCCCATGCACCACTTCTGAGATGTGTGTTTTTATATCAAAAAACTGAAGTGGAAAAGGATTTAACATCACAGCCACAGAGAATTTCAGGTTTTGTTAGGCTTGTCCTCTTCTGCACTGTGTATGTAAACAGGCTGAAATGCAGCTTCTACTGAAAGTTTTATACCAGAGTGCACAATATTAAATTTATATATCTGTTACTCATAAACAACAAATGAGCAAGAGTAAAGAATTTTTTGTCTGAATTACACTGAGTAGGAAGATACAGTTGCTTTATATTGCAATTGCATGTAACATTTTTCATGCGTCTTCTTAATACAGTGCATAAATGAGCAGTTTGCATTTAAATGAACAGTTAGTATTTCATGGTTATCTGAATAAATATGAATGTAGCTGAGAAAATGTGTGTGTTTGCTGTAAAAATTAATGTTCCTCTCAAATACCTCTGTGTAAGTTAAAACCATTGCTTTCTAACTTTAATTACTTTTTTCTCCTCTGTGAAGTGTGAAGAAAATGCTACTATAAGACCACTCTTTCCTGAAACCACAGCACACAGTGGCTACCAAAAAGACATCTTTGATATTGAAACTACTCAGTCAGAAGAAAAAAGCCAGATGGATTTAGGTTTGTAAGAAGCTTTTTCTTTACCATATAATTTTATACTAAATATTTTATACCAAAATACAAATTCTTTCAAATAATGCAATAGTTAAATGGAGACTTTTGCAGGCTCAACACAGTCTGGCTTTAAATAGGTTTCAGCTTTATAATCTTTATTCCTCCTCCAGATCTGGGTAGGTTTAGATAGAAGTTAGGAAGAAATTCTTTAATTAGGGGGTGGTGAGGCCCTGGCACAGGTTGCCCAGAGAAGCTGTGGCTGCCCCATCCCTGGAACTGTTCAAGGCCAGGCTGGATGGGGCTTGGAACAACCTGGGATAGTGGAAGGTGTCTCTGCCCTATGACAGGGGGTCGAATGAAATGAACTTTAGGGTTCTTTCCAGCCCAAACCATTCCATGATTCCACAATCTTTACGCACAGTTGTCACAAATGATACTGAAGTCGGCTGCAGCTTTGTCCTGCCTGTGGAAATCACTTTATTCTGTAGCTGGTGTCCCCAGGAGGACTCTATGCATGAGGAAAATAGCTCGTTGCTGTAACCTCTGTCAGGAATTTTTCTCAGTCACTTTTGACTGCTAACTGTATAGATTTTTGCACTTAAAAAAAAAATTTAAAAATTAAGTGACAGGCTTTGGAGGTGACTTTACCACAACCAAAAATTTGCAAGGGAACTCTGTAGTAGATATTGCCCCATAGCTTGATTTTGTAATCTGTGTTCAAGAGCAGAGTTTCTTCCTTGTCAGATGGCCGGACATGGGTGGTTAGAATTTGGTAGATCATCAGGGAAATAAATTTATCAACCTGGCTGAAGTAACACTCTCTGGCTGGGAGGAAGGAGGTTGGACTGTTTGCTGTCTTTGTCACCTGGACCTTGTGCAGCAGCCACTGTGTGTGAGCTGCAGTGACAGACTGGAGCTCTGATGCTTCTATCACCAAAATGACATCAGTCTTCCCCAGCACAATGGGATTCAGTGCTGGAGCAGGGCTCTGCTGTCCCTGCACAAAGGATAGATTCATTATTCCTAACCCTGTGTTTTTGTGAGGAGCATCTGACATGTGAGTTGTACCTAATGTCTGAGTTCACAGAGATCTGATGTTTCCTGTTATTATTTGACTGTATCTACATCAGAAGCAAGGTGCTATAAAAAACTGGTTAGTGTGGTTTAAATTTCCTTCAAAAATAGATGTTCTGTATCCGTAAGCCTCCTGATCATCACACAACATCCACGTTTCGTAGAATTATAGAATCCTAGAATGGTTTGGGTTGAAAGGGACCTTCAAGTCCATCCCTCTGCCACATGCAGGAACACCTTCCACTGGATCAGGTTGCTTCAAGCCGTGTCCAGCCTGGCCTTGAACGCATTTGGAACCTGGTGAGCTAAGGGTTTCAAGGATGATAACTGGTCAGTGCAGGGACAGAGGAAGTAAAAATTCTCATCTACCCCTTTTCTTCTTCAGGGACAAAGTTTCAGATTGACTCTAAAGGACCTGGGCTTGCTGTTGATTTGGAAGCTATTGAAAAGGAAGAGCTAAAAGGACAGAATGATGTTTTCTCTAAGAACCTGGAATCTGGGAGAGTAACCACCTTAGCTCAGCCTAGAACAGCATCATGCAGGTATGGAGAAATATTTCAGGTTCTGAAATACATTGAGTTAAAGATCTTAACTGTCTTCTTGCTTTACTTATTTACTTTACTGACTCATCGTTAAAGGCTGTGTGAAATGCTAAGATACACTGATGACTTTTGCCCAAGGAGCTGAAGTTTGCCTTAAAACCAGAAAGCTTCCCATATTTCCTCCCCTGAGTACTCGGCAGAAAAGTGTGAATGACTCTGCCACCTTCTTCACTTACTCCACAGTGAGGGGAGTATCAATGTGTCCTGGAGGAGAGGGATGTAGCCTTTACAGCAGCATTGGTCTGCCCTTAGCTCCTTACTATGGCTATGTCCTCTTGGTTTTCCCTTTCCTTTGTTCTTCTTTTGGGAAGAGCAGTTCGACCATGGCTCTCTGCAGGATACTTTAGTCTTGCCAGTGGTGCTGAGAAACCTGGAGCTGGCACTGGTTTTAGATATTTGCCATATCTGTCAGGTATCCCAGCCTTTCCCCAGCAGTTTTGGGTGAGTGGGTAATGGAGCTTTTGGAGCCTTTTGATTCCAATCCTCGGTACTTCCCTAATTCATCTGTAATCTCCCCTTAGAGGGAAAGCAGCTCAGCAGTAAGGTGAGGGGATTATTCTGTAGCTTTGGAACACACAGGATCTGTGCTGTTCTCCCAGCTGCATCATGATCTGCTTTTTGGTCAGCTAGGCTGGTTTTGGCATGTTTATGTCCCTCTCTAAGCATCACAGCATATTTATCAGAAAGTAAATGTTAAAATTGCTTGAATAGCCATTTCAAATGAGTAAATGCAGTGCAGATTTGTACATCACAGAGCAGCTTATAAATTTGGTCTGCCCATCATGTTTATTTCTGGAGCATTCCTGAAGTACATTTAAACCTAAATACAAAAATTCCTGTCTAGTCTGTTGACTCTGTACATTTAGTTCAAACTGGACAGTGTGAGAAGGTGTTGCTGTCTCGCTGCCAGAAACAAAATATGTAAGGAATTGTGACCTGGCATGGGTGCTGCCTCTGATTTTTTATTCTCTCCCTCTCTCTGCCCCAAATTAGTGAATTACCCGAGAGAGAAGAAGGAGAAGGAGAAGAAACTCCAAACTTCAGCCACTGGGGACCACCACGGACGTATGTTCATATAATTACATTATTCCTTCCCATTTACCTTATGTCTTTTTTTTCTGTGAGCCCGATTAGTTCTCAGTTTTTTTATTCCCCTCCTCTGCCAGTAACTTTAGGGTACTTGTGTACCTTGGGCTTTCCTAGATACAGTGAATTTTTAACAGATGTTCAACGGAATTATGCCTTCTATTTATACAGCTGACTTGGGAAAGCTTGGCTGGTTTACGTTGTGGATGACCTACAAGTTCTTGCTCATTTAATAACTATTAGGTGTGAACAATGCACATAGTGCTGCTGTCTCCCTTTCCACAAGTTCCTTGCTAAAATCCATGGCACAATTCCAAATTGCCAGGCTAACTTTTAGCCACATCCTTGTTGTATTGTTAACATTTTTAGGTGAATTGTTTTTATAGTCCTAAGTAAAATATGATCAGAAAGTTCCTGCTTAAGCTGATTTAATACAGTGTTCAGAAAGTTGTATGAAACACTTTATTAGTTGTCTAGTGTGCCACTTGCAGGGCTTCCCATTTCCAGACAATTTGCTCAAGCTGAAAGGGGATGAGTGTTTACTTGAAGATCTGACTTCCTCTGAAAGAAAAGCCTGTGCCCAGTGGACCTGGATTGGCAGCAGAATTTTGTTCTTTTTGTAGGGTGAAATCTGCTCAGGGTAAAAACTTAACTCTGTTGAGAGCATTCTTAGGCTTCTAACTTTATCTCTTTGCTCTGTTAAATCTCCTTGAAAGACCAGGAGCTTACATTTATTTAAAGATTCACATTTATAGTTTAGAAAAACTGTTTGAAGATGTTAAGCTACCCCGCGTATTTTTTTCAGTGTTGAGATCTTCAGAGACCCTCATGTGTCCCTTGGAATCAGTATTGTTGGTGGACAAACTGTCATAAAGCGCCTGAAGAATGGAGAAGAACTTAAAGGGATCTTTATCAAACAAGTTTTGGAAGACAGCCCAGCAGGAAGAACCAGGGCTTTAAAAACTGGAGATAAAATACTTGAGGTAAATGGAGATAAACCTACCTTTTTAGTCTAAGAAATAAAGATTGACTCAAACAGCTTTGGGAGGAGAGAGAGACAAAATACTGCCACCACTTCATGAAGTATTGACAAAACTGTGTTTTTAAAACCAAAAGAAACCTCTGGTAGTGTCTTTTTTTTTTTTTCCCTAAAGTCTGACTGTGGAGTTCTTTTAACATTCTCCTTTATATTTAAGAAAAGACATGTCCTGGTGTCTGAGGGGGAAATGAAAAAAAAATGGGAGTGGCCTCTTCCCATATAAATGAATAATAAGTTATAGCATACCTATAAGCATAATTTTAACACAGAGAAGAACATGGACTCTTCATGCTGAAATATGGGCTGTTATTTAGTGTGTGTGGATTTAGAGTGGACAACTGATTAACTGCTATTTGGGGCAAATCCCTGATTCTGGCAGGTGATGTGGGGGAAAACGTCATTCCTGCCTCTCACCTCTGGCTCAGCGTTGATTTTTTACTCATTATTCTCCAAATTAGTACTTCTGAATCGGGGTTCCCAAGCCAATAGTGCTGCTCAGGTTTAGTTTACATATGGGTAAAATCTGAGAGTTGTATTACATCTAACATTATGTAACACTCTGACAATCTTATTCCTTATGTTGTTATCTGAAAAAAATGGCCATCTTTTAATTGTGAATTCTGAGTAATACACTTTCCTTAAGCCATTATGAAAACATGCTTTACAAATCATTTCTCTCAACTGTTTTTGGTACCTTCCTCAGATACACTAATCTTCTGCAAGTGTGTGTGATCTCTTGCAATGACTCTGTACCTAATAAAAATAAACATTTTTTGTTAGGTTTCTGGGGTAGATCTCCAAAATGCCACCCACGAGGAAGCAGTAGAAACCATCAAGAACGCGGGAAATCCTGTTGTGTTTGTAGTTCAGGGTCTGGCTAACGTACCAAAAGTAAGTTGATTTCTATTTTTATTCCAAAACGTAACAAATGTTTAATATGCATCTTATTTTAAGCTTGGCTCAACTGCTTTCAGCAAGTTCCATCAATTTTTGTGTCCAAGGATGGATCCTTTCAGTTATAGACCAGCTGATTGATTGATTACTTCTCTGGCCTGATTTGAAACCTCATTTCTCTGATTTACCTTGAGTAGATATAAATTGGCTGACTAGGTGTTAATTCAGCTCTCCCACCTGTGTAATAAGAGTCTGGCCCTGTGTGTTTAATTTGTCCATATTTCATAATCTAAAAATATACTCTGTTATGCAGGGGAACAAAGGTGTAATTAAAATTAGGCAGATTCATACCAGCAGCTCCGTGTAAAATGTGTCACCAAAGGGACCTGAAGTAGTTATTTGGGAGCAAGTTAATTTCCAAGAGGTTTTAGGTATCTCCTCATCTTTGAGGTCAAGGCAAGAATTTTTTAACAGCCTAAGTAAGAAAAGGCATACAGTTCTGCCTGCATTGAAGTACACCCAGAAACCCCAAGTTTGTGTGTGCTTTTGATGTAATCTGAAAAGGTAATTGGGAATTTTGGTTGATTTTGGGGCTAGATATCGACCAGTGAGCAGCAGAAAAAAGTATGGAATGTTTGTAAATTCAGGAAAATAATATAATTCATTAAATTCAATAAAAGAATATAATTTGAAGACTCCACTGCAATACCCTTCACCATGGGGTAAAATGAAGGGAGTACTTGGTAACTTTGTCATTGTCATGAACTGATTTTGGATGGGTTTTTTGCAGTTGTAATGCTCATTCTAATGTCTGTAATATACACTGGTTTTCAGGTGGTTGGTCCTGCCCAGCCTAAGGGAATCAAAGTCAGCAAAGATCAGGATGCAGACAAAGAAAATAGGAGTGATAAGGTATTTATTCCATTCAAAGCTATACCCAAGTTTTACTAAATCAAATGGTATAATAGCATGTATTCTAACTCTTATGATAAGCTTCCTCTGAAGTCTGAAATTAAATTTGAAGTGATTTGTTGAAATATCTTTGATTCTATGAATTTTTGCCAAGTTTCTGCCAAACACAAAGCAGGTTTCTGACAAATGTTCTGTGGGTGTCTGCCGGATGCTGAAACCCTGTACTTAGCACAGCTCCTCACTGTCATCTCTCTGAAGTACCTGTTTTGCTCCATGTGGAGGCAAATTGATTCCCTTTGTTCAGCAGAAACAGAGAAGTAGCAACGTGTACACAAATAATGTCCTTAATCTGAGGCTGACTGAAATTCAGTAAAATCATGTTATAGGATAATGCAATCCACTGAGTCTCCTGCATTTCCCATAGCTGTGTAAAACAAGGAAATGACCGAGGGATCTGTAGCTCCTCAGTTAGTTGTGAAGTGGTTACTGCACAGTGACTTCCAAATAACTTCACAGCAGTTTTAAAATGGAAAAAGTCTGGTATAAAACAGTGAATTTGTTTTAATGGCCGCAGTAAGGGAAAAAATTAATTTCTCATTCCCAGCCATGTCACTCTCATGGCCTGGTGATTTCCTGTGGGAATTGCCCTGACTGAGGAGTGTAGATCAGGTGCTTTCAGAGTGTCAGAACTGGAGGAGCAGAGACAGAATTAATGCAGATACTAAGTTTTGCCTGGTGAGTTTAACATGCCAACTACAAATAGGATGAACTTTTCATTTGATCCTACTCAGTACTCTGGGTACCTGAAAAAACCCTCCTGCCTCCAAAATTTTTCCTTTCAGGTACAGAAGCTACAGGGCTCAGTTATTCAAAAAAATCAAGAAAGGTGTTGAAGATATGCTTTCATGGCAGTGGATAATACTTCCAATGAAGCAGTTACAATCCCCTTTTCTTGTTTTTTTATCTGTATTTCTAATCTCAAAAGCTCTCATCCTCTTGCAACGTGCTGCCTTTAATCTCCAGCACTCCGGTGTGTCACGTTCTACTGCGTTCCGAGGTTAAAGAGGGAGCCTCATCTTTTTCAAACCTTTTTCATCTGTTGGTGCTATAAACTGGTGGGTGGAATAAAGAGCTTCAGTGCATAAATATGTAGCTCCTTTTTAGCTTTGAACATTAATTCACAAAGCAGTCATACTGCGCTTCCCAAGTGCCATCTCAGAGTTGGAAAGAGTTGCTATTAGTGGATTATTAGTCCACATCCCTATGGGGAATCAGTGATATTTCTAGTCCAGTCTTCAAAGTGTCACAAAAGAGTTGGGTTTGAAAGCAGCCTCATGCAGCTGGAAAACCTGCCTTTTCCTGTACGAGGAATTATTTTTTCAACACTGAAGGTTTTGCCCGATGCGTTGGTATTTATCCTCTTTTGTTGATGTGTTTGTTTAAAAATTATCACTTTATTTATATAAAATCACAACATTTTTTTGCTTGTTGGCTGTGTAAACTGTGCTTTTGCCTTCATGTTACTACAAAAAAGTGGTGTCATAGAGTAGTCAGGTACAATTTATTCATCTGGCTTTTCAGTGGGGCGGGAGGGATGAGAGAAACTTGTCCCTCTGAGCCTTACAAAGAAACCATGGATAAGCTTAGGTGTCTCAAGTAATTTCAAACAGACTTTCTAACAAATGTTTAAGGTCTTAAAAAGCCAAAGGGTCAACATTTAGACTATAAGTTATTACTAAATTATAGTGATAATAAAGTGACTCATTTGTCATAGGCAGCGGAATGGAAGACTGCAAGTTTTCCATTTTTTTCTGCTCAGTAAAGTAGAACATGAGCCCTCTCATGCTTCCTGGATCTTCTGGATTTTGCACAGTTCTACCACAGTTCAAGAAAAAAAGCAGGAGGCACATCTAGTGTATTGTATACTTTTGGAAAACAGATGTTGTGTTTCCAAGTGGATTGCATTAATTTCAATTATTATTACTTTTCTGTTTCAGCAGAAAAAAGTTGCAGCACTTTCCCATTATGTTTTTTGAATGGATGAGATGGTGGTTATCTTACCTCACCAGATTTTCCATGTAGCTGGCAGTGCAGCTTCCTAGTTACACTCTTCTGCACAAGTTTAAGCTCAGGATTTTAAAACTCCATACCCAGGTTCAGCCTTTGTTGCGCACAGTGAAAAGACATTACTCTGGCTTTGCTATTTGGGTGTTGTGTCATATTTCCCAGCTGTAGAAGAAATTAATTACGGACATTGTGGGTACTCTAATGGCATCTTGTCCACGGTGTTCCCTTTCTAAAGTGCATCCTGCTATTAGTAGGGTTGCAAGGGATGCAGCTCAGCGTCATTTAGTGAAATTACGTTGCAAACTAAGGCAGGATGCAGTTCCTGGGAGCTGTAAAACCAGTTGCTCGTCCGAAAAGTACCTTCATTAGAGTCAGAGCCTGCTCTGTATTCCTGCCATGCGCCGCTATATGCATCATTATAGGAGCTGCCTGTATTTATGTGAGGTAATAGAATTTTATTGTGAGATATAATTCAAAGTCTTTATTAAATTTAAGCCAAAATAGGGATGAACTGTGATGTTTAAATATTCATATATGGACTAAGAGGTTTGAGTTCTTATTTTATATGTAAAAGTTTTGACATTTACCAGCACCAGGCAATTTTGTTATTGAGTCTGTAATAAGAAACAGGGTATAATTTAATGTTTATTTTTAACTCTTGAATAATGTCCACACTTTCATGTTTATGACAATACACAAGTATTTTGTCAACAAGTAAATGTACATGCACGATTGTGTTTTCTCTTTTTTTAATGTTCAGTGTCACTTCTTGTTCTGCTTTCTTGCACAAAAAAGCCTTTGCTGCAGAATTTAGCATTGTAATTAAGTGCTGTGTCTGTGCACGAACAGTGACAATAGACAATAGGATTTTTTTCGTGTGCAGGGAGGTTACAAAACATGTAATTGTTTGTCTTTGGATCCATCAGAGAAAATATGGGGCTCCACCTCCCATGAAACTGCCACCTCCTTACAGAGCCCTTGAAAGGCTGGATGCAGAGGAAGCTGTTGTGGATGAAGAGGAGGATGAAGATGCTTGTGCAGAGAGTGAGTAGTTATTACATCAGATTACATTTATGGAACGCAATCAGACTGTGATAAAACCTTTGTGCCATTTATTGCTGTGTTATGGGCAGTAGTGCTGAGTGTGGCTGTAGCATCCAGTCCCCCAGCTGGTATGTGACTTAGATCATCTTCTCTTCCCAGCCAGGCTCCTATAGCTCAGCTCTTCCGAGAAGATACCGGAAGGGCTCTGTTTATTTTTAGTCTAAAAATGTCTAAGCCACGCCTAGAGAACTTGCTTGGGCAAGGCAGATGTTATGTTTTACTACTGTAATTGCGGTGTTAGTTGAGCAGTCATACGTTGCGAACCACTTGTGCGTAGTCCTTGTCCAGAAATCCTGCAGGTGATTTCCAACAATGCTGTTCTAGCAAGGTAATTTCCTTTTAAAAAAAAAAAATCTGCTGATTTATTTTTTTGTACTTTACTGAAAAAAGGACCCCCTTTTGTTGTTTTTGTTTGGTTGGTTTTTTGTGGCACCTTTTGTGGAAAAGATTTTGCAATTGTCCCATTTTGGGGTTTGCAGTGAATTACGGCAACATGCGCTCTGTGAAAGAGTGGGGACCTAAAGAGTAGGATGCAGTGGAACTTGAGAGCTTCTGGCAGCATGACTTAGATTCCAGCATACTGCTTTGAGAATTACAACTTTGGTTAAATGGAATATTATTATCCATAGCTTATTTTCCACTAGAATATTTAGAAATACTAGAATTGCAATTAGGAGTCCTAAATTATTTTCTATAATAAATTACCTTCTGTTTTTTATCTTTATGCTCTTTTGTATCAAATCAGCATAAAGGTTGGGATAAGACCTTGAGCAGCTTGGGACTATATGATCTTTAAGGTTCCCTTCCAACCCCGTAACACTCTGTGATTCTCTGTGGGCTTTTGTTGGGGTTTGGTTTGTATTTTTTTTGCTACAGTGTTTTTTTCTCATCATCTTTTGTCTTGGAGAGGTTTTTGTTTGCCCTGGTTATGGGTCAGCCAAAGCAGAGGGATGCCTTTGTAGCTTTTGACCTTGAACCAACTGCGGCTCCCATTCAGAGTGGAAGCCCCTAACTTGGGGCCTGCTGGTGGGAAAGCTCTTCCAGCTGCTCTTGCTGATTTCCTTGTCGGTGGTGTGCCATTGAAGCTGAGATAATTAATGAGTTTGGTTGGTTTGTCGCTTTTAGGGCTGCTTTGGTGAAGACAAGAAGGATTCTGGAAGGTTGTTCTCATGGAAACAGTAATAGGGGCAGAGGAGCAGTGTGTTCAGGTCTGCCTATGTTGCTTTGAGGGAAAGCTGTGAGCTCTTGAACTGAGCTACTTCCAAAATTCCCCCTTATTGAGTTTGTCATCCCACTGGTTTGAAGTATTCCACATAGTTACCTCAGGAAGGTTTTCCAGTGTTTCTGTGGGGAGTGGTAGTGAGGGAGGAATATTTAACTGCAGACTCTGGGGATGTTGGATTGAATTTATCTTGAGCTTTCAAACAGACTCAGTTAAACTCCAATAGTAGCAAAATCATTTCAGCTCATTATTAAAGTTATAATTCCCAGTTAAAGGATATATGTGATAAGCAGGCTGACACCTGAGTTATCTAATTAGGATATGCCTCAATCCAAGAGCTTGCTAGACCTCAGTTAAGACTTTTCTCAGAAATAATTCCTTATTCATGGACTTGGTCATTTTTTAGCTGTTCTGCCATCCCTAACGATATTGCCGGCTGAGTCTGAAAGCGCGAAAGGTAAAGCTACTTCTGATATTAAATTCATCAATCCTACCAGACTTGGCAGCAGCACACAGGTCTGTTCAGAGGAATCTCCTTTTCTCTCCCCATTTTATGGACTGAAAATGTTTTGCAATAACCATCTTTTCCGTGAATCTTGGAAAACCAAGACATGCATTTTCCATTTTATTCCTCCCCCACCTCATTCTTTTTCTTTCAAATAAAAAAAACAGGCTAAGGAAGCTTAAACTAAGTTTGTGCCTCAACCCTTGAAGTAAAAAGCAAGTTAGAAATGATCCAACTGTACTTAATGACATTAAGCATCTCAGCAGCTGTGGAATGGGCTCTTACAGAGTCCCTATTCTGTGATCACTTGACAAACAAAGTTTTCTCTGTGAATTCCAGTACAGTATTGTTTTTGTGAATGCTTGATGTTCATAACTTCTGTCCTGATTCTTGAACACCTTTTCCAGAAATCTCAACCCAGGCCAGCACTTGTCTTTTTAACACTGTCCATCTGCATACTCATATGGATCTCTTCTTTACCTACTTATCCTACTAATTCTATTGGTCTTGTAACTTCAATAATAAGTGAACAGGTGAGGTAGATTTACTGTCTTCCTTGTTTAGAAGATAAGGTATCTTTAAAGGAAGGTGTGGTATCAGCCACATCAGTAAATTCACATCATAACCTCCCCTCCTTTCGTTTGCATCCTGTAGTTCTCCATCTCTTTCATAGCATGGAAGGCCTTGGAGGGCGTTTTGAGGTGGGACAGCTGTTAAATCTGTCCTCTGGTTGTGCTTCTGATGGATTTTATTTTCTTTTTTAGCATTCCTATTAATACAGCTGCAGTGTCACTAACCTGCTCATCAATTTCTTTCATGCCCCAGAAATACTGTACTTGCTCCACTTGACATTTTTTCTCCTTGTTTGTCACTTCTTTAAACCCATCCTCTCATCTTTTGTCTCCACATCCTTCATCATTCCCCAGACTGCAAATGAAAGCAGAGCATTGTTAGTCTTCCTGCCATGCTTAGAAATTTTTTCTTTCCTTTCTGTCCCATCCATACTGCCTCACAGTCTCTGTGTTTTGTCTGTTTTCTCCTTAAAGTGGCTGAAAAACCTTTTGGTATTGATTTAATCTCCCCTGTGGTAGCTAAATCCACTTGCCTTTTGGCAATGCTCCCTTGTATTCCTGCTTTTCCACTACTGAAACTGTAGCTTTCATTGCTGACTTGTTGGAACAAACAGTAATTTCTTATATATGTTTTCCCTTTTCTTTTCAAGGGTTGTTTTTGATCCAAAAAGGGTGAATCCTTGTAGGAAATAGAACTGTGAGGTACCTCTTGGTCCAGAGAAACTCCAGACATGTCCTCCATGTTTCTGTAGTTTGAGAAGTTTGAAGTTCCAGCTGTTTTGTTGGGGTTTTTTTCAAAGGCGACTTCTTGCACCCAAGACCCTTAAGTTTCAGATCTGCTTCTCCTTTATATTTCTGTTTCATACCACCAGTACTTCCAATATTATTTCCCAGTTCTTAGGCAGGTTTTCCTAGAATTTGAAGGCAAGTTGAAAACAGTATTTCCTCTTGTTTTATTTCTTTTAGTGATGCTGTTAAATCTTTATCAGTATCCAGCTCTGTATGACGTGGGTTTTGCTTTCTTTTTGCTTTGACTTTGGTGTTTCAAAGCTTTCAGTTTATGCTTCAAAATAGTTTTTGTACAACTTGCACTGTGTGCATCCTGCTGCAAAAGGAACCTTCAGAATCCGTCATCTTCCGGACCTGAAAAGGTTATGGTTACAACATAGGTTTGGAGTTACTCCTTCCCACACTTGTCCACGGCAGAGGTTATTTTGGAGAAATAGGTTTTTTTAGACTTCCCAAACCTTAAAACCATAAGGTTTTGAATAGAATTTTTTTTTTTTAAATCAAGTAAAAGAAGGGGAGAACATACAAAGGAGCTATTTGTACTTGGAGCAGCTGTGCTGTAACTGCATCAATAGGCATTGGTGTGTTTTCCTGGAGTGGGGGATGGCTGGAGGTGTGCACAAAGAATCTGCTAATGGACTAATGTGCACCCCATTGTGGGCTATTGCTATAATGAGGGGGTTGGTAGTAAAAAGAAGCAGAGGAGATGGATGGGCAGAGTAGTTTGTAATGGAATGTTTCGTATGTTTTCCTTGGGGGAATTCATAACTGTACAGTTTAGATGTACTTTTGTAACTGAGTTGAAGCAATCGTAAATTAGATAGGAAAGGCCTTAAAAGCCATTCTAAGAAAACTAAAAAGACAACTGTTGAAAGAACTTGAAATCCTTAGTTTCAATTGCTGTTACATTTTTAGTAAAATCTGTTGTCAGTTGACTGAGATTGATCTGGTTGGTTTCAAATAAGTTTAAAATCATAAAAATAGATAATAATAAAAAATTTGTGGAAGGTAGCTTAGATAATGGGCTAAGCTACTGCTGTGCTCAGACTTCCTGGCTGCAAAGGTATTAAACTGTATCTAATAAGGGGATAATAATGCCCCCTTCCTTTTATTTTGTCTCTAGATGATGTAGAAATCAATGAAGCTCTAAGAAAGCATAATGATTTATCCTACTAAAATGCTTTTTGAGGTTGGTCATTTCTCTACCAAAGCAAGAGATTTTAAAACTTCTCTAGTATTTGACACTTCATTTGTTCCTGTGAGGGTGGTGAGGCCCTGGCACAGGGTGCCCAGAGAAGCTGTGGCTGCCCCATCCCTGGAAGTGTCCAAGGCCAGGCTGGACAGGGCTTGGAGCAACCTGGGATAGTAGAAGGTGCCCCTTGAGGAAGGTATGGTCAAGTCCATGGGGTGTACAGAAACAGGATCTCAGGAAGTATCTGTGCACTGCTGTGAGTGATGATGTGAACATGATCATCAGCATTTTGGGAAAGCACAGGATTATTAACAAATTACTGAATAAAAGCAAACCCACTCATAATTCTTGGGTATCTGGCTATTTGGATTCTGTTTTATGCACATCTGTTATAAAACAAAGGAAGAGCAACCCTAAATTTTGCTTTGATTTGGGGGGGGGGGGGGATCACCAGAAAACATTGATCTTCAGTTGAGGTAGCTCATGTAGCCAAACACTGCCTCTCCGATAGATGTCACTGCAATCAACAGCAAATAGAGATGATGTTCAAAGAGGAAGATGTAGCTTGGAAGAAAAGGCTTCAAGCTTTATGAAAATAAAATATTGAAAAAGTCGTAATTGTACTACTTAATTTTCTTAAATATAGTAACAAGTGTATCTAATAGGGTGGATTTCCAAAGACCATGCAAGAGACAGGATTAGACAAATAGAGCAGACACTTTCATTTTTCAGCTCTGTGTTAATCTCTATTTAATGTGACACTGTACTGCTAATCTTCTTTTCCTATTCTTGTTCTGACCCATAATTAGCTTGAATATGTAGGTTTTGTAACCAGCCCTAAAATCATATCCAGAACATGCTGGGCAGACCCACGAGCTGCTGTGGCACATGAGGATGGGTGAGGGAGTTGGTGTCATTGTAGTTTGAGGTTGTGGGTTAGTTTGGGGTTTTGTTATTGGGCTGCGTTCTTTACTCTGTTTGTGAATCCCATGCACAGTTATCATCTGATGAAGTATTGCAAGAGGAAATTACATTTTTGATGAAGTAATAGTAAAATTGCAGCTGGGACTTCTTGTGGTTTTTACTGTGTGCTTGACATAATGCACTGAACAGATGGCTGTGTATGTGCTGTGAGGCATATTCTAAAGGAAGGACAATGAACTTTAAAAATGAACAAATTAATGGCATTAACAAAATAACTGAGTATTTTGAGTTGTTTTAAATGTAACATTTGGAAGAGAGAATTAGTAAGGACTTCCCAAAATAACTAAGTATGTTTATAAATTTAGAGAGATATTTTATCTTTGCTTTTTTTAATTACTAAATGAAGGATTTTGAGTCTTTTCAGTGTTTCGGTTCAGCATGTATTGCAGTGAAACTAATACTGCTTGTTTAGGGTTTTAGCAAAATACAAGTTATGATGAAGTTTGAGCCTTTTTATGCTTATAATGACAGATTGGTTTTGTTTTCTGACATTAAACAAAAACAAAACAAGCAAACCCTATGCCATGAACACATATCAGTGTGGGGAAACTGCACAATTTGCAGCACTGGGAAATAAAGGATTTAATGAAGCCATTTTACTAAGGGAAATTAATTTTTAACCCCTGCAGCTTGCACGAAAAGGATGCTCAGATAAATAACATTATTAACTGCTCCTTTGCTATGCAGTGGGTCGTTAAGCAGGAAGGTACCTGCAGTTCCCAGGGATATAAACACACACTGGAGGTGACTCGTGTTTGGGGATGGAGATGTCATTCGGATGCTGGCAGAGTGAGCCAGAGCACAAACAGCAGCTGAGAGCATCCGTGGGTCAGATGTGGGAAACCAGGGATCTGCTGCTCCCTGCATACTTCCATAGGCAGCTCCCATCCGCTGGCAGATGTAACTGTGAGCTCGTGGGCAGCCTGAAATTAATGTAATTGATGGCATCTCATAATAGAAACAGACAGACGGTTTGCCCTTAAGGAGAGAAAAATCTCAGGAAAATAGGCCCAAGGTCGTCAGAAGAAAGACAAGCCCTGAGTCTGTGTGTGATGAGGATTTGAGCTGCTTACAGCATTGTATGTTTGTCAGGAATGCAGATATCCTGAAGCACATGCTGGTACAGCAATGGTACAAGGGGGTTTCCCAGGTAAGGATTCGCATGTATCTCTATACTGTGTTTGTTACCAGCAAGTCATTTTTAAGTATTTTTAGTGATAATTTAGAACTAGTGAAGTGCTGGAGAAAGAAAATAACAGCAGAGATTTTTATTTTTTTTCCCCCTCAGTTTGAAGCATGGACATATAGCATGATTGGAATATTGAATGCATTTAATGTCTTTAAAATATTTTGTCTTCTGTTTTCTTTTAAATTATTGTTTGTGTGTATGGTAATGCTGAACATTCTTATATACAAAACTGACGTGAGCACGCAGTGCTTAAAGTATAAGAATTCCCAGCATTAAATTTCCTGCTATATAGAATAATCTACTCTTCCATAACTGTTATTGTAATGCAGAGACAGATGGCTGAATTTTCTTCACTTTGCTTGTTAAGAACGTGTTAGGTAAATGTTTTTAGACTAAAATAAAAAGCTGCTGGGAATCTAAACTGAATATTCAGCATTTTCATGGTAGAAGGAGGCAAAGCAAGAATAAAGCATTGTGATAGTAAACAAATGAGCTATTTGCAATGAAAGATAATCTAATCTTTAAATATTGCCTTAGATTGCATTTGTTCTTAGGTATGATCTTTTCTTCCAGCACAAGCCAGGTATCCAGAGAATAGCACAGAAATGCTCGGCATGAAATACACTGATTTGATGTTATAAGGTTATTACATTGTTATTGTCTGAGGCACAGGGCAGGTGGCTGATGTTGTTTGGGATCTTTGATCTTACTCAGGTGTTGCAGATAAGTAATTTTATGTAACTTGCAGATAGAAGATAATGCCTGTGGTATAAATCTGTATTGTACACAGGTACAAACTTGTTAAGAGAGGATAATACAAGTAGATCTTTATATTGAAGTACACTTAATATCACTGCAATGACTTGCAACTAAAAATATGTTTAAAGGATGTAAATATTGAGATAAATAAATGAAACACCAGCTCGTGAAAGGTGGTTATGTGTTTATATTCCTGACTAATAATCTGATCTTCAGATAGGAAGATATCTTTCGTCATTATCATCATAAATGATGTTGCTGCACTGCACAGAGAAAAAGAATTGAAAAGAAAAAACTCTACAGTGCCTCATGTCTTGCCCAGACTAGCACAGCATTGCTTCTAGTTAGCATACAGAGCAGATTATTTGCATAATAGCTCTGTTCCAAAATGGTCTGCTTGGTTTAAGCAGAAGCTGATCCCAATATGTAGTGGAAGTAAGGCTCTGCAGAAGGGAAATATAAACATGTTAAATGACAATAGTTTTATTCTTTACAGATATTACCTAGTTTTCCACAGTATTGCAGCAATTGAGGCAGCTGTCCAGAATCACTTCTTGAACTGTTTGAGGAAGTTGAAGTTATCTTTTGCTGCTCAGTCTGAAGACTTGATTCTCCCTTATTCGCTGTAGTGGCTTAGGGGCCGGTCATCAATTTCAGCAGGTGTGTAATTGCTCTTTATCATGATAGGTGGCTTTTAAAGAGCAATTCAGAGTATTTTCTGTAGGTGCTGCCTGCAGTACGCTGTGACAGGCTAGTAAAAATTTGCTTTATGCCTTGTAGTGGCCATGTGTGTATTGAAAACTAATGACATTAGAAAGGAAATTTATATACAGGTATGCATATATATTTATGTGTAAAAAACAGCTATCTGCATCAGATGAACATCTCTATTTTATCAGCAAATTCAAAGTACTTTTGCCACATTAATGTAAGTAGAGATGTGACAACTGGCTAAAGGGCAGGTGGTTCTTTCTGCCAGCCCAGAAGTAATAATGAGCCTTTTATAATCAGTATATATATATATGTCTGTTTGCTTCATCCGTGTTTGGAGACTGTGGCTTGTGCTTCTCTGTCTCTGCTTCTCCAGAAAGTTATTAGTGGAAATGTTACAGTACTGAGGTTGCCCAGAGAGGTTGTGGACTCCTCTTCCCTGGAAATGTTCAAGGCCAGGTTGGACAGGGCTTGGAGCAACCTGAGATAGTGGAAGAAGTTTAGAATGAGAGAAGCTTTAAAGTCCTGTTCAATCCAAACCATTCTGGAATTCCAGATCCAAGAGCAGAGTTGATTTTGGCATCATATTCTGAGGTTGTTCTGAGAACAAAAGGGAGAAGAGGAACAAAATGGAGTAATGGGGTTCATGAGTTAGAACATACAGCAGGGGAGCAGGACAGCGGAGGGGACTGTTTGGGGTTGTGGTCTGCAGGAAGGACAAGTCAGAAGTGGTAAACCTTGTTGTCATACCATTTTATGATTGTTCTGTAGATACCAAGTGCTTTTAGCAGTTGAGATTTTTGGTTTGGGTTTTTTTTTTTTTCAATATTTCAGGTAGTTTCAGAAGGGTTTTTGTAGCTCTTAGCTGAAAACCCAGTGCATTAGCTGTTACAGGTTTATAAATATTTATACGTTTTTTCTGCCATTTCAGGATTATAGGCTTAAGTAGCATTTGTTAACCTGCAAATGTTAAACTTTTCTAGTATCTCGTAGTATCTGTTCCTCTACAGGGGTACAGACTTCCCACTCTGTAGTGTTAAGTCATTGTTTCCATGGTGTTATGGTCCTGGGAATATTATGAGATATTTTACATAAGTTCCCATACTTGTGCTGTTACTTAAGAGCTGAACCATGTCCCTAAATTGGGAGGAATTTGGATGGAAATGCCAGAGGGTATGAAGGCACAAGGAATTTGCTTGTGTGTGCATGTACAGTTACGGCTCTAAATGCAGTGCTTGTAAGAGCAGAGAGGTATTGCACCTTCCAAATGGTTTTTAAAGATACTATGCTACTGAGTTTCCATCCCTCCAGGTGCTCTGAGAGTAAACAGCAAGCAACAGCATTTGCTGTACCTTAAAACAACACCAAAGTGTATCCTATACTACTAGAGTGTGAAATGGTCCTTAAATTTGTCTGGCAGAATTGTGACTGTTCTGTAACATGGTCACTGGGGCTGCTCAGCCACAGCAGAACAGGTGGATGCCCGTGGAGGGAGGGAATGAGATTCTCTGGGTGCTGGACCCTCCTGCCCCCTGTGCCAGGCTCACCTGCAACTTGGACCTTTAAATCTGGACATTCTTCTGCACTGAACTGTAAGCCTTAATGCAAACTGTGTTCTGAATCAGAAATTTTTTTTTTCAAGTGTTTGGCAAAAAAATCTACTTTAAACCCATAAGGTTTGGCTGTAATTCCCTCCATTTTGTCACCTGTTATTCTTCCAAGGGATATAACAGGTTATTTAAGGATAAATACAGTATCACTTTGTTGTGCATCATTAATGGATTTAAATAGACAGTGCTGTAATTTAATAGCAAGAGTTCGGTCCAGGATTGGCTTGTTAGGATTATAGATGATGTGATTCCTAAAATACTGTTTGTATAGAAGATGTGATTCTTTAAATACTGTTTCTCAAGGGCGGAAAGCCACTGACTGACCAGCCTGCCAGTGTGGTATGTAGTGAGGTATCACTGAAGGGCTGAGAGAAGAGTGGAAGGGGGAGAAATGAGATGAGACAGGGATGTGATGGATGAGGGAGCAAGCACAGCTGTATGAGAGGATGAGCACGGGCAGCTAATGAACGAGGGCCAAGAAAGAGGTGGAAAGGGATTCTGTGAGCGATGGGGAGTTCAGCGAAGCCTTTCGGGCGCAGAATGCTGTGGTCATTCTTTTGTGTGTGCAGGAGGCATATTGTGGTGATGTAAAGGGGCAGGATTGGCACAGTGACATGTGTCAGGGACAGTGCTCGGGAGGGCAGAGTGAGCAGCACCAGCAGCAGCTGCTGGTGGATGACTCCTGGCATCGGAGCAATCCAACAGGATAACCCTTCCGGCATCCCTGGATGGGGCTGTATAGCAGCCAGTTGGTACATCTGCTCCAGCCCCTCCTGCCTGTCCCTTGACAGCCATGTGTTGGCAGAACTCCTCCTCTGCCTTTTTGGCTGATTTCTGGACTCAGAAGAGCCGTTTTGAGGGAGGACAGAGGTACCGGTTGGGTACCTCCCGCCAGGGCTTGAGTGCAGAGTTGTGAAGATTTTAATGAGTAGTTCTGTGAGTGCTGCAGCTAATGAAGTTGGATTCCTACAGATTTGTGTCTCCCATTTGCCTGACTTTGGTGTTGAGGAAGGTGTGAGCCCCGATTTAAGCTTTTCCTGTGGCTGGAGCGGTTCAGGGGCCTTTCTCTCATGTGAATTCTTTGACGCTTTAATAAAGTGTGATCTCACACTGAAGCCTTTCCCCCAGTCAGGGCATTTATCAGGTTTCTCTCCTGCCTATTTTCATGAACCTTTTATAGTTCCTTTGAGACCCCCGGTCCACCATCAGGTTTGCTTCCAATTGGCCAGCACACTCAAAGGTTTGGGGGCAGCAGCTTGGGTTGCACAGGGGATGGTTGCATATGCTTTGTTCCTAGAGAAAAACAGAATGAAGTTACTTACCACATTAGAACTAAACTTAATTTATATTAAGAGATTAAAATATAATTAATAAACACCAGAGCATAACCCCAGGACTGCAGTTGGGAAGACCTGGTATCTCTTCTGTTTGGTTGCCATCTGTTGAGTGTCTTGTTTGGCCATCTGTTGTAAGAGACACAAAGCATCTTGAGCCTTCTGGAGCACCACACCACAGTTTCCAGAGGTTAGATGGCCATGTACATTTAAAAATAAAATAGAATTAAAAGGAGGGTCCATGGAGTTCCAACTTACCCAAAAGACAGTGTTTATTCCTGAAAGTAAGTCATGGATGCGTCTGAATCATCCCGTTTGAAGGCTGAATTCTGAAAGAGAAAACAAAAAATCTATTGAATATCAACTCAGAAGAATTACAGTAAAAATTACCATACCCTACTCGTATTTTCCCCTCAAGCCTTTATTTTTTAACTTTCTCTTAGTTGATTTGCTCCTCCAGTCAGAGTGGAAAAAGTGAGTCTATTTAATATAGTGAAGTTTATCCATTTAGCTCTTCCTCTTGGGTAAATCCTTGGAGATGGATTTCTTTTGCCAGAAGGAAAAAGAGAGTGCTTGACATATTGCAAGTCTCTGTTCACATACATCATCAATTTCCTGATTATAATTGAGTTCATTTTAAAAAATGCTCAAAGCTTAATGCATTAATATCTTTATTTCATTAAGTACATTCAAGAGAAGCTATTTGTTGCCTAATAACGTATTTTGGTACTAAAAAAAAAAATCTGTTCACTTGTTTATGATATAATTTTTCATCTGCAGAGAAATGAATGCCTTGCTTAGCACCTCTTATTTGAAGCAAAGGTGTCTGACCCTGGTACTTTTAGTTTGTGAATCTTCTTTGTGGAAGAAAAAACAGGTCTGCCAGGCTCTGTCCTTTGCGGAGATTAAAAATAATCGGAATAGAACTTCTAATACAAAATATTGTTTTATTTAATCAAACCTGTCAAGTGTTATGATGTCATAAGTGCAGCACAAACCTGATTAACTCCTTCAACAGACTCTCAAGACAGATGATTAAATACGATGTGTGGCTTATTTAGGCTGAGTATGCAACTGGTCTATGATTTCAGTGATAAAAAGCAGGAGATTTTGTGTGGGAAGGAGTTGTTATCCATTCATCTGTCCAGGTCTCCCCACTTCACCTGATGGAAAAGGAAAATAGCAGCTGGCTCTATAAATGCAGGAGTTGCTGTCTGATATTTTCTGTGCTAGAAAAAAAGTCTGATTTTATTAGCACTGCATAGGACAATTTAAAATTCTTCCTAAAACTCTTGCTTTCTCATTTTAAAATGAGACATTCAATTCTTTATTTGGTTGCCCTTCTCTTTTGCAATAACAGCATTAATCAAAGTGTATTTTCAGCCTGGAAATTTGTATTTTAGTTCTTTAGCCACATGCGAAGTGTTAACTTTGTCGTCCTCTCAAATATTCTGCTGGATACAGGTCCACCATAGAGCAGGAATGGTTTTCCGGGGTTTTGGTGACCTGCAGGAGTCTGGCAGCAGACTCTGTCCTTCAGCTCCACTTCTCATGGGACTTGTCGTGGGCTAAGCCTTAATCATGGGAGAGCCAAGTTAGGTATCAGAAACCTCGTTTGGAGATGTAGGAGTAGGTTTCTGTCTTATTAGCTGCGCATCTCTCTTGGACTTGAAGCCAACAGTTGCCCATGGTGGCTGTATCATTAACTGGTGCCTGTTCTACATTTAATAGTGTGATTAACACGTCAAACACCATAAATGGAAAATGCACATCATAGCTGAAGATATAGAAACATATATCAGAATAGTTATTATTAGGTTTTTATTAACACAGGAGTCTTTAAAGTGTAATTATAGGTGTGTATTTGTTTTGTTCTAAGGCACAGAAATTTGCAGCAGTGCCAGGTGCTGTCATCTTTCCTTCTTATTTTACCAGGTGCCAGTTGTTTTTCACTCTCATTTTTCACTTCACCTCAGCCATCAAAGGCAAATCATGACTTCAGGGAACTCAGGTTTATACTTAAACAAACAAAGCCTGATGACTCAAGTACAATTTGATAGCTCCAAATTCAAAAATCATCAGATAGTGTGTAAGTGTTTGAGGAGCTGTAATCAGTTTGATGGAAGACAAACCAGATATGAACCTAACAAAATATTGATAGCTGTCTCAATTTATAAAAAATGAGGAGATAAACAGTATTAAAGACCTTATGGGGCTGGTTAGGTCTCTTCTGTAAGTGAACTCACTGTCACCTTTAAAATCTGGATATGCATCTTTTTTAATATTAAGCTGCTTTTAAATTTAAATTGGATTTGCAGTTCATTTAAATCAAACACTTTCTGCTTTTAACATGCATTTTAAGTTTTAAAAGGCAATCTGCATAAAGTTCTGAGCACACTCTAACCTATTAGCATAATTTTCCTGAATAGTTTTTTCATTTAAAGTATGTGTGCACCCAGAGAATTGAGAGAAATCTGGACTCAGCACTGACTGTAGTAAAAACCCAGCTTTTGACTTTTTCCTCAGCAGCCTGAAACAAAGCCCTATTCTCTCTACAACTCATTCAGTGGGAATGAAAATAGCTTATCAAACTTGAACAACTTGTTAGGAGCTGAAAAAGGATATTTTTCTTTGCTGGTCTGTGAATAAAAACTCAGAGTGTGAAGTTGAGAGTTGTCAGTTGGAAAATTCTGGAAGTGTTTGCGGCCATGGTGTGATGGCAGAACCTCCTTCGAGGTCACTGCACAGCGTTCATCGTTAATGAGGTGTGTGTGAAGGCCCAAAGACAGACAAAAGGAAACGCTTGACAAAGTGGAAATTAGACCCCTTAAAAATGGGCTTGATCACCACAGAACCCCATTATCCACCCTGAGAAAAACAGTGCTTCTGTTAAATATTCCAGTTTTAAACGAAAACATTTCAGTAAAAACATTTTTCTTGTATTAATCATAATTGGCATGTTTGTGTGCAATATTTTTATTACAAAGCTGTTGCTTATGTTTTAATTACATTCTCATTTCTGTCCAAATACAAGCAGTGTATGTTGTTAGGAAAAATATATAGTATAGAAGGAAAGTTGTTCACAGTATCTGACAGGTGACAGATGTACCATAAATGTTATATTTCCTTAAATACTTCTATATCTTATATATCTACTTATAATACTTATATCCCCATAGTTGACCTAAGGAAGGAACACCCAAAGTACAATATTTAGTGGCAAATAAATGTATTTTTGTAGTAACCAACTAGTTACAATCAATCTTTAGCAAAATAACTAAAACCTAAAAGTATTAAAGAGGATTAAAATTTATAATTAAGATCACCACTGAATTAAATCACAACTGAAGTAGCTGATCATGATCAGTGTTTCATGGGGCTTCTCGCTGTTAAGACTTGCACTGTATTTGCCAGCATAACTCTGGGCATTTTTTCGGGCTCTACAGTCGCAGATGGCACATCCTACTGGTGGCAGTTCTCCTGGAAACCTTCCATTAAGAATTCTCTTTTTATCTTTGGCTTCATCAATACAGGTTGTGTTTGCTGGTCAGAAAGTGTTTAATCCAGAAGTCTTCCCGTTTTCTCTAGTCCCCCGCTAGATGGAGGAGGTTCGGGCTCATTGCAGGTTCTTAAATTGAGTTGAATGAATCACTAAGCAAGAAATGTCTCATCACCTCGACTTCTGAGGTGTTGTTTATGCTTCCTCTTACAGTTACTTATCACTGGGCCCCTAAAAGTCTTCATTAGGTAACAAACTCTCAGTTTCTGACAATAGTCTGACACAGTTCTCGTTAATTAGACTCCCTGCAGAAAAATTCCAAGATAATGGCTGTGCCAGTTTCTTTGTGGGAACATCATTATTTAAAGATGAAACACTCAGATCAAGTTACGCCATATTACTGTCAGGGGAGGAAGAATTTAAGTGTTCACACTATTCATTTGTTTGTGTTGAGACCAAGCGGAAAAGCAATGGATTTGAATTCCCCGTATTCAGACACTCTTGCTCTTCCATAAAATGAACAAGCAGCTTTCAAATCCAAATGTAGGGAATGGATTATGGATCCCAGCAGAGCAATGTGCTCAGAAGCAAACCAGAAAACCTGGTCCTACCCAGAGTTGGACTTTGATGATCCTTGTGAGTCCATTCCAGCTCAGGGTATTCTATGTTTCAGTGACTCTACCAGAAAGAGTAGGTTAGAAAAGAAATTTCTGTCCCGGTTGTGAGGTATTTTCCAAAACTGCCTTGTTGTTAAAACATCATCTGTCACAGCATCTGGGAATGTGATGTGTGTGTCTGTCGTGCATCCTTACGGATCCCTGATGCTTGGTGGGCATGTTGATGCCAGGTGAAATTTCCCTGGGACTTGGCAGATGGAAAGCGGTGTTTTCTAACGTCCTTACACTGTTCACACGTCCAAGCTTCCCGGAGAGCTCTGTTAGGCAAACCTCAGCAGAGTAGGAGCAAGACTGTTCTCTGGGGATAACTGTGATAACTGAACCTTATCTCCAGGCTGCTCTGTGCCATCACCACCACACAGGCTGGGAAGCTCTGGAGACTGCAGTGTGTTGGCCTTAAATGACTTAAACTGCGTGGCACCACAAATATACTGCAATAATTTACAGTAGAGTATTTTTATGGGATTTTTCTCTTAAAAACGGGGTCTGTGGCAGCTTTCGAGCCTATCCTGCATTTTAAGGTTGTAATTGCTTCAAAATCCCTTCAGTTGAGGCTTTTGTGGGCCCAGACATAATCATGATGTGATACATTTTTACACATCACTATTTGTATCCTCGTAGAGAATTTTATCATAAGAAAAAATGTCTTTGTTGCTATTTGATTGTATTTAATCAACTAGTGGCAGTCTGATGCTCCAGCAGTGTGCCTCCTATATAGAGGAAACAACCAGTTTGCCAGTCCTTTCCTCTAAAGCCTGTAAGACTGTGGGATCATCAGCTGGAGCTGAGCTCAGTTAACAGTGATTGCGAGATCACAGCACCCAGAGGAGGTCACTTCTGAGGAAACCCAAGTGCTTCCATGGGGGTTAATGCATCATTTGAAAGGCAAATGAGTGGAAGTGTTGTGTGAGGGGAGGGCAGATTCCGTTATAATCAGAAATTATTAGCATCAGGATGCTCTACTTACCACACTTTCACTAAATCTCCTTTTAAAAGATCTTAGATAAACATAGGTATGAATAGACTCATCGTAGCCTTCTCATCTAATTAAAAAAAGAAAAACATACGGTATCTGTTCCTCGGAGGACTCAAATGTTGCGTAATAAAACTGCAGCTTTAGAATAAAGCCTGCATAAGGAAATATGGGCCTGAATATGGAAAAAATGGTTGGCAAGAAGTCCTTTACTTCAAAATGTTGGTGTGAGGTAGAGCAAGCATTGGAGATACTCCTGATTTTATGGACTGCGGTTAACCTGGTTTTCAGCCGCTTTTCTCTTGCTGTTGTTTTTGGATGTGATGGTTCCTTGATTATAGGAAGGAATAATTAATGATCACTGTTTCTAAATGCCACCTGCTCATGGGAACAAACTGAAATGGCACTTGAAGTGGATTGTGGAGACTCTCATTATATCCTTCTTCCTGGATTAGTTCACAAGCACCGCCACAAATTTTTACCTTCCGCTGTAGAAAGTGATGTGAGGGACAAGTGGGGTTTAAGGAGAGCGTTGGAGGAGAAGGAAAGTTTTCTTGTGTGAGCTGAGAAGCTGCTGCAAGTGTTTGCATGGCATGAGAGGAGCAAAATGGAATGGGAACCTGAGCTGGAGAAAGCAGTGAGGAGAGAAGACACTCAGAGGTGCCAAATAATAGCCCAAAGGGAGTCTTCAAGTTAGGGTAAGAATATTGTCTCGGGAGAGTTTAATGTACACTTGATTTTCCATTTGAGGTCGGGTGAGTTGTGTTTGTGAGGGTGTGTAAGCCCACACCTCAGCTGTTCATCTGGAGAAGGTTTTTCTCTGTGGCACCTGGTGCCTGCTGTTTCCCTCGTGGAATTAAAGTAATGTTAAGAGTATTTTGGCTGACAGTATTTTGGGAAGAAAGGAGCCATGGAGCTCTGTTTTTAAAAGAGAACGTTAACTGAAGTATGCCAAATGATATGCTAGGGTTTTTTTTCTTGCTGGTCACCAAGAGAAGAATTTGAGTGATTTAGTGGAATTTAAAAAAGCATTACTGAAATTCTCTCTGTTTTTCAGTTTAAAGCTTTGAAAAGAGACGAGCGCATCGCTTTTGAGATATGGTTTGAAGAACTGTTTGCCTCCTTGGAGCTGAACAGAGGGCTAGTGGGAAGATTAAAACAATAAGCTTATTATATTATTAGTAGTGGGAGAATTCTAAACCCCATTTGTTCAATTATGGTCCCTTCAATATGCTTATTTAGGTTCTTGTAAATTGTAATCAGTAAATTAGACGTGCTGCCCTCACAGCTCCAGGGTTAGCTTTCAAGGGACTTCCTACATTATTTTTTTTTAATGTTTATAGTGAAATCAGGAAGGGAATTAGTTGCTTGATATGCAAGGTTGGCTCTGTGTAGTGAATGCTGCCTGCATTCTGATGTCTATCATTACTAAGTGAAGATCAGTGGTTGTGATGCTGCAGCACTGCTGTCTGAGCAGGGAAATCTCGGAAAAGGCCAGGACTGTAACCATGTTATGTGCTATGTAATAAAAAATGAGAGCTAAACACATTAGAATGAACACAGGCTGATAAATGAGATCATTGTAAAGTCTCCAAAAGCCAGCATATGTTGCTAATAGTTATCTGAGGTGACACAAGAGGGATGTAAAATCCTCAGTACACCTTCTATGAACAGATACCGGCTCTGTCTCTCTCTGGTGTTTTTTCACCCTTTCTTTTCTCTGTATTTTGCCTTGACAGTTTTAATATTGAGCATTTGGTACTAAACCAAATCACCTAGCTGAGTCATCCAGAGATTTTTCAATCCTCCTTTTACCTTTCTAGATGGACTCTCATTTGCATCACACAGAGACACCATTTTCCAAAGCAACACCTCTTCCCTTTCAGCTCATTTAACTGGATATTTCAGCAGGTTTGGGAAACAGGCTTCTCAGCCCTCTGCAAGTGCTTTATATCTTTCTGTAATTTAAAGAGCCTTTTACCTTCCTGAGAAGTGGTGTCTGGTTTTGCTGTGCAGATAAATTGTGTGTTTGTTGCAATACTAGATCATGCAAACTCCAATATCCTGACCATATTGTCCCCATTTATTTCTTTTATCTCTCTGTTTAATATAATAGGAATAGTGGCTGAGGCAGGGAAACATATGCAGCAACATAATAGTATATTGTTTGAGAGCAGTTGTCTTCCATTTCCAGGGTTTCTCTTTGAAATGTAATTGTCTGCTAATATAACTGGGAGATATTATTGCAGGAGTGATCACTAAAGTGTTTACTCGTGCTTTTAGTTCAGGTTACAGCTGTGTAATATTTTTAAAAGAACCTGGATGCAATATTAGCTAGTTAAATATCCTTGGTGAGATATGTTTGTAGAAGTTGTGATAGGCATATTGTCACCGAATGTGGTGCCAAAACAGGAATCGCTGTGTCCCATGTGTAATGCAGCAACAACAGAATTACAATTGCCTTGTGTAAAGTATCTGGTAATGAAGGCAGATAATGGAATTCTTTGCAAAAGCAGATGCTAACTGGCTCCCCAACGCTAGGCAGGCAACTGAAAAGTGATACCAGCTGGAGGGGAGAAAAAACAGCTGAAAAAGGCATTAGAAAGAAGATGCCTTAGATGCACGTTTGTTTAAGCAGTAAATACTTGTTTAAAATAATCTTATGAGATTCTTATTAAGAGGCAGACTGAGACTACCATGACAGTGTTGTAGGAAGTCAGCTGGATGCCCAAAGGATATTTGTATGCAGATTGGATGAGTGAAGCAACACCGCTGGGAATAGCTGAGGGAAGTGAGGCCGGTGAGGACAGCCCTTCCAAGGGTTTAATTGCAGGAGGTGGGATCGGGAAGAGCCAGAACCTTCTGTTGGCCAGAGAGGAGGCAGCATGTGCTGAGGGAGGCTTGATTTAAAAAGCAGGGGTGTCTGTGCTTGTCCCTGTGTGCAGAAGCATGTCCACACAAACGTGTCTCTTTTCCAGCAGCGCTGGAAAGCAATGCCCTCCTGCCAGGCTGGAAATAGTGCTCAGCATGGAGCATCTTCATGGTTTCTCTGTGATCTCCCAATATTTTACCATTTAGTCACCTCAGCCGTTTCAAATAGTTGCTTTGGAAATGAATGTGATAATTTAGAATGAAGGGCCTAGTCCACGAAGTCTTAAGCTCTGCCAGGGGAGGTTTAGGTTGGATATTAGGAAGAAATTCTTTACAGAGAGGGTAATCAGGCATTGGATTGGGCTGCCCCAGAAAGTGGTGGATTCTCCGTCCCTGGAGGTTTTTAAGATGAGAGTGGATGTGGCACTTAGTGCCATGGTCTAGTAACTACGGTGATGTTGGATCAAGGTCTCAGAGGTCTTTTCCAACACGGCTGATTCTGTGATTCTATGACTCCTTCCGTGTAAGATTTTTTTCAAACAAATAAGGCAGCAGGGGAGACCCTAAAAAAAAAACAAGCTGTAACAACCCAGCCTCTTAATAAATAGAAGCAATTTGATGACCCTTGGAGTTGATCTCTCTTTTTTGCCCACATAAATTTTTCTTTACCCAAAGATTTGTTTCCACAGTGGTGGATTATGGCACAGCTGGAGCAGTGAGCTGGGAATCAGCTCACCAACTTTCTAGTCCTGGCCCAGGCCAGAAACTTCAGTGGGACTCTGTCTCATCCTAGGCAAATACCATAACTACTAATTTTTGGAGGCCTTAAACTTACTTTTAGTTTCAGCCCAGCTCAGAACAGGAATCAGTGTGTGCTTCTGAACTGTTAACATTTTCCCATGTGAGAAAACTCATTTTGAGGAGGAAACACTGCAGAATTACAGACTTACTGGCAGCCTCAGAGACACTATGTCTGCAGACAGAGGCTGGAGCAATGTGTGCTTGCAATGTCACAGGGCTGCTCCTGCTGGGGAATTTCAAACAGTTTTACTGACAAGCAAGAAATGAGTTTTGAAGCAGTCTCTGAAGGTGTGCAGCTTCATCTGTACTGCATTTAAGTGTGTGTGTTCCTGGCTTCTTCAGCTCTTTTCTGTGCATCTGACTGTGAGTTGTTAAAAATATGCTTTAGACATGTTCCTTGCTCCTGGCAAGTGAAAGTGAGATGCGTTCCCCGTGTACAACGAGCAGTGGAAGGAATTGTGGCAGCGCAATGATCAGTCAACAGCATCCCTCCAGCACTGATTCTTTGCTTTATCCACAAAAATGCGATCAATAAGAAAACCCTTTTCTACCCATTACCTGTTCTGGGATATGCTGCAGTTGTAATGAGTTATTTGTCTAATTGTGGTGGGCAGCAAATGTCTTAGTTCTCTTCGGGTCTGGACTTGCTTCATGGGCAAAGTACATTAAACCTTAAACATGCCTGTATCTCCTGTAGTTCAGAAGCACCATTTTCAAGACCTATCCTCTTGCTATTTTGTTGTGGTTTTTTTTCCGGACATATCCTGCATATGAAGAAGAAAAAACAGCTTCTAAATTCTGCAGCTACATGGATTACCATTTAATGCAGTTATATGAATTTTTTGGTATATAATTGATAGTAAAAACTGAGTTATCCATTTTTTTAAGATATTCTGATTTTGTGCAGACCTCTGGAGGGCTTTAACAGCTTTGCAGGGATAACATCTCATCCATAATATACACACCCCAGCTTTTAGGCTCAGGCACCGGGGATTTTGAGTGTGGAAGAAAATGCCAGCCCAAAAATACATTGATGGGAGAGCTGGTTCTTGTGTGTATTGCTCTGAGCGCAGGTAATGCTCTTGGGTGCACGTGGGGTTGGAGATGGGAGGCTGCTCCCTTTGTCCCAGTGGTCTCTGCCAAGGCACAAGGGGCTGCTGCAGCTGGAACAATTACTCAGGAAGGACCATTGGAGAGAAGAGCTGCTGGAAATGACCCAGGTTTGGCTAAATCACCCTGACAGTACAGGGGATGTGGAAGGAACATCTCTACTTCATCATCTTTCTTTTCAGCAGTTTTTATTCACTTTTAGTTGCCTCCCTCTCACCTTCCCCAGCTCTTTTCCCTCTTTCTTGTTGTCATGGGAACATTCACTACAGTAGTTAAATCGTACTATTAAAATATGCTTCCCCACGAGGATGGTAGTAGCTAATATTGATCTAGCTCCTGCTGCTGACTCAGGGATACAGTTGAACATAGAATATCCCTTATTTCTCCTTTTAATGCATAATGCAGCAGTTTCTTTCACCTTGGGCTCTGTACTAAAGGTGACATCCAGCCACAGTGATATCGTTTGACTTGCTTTTTTAAATGTGTGGCCCATCTGAAGCATTGGGTGCAGGTGGTGTTTTAAAGTGGCTTTAAAATCTATAAAGGAAAAGCAGGCAGAAAAAAAAAATCACCCTCACCAGCAACAGTGAGAGATGTTGGTAAAAAGACATTCAGATTAAACTGTCAGCATCCACAGCCACTCAGTATGCTCCAAATAACTTTGTTAATACATTGAGCTCTGTCACAGGGACGGTTGAAATGTAGATGAAAGACAAATAACCACCTTAATGTCAAGTGAGGCTGCATTTAAAAGCATAATCACTCATCTACATTGTCACTGACATCTGCTCTGCGTAATCGCCCGCGCAGCAGCACCTCGTGTTAAGCAGAGCATGGTGAGCAGAGTCCTGAGTCACCAGAAAGAAGCAGAAGGTTTTACCTTGAGATGTGAGTCTGCAGTAATGTTGGAATCATTAAGTGATTCAGTTTCCCGCAGTGGTTAATTAACCAGCTCGAACTTTATGAGAGTTTCCTGAATTTGATGGGGTTTGTACAGTAAAGGTGCCTCTGGAATTTCCTTGTTTATGCTCCTTACAGAAAATTTTTGGTTTAGAACCAGGTGGTTGTACAAATAATTAAAATAGTGTGGGTTTAATGTGAATAATATTTGCAGCTGATGCTGTGTTTTGCTGTGTGAATGATACACACACAGCAAACAGTATTTTACAGTCTGTGCTGAAAAGACCTTTGTTAAAAACACTGTTTCCTGAGAAGTCATAAATTTCTAGCATATTTGTATGTGTTCTTGAACATCTGTGTGCAAGTTATTTCATGTTCTAACGCATTTTATGTTTGACCTTCCTAGAAAAAATCAGGCAAAGATACGCAGATCTCCCAGGAGAGTTGCACATTATTGAGCTTGAGAAAGACAAAAATGGGCTGGGACTCAGCCTCGCTGGCAACAAGGACCGCTCCCGGATGAGCATCTTTGTAGTTGGGATCAATCCAGATGGACCCGCGGGACGAGATGGAAGGATGCACATTGGTGATGAGCTCCTAGAAGTAAGTGTTTCCTTTAGCTCCTAAGCAAGGCTCATGAGGAGAGAGGGAGAAGCATATGTGGAGCCATCATTTGAACCTTAAATAAAGCCTGCAGGTGGAATTAGGTGGCTGAGGAAAGGAGCTGTGCTGATTTATGCCAACTGAGAACTTGGCCTTTGGCAGGTAAATGTGTTTTCAGTGAAACAAAAATCATTGGCCTGTGAAAACTAATGTCTTGTCAGCGAAGTCTGTGCTCTCAGCATGTTCACAAGCTCTGCTTAGGGAGGGACTGTTGAAAGGCAGGAAGGGGACAGTAAATCCATCCTTGTAGTGCATATGTGGTTTTACAGGGAAATTCACACCTTATATTTAAAAAAAAAACAAACCCCCCTCAAAGTTACCATATGTGTTTTTACAGATGACAGGGATATTCTCTATCCTGAAAATAAATTTCATGCTATAATCTGTTTAAAATACCTATTTTCTTTAGTTGTGTCTGGCACAAGTTCACCCACGAGGCAAAAGAGCTCATTAGCAACTGGAGTATTTTGACTTCACTTTTCCTCCAATCTCCTTCCTTCACCTTCAGACTGAAAGCACAGCTTTCCTTCACTTCATCTGATTTTTTGGCTGTTGCAAAATGACACTTTGCTGTGGTACCTGCAGTGAGTCCCCACGTCATGATTGCTTCAGTGGTTTAAAAAAATCATCCATCCCTGGGGATCTTCCCCTGAGAGAGAAGCTCTCACTGAAGAGCAGGGATACGCTGACCTGCTGCTCTCCGTGGGTGGTGATGCTTTGATCTTTCAGCAGCTCCCTGTGCAGTCAGAAAACCACCTATTTTTTCACTTTTCTTGACTTGAGAAAGAACAGTTTGACTGCTTGGGGATACCTTGGGAGTACTCAGAATTGGCTAAGCATTTGCCATTGTCTAACAGTTCTGCAATTAGGGGGTTTCAATACACATAGTATAAGAAAGATTCTTTGCTATAAAAACACCCCCTTCTGAAATTTGTTATTTTCATTTTAAGTGTGAGAAGGTCTATACCATAATGGAGTAGGATAGGAAAATTACTTTCTCCTTCAAATTTATGTTTTTCTATCCCTGACACTGGTATACTAGTTAAAATGACTCACAGTATTGTTTTCCTCTGTGTGTATCATTGGTAGTTCCTGGTAGAGGAAAAGAACTAATGTTAAGTAGTGCCAGCAGTACTTGAAAGATGCACCATCTGTGATTAATCACATATACCTGAAGGCTTGGAATTTGCCTGGATGAGCCATGTTATAAGAAGCGTTTTCCAAAGTAGTGGTGATGTTCTAATTCCTCTCCCTGTTGAGCTAGAGATAAAACAAATATTTTTTTTTTGTCTTCACTGGAAGAAAAGTGAGGTTCTCCATCTCAAAAATGCCAAACTTCAAATAAAAGGTTCAAAGAGACTTTAGTAACTGCCTGTTGTTTACCTTTGCAGTGACATTAAGGGTGTGTCACTGGTGGGCAGGACAACAATTCCTGAGGTCATCTGGTCCAACCCTCTTGTTCAAGCAGGGCCGCATCAAACCAGTTGTCCACGACTGTATCCAGATGGCTTTTGAATATCTCCAGTATTATTTCATGCTGCTTCCTTGCCAGGGATGCAGAGGTCATCAACTGGCTTTACTTGCAGTGTCTTTTACAACAAAGTATGTTAGAAGAGCATGAATTGCAAACTCGGGTGCTCAGAAGTGAGGGAATGACAGAACTCATGTTTGATTCTCATCTAACTGCATGTTTTAAGTATATTTACATCTTCATCTTTGATTAAACATCAGTTTTCAATACTGGAATGTATCAACAAGAGAGGGATTTCACATCTTGGGAAGCCTCTGGCATCTCTTCACTGTCCTTGGGTGCCCCAGCGAATCCTTTTGGTTAGTCTTGCTCCATTGCTACTGTGTGCAGACAACTCCCTGTGGGTTTTGATGGAGTTAAGGTTAATGGAATGGAGTTAGAGATGGATAGATATTACCTGTTCATTTTTCTTTTGAACTGGAGTTTGATTGGATTCAATTGAAGGATGTGCCTCAGCACCTTATTCATAAAATCTTCTGTCACTGAATTAATGAAGTATCATCTGACTTTCAGCTTCTGCAAACAATAGTAATCTTCTGGGGGCATGATCCTGGCTTGTTTCCACAGCCTGTACATTGAGGGAAATGCGGGTTACATAAAAAAATTGTGTGTAATCATTATTTTTTAATCATCTTCATCCTCAGTGATGTATTTTGGATGGGTATGTGGCTGGAGAAAACAGCTTTTTGAGGGAAAAGGTCCTTTCATCCTGCTGTTATACGTGGAAGAAAACTACTTGGGTCAAGATTTGGTCTCTGTGCAGAAGAATGTATTTTTTACATGGCACAAGTTCGGCTTTTCGGTTCTTTTTCCAAGCAGAGGAACCATCTGTGGTGTCCCTGCCTTGCACTCTTGCTGTTTTAGTGCAGGTGTCTGCACTGCTTCGGGTCTTATTAGTCTGGGCTCAGTCCTGTCTGTGATTGTGCCCAGCATGGCCTGCAGTGTGTTCACCTGGAGCTGTCCCTGTGATTTGAGCCCTGCTGCTCCTGAGCTCTGCATGGCTCTGTCCTGGTGGGAGGTTTTATTCACACTGCAGAATCCACCCTGCTATTATCATTATTATTATTATTATCATCTCTCCATAAGAGAGTCAACTGTGCTCTATTAATAAACCAAGCTGTTGAGAGCCCAGTTATGCTAAATTACTCATGTTGGGATATGCTGCCATCTTCCCATCCTTGCCTATCTTGATGAAGATGAGGCAGGAGGGGAAAGGAAACTGCTTGTTTACATGTCAAAGTTTCCCTGCTCATGGCAGGGGGGTTGGAACGAGATCATCTTTAAGGTCTCTTCCAACACAAGCCATTTTGTGATTCTTTGTTCTGTTCTGTGAGGCCACAGCACTTCTTGTAAGAGTAAATGCCAGTCTTCAGAGTCAAGAGTTGCTGCAGAATTTGCCTGTTGTCCATTCTGGACTGTTGCCTGAGAGGCAATTATTACTTTTTATTTTTTTATGTCATTTTTGTCATAGCTCAAAGCCAGAGAGCTTTTGTGCTAAATGCATTTTTATTGCTATTTTAAGATGCTTGGATAAATTGAAGTTATGCTGTAATAATATAATAGATACAGCAGTATATTGCCCAAGTAAATGACTTACCCAGCCAAATTCACAGTGCCACTTCTGTTTCATAAAATGTGTTTTATTCTCAGTTTATTTGTTGTGCGATCACTATAGAATCATAGAACAGAATCATAAAATGGTTTGGGTTGGAAGGGACCTTAAAGCTCATCCAGTTCTACCTACCCCCTGCCCTGGGCAGGGATACCTTCCAGTAGCCCAGGTTGCTCCAAGCCCCCTCCAACCTGACCTTGGACACTCCCAGGGATGGGGCATCCACAGCTTCTCTGGGCAACCTGTGCCAATGTCCTTTTAGTTTTTTCAAAGGAGGCTAAAAATACTTTGTATACAGTTAAGGTTAGTTTTAAGTGGTGATTTTAAAGCTACAAACAGGTAAGGCTGTGACAGGAAAGCTGTTGTGGAGGAGGGCACAGGTTTTCCGACGTCCTGTCTCTTTCCACACTCTGCAGGTGGGAAGCCACAGGGACCAGCTGCCAGCTCAGAGCAGGATGTGTTCTCTCCTTACAGAGTTTATGGTCTGTTGATCGCTTTAGATGCTGCACATGTTTGAACGTGTGCCCGGCAAGAAATTTGGTGAGGAAAGGGAAATTCACATTCTAATTATTTTTTTCTCTCCAGTGTTTTCCTCATGCTTTATTATTTGGGAGCTTGGTCTATTTTATGGGGTTTCAGTATATAAAATTTGACTGATAAAAAAGTTTTGAAAACTTTTCCCATTATTTCAGAGAGTCTGGTTGTATCTCAAAATGCTACAATTCCTGTGGTTAGAAGGAACCTCCTGCACGGGTACAAAGAAATAATTATTACAGAAAGCTATGCCAGAATTTTACTAGCTTTGGGGTATCATTTAACTTCATTTTCGTAAAAATCAGATGATACTAATTTTATGGATTTCCATTACTGCCACGTAGTGAAAATACTGTAGGGTTTTGGTGGGTTTTTTTAATATCCATATCTAATGTTTCTCTTCTGCAAATTAAAGTTTGAGAAGCAAACAATCCTTTAAATTTTTTCCTCTGAATTTAAGAGCTCAAATTTCCGTGAGTTTGTACTTTCTGCTACCTCAGTGCATGAAACTGTAAACCAAAACTTCTGTAGGTGAAGGCAACAGTACATTTGGGATATGTGATTAAATCTGCCATAAAGCAATGTGTGATTATGTTAAAGATTGAACTTATGTGCTGACCTGACCTCATACCTGTAGCATGTTTTTGTCTTTCTCTATGCTCTGCTGACTTTCCAAGGGGTTATGGCAAGAGACATTTAAAGAAGAGTTGAGGTTGATTTAGATCAGTTTATTTCTTTTGCTTATCGAGGCCTTGTTTTTCTTTTCTAATCTCGAATGAAAAAAGTAAAGCACAGATTTATAGGTTTTGACTCCCAGAGTACTATTTGCTTAATCTGACGTGTTACTTTATTTAAATTGAAAGATTTAAAATGGTGTTTCTTCTGAAATCCTAGATGTTCTCTTTTTTGTTTTATTTAAGTAGGCTTTTGTGCTTTGCTCATCACTGTGGTATCTACAGCATGAATTTATTTTGTGAAAGAAAGTGACCCTTTTAAAAAAAAAATTAATACTGGCTGTAATAACTATGTGGGACAGCCCATAGCCTTGTGGAGATATATTACTTTGATTATGCTTTCATTTTGGTGTAATTAAATAATTATAACTTACAGACCCAGCTCACAGCTAATTAAATTTTGGACTATTTGATACATGTAGTGAATAGGATTAATTTAGCCAGAGTAAAGACTATAAATTTTAATCTAAGAAGTCTGCTGTTTAGAAGAATTGATGGTAATTTAACTAAATCCAAACAATTTGTAAAGCATACACTATTCCCAGTGAATAAATTATTCTTGAGCTAGAGAGATTAAGTCAACAAACTCACTGAAAGTTTCAAGTTGAGCTTGAAGCCAGAGTGCAACTGAGCATTTTTTTTTTGCCACTGGATTTTAAAGTTTATCTTTGATGAGCAAAGTCTGGCCTAGGATGTTGCTTCTCACCCTGTCTTTGCCACCATGGCAGTTGCAGACAAAACCATATTTAACCCTTAGCAATGTTTACATGATGTTATTTTCTCAGTGCTGATCATTTCATGCCAGCTCAGGCCTTTGTGGACCTTTCTTGGGTCCCTCTTTACACAGTAAATGACTTTATGCGTAGATGCTTTGTACTTCAGTCTCAATGACTAATCAAGTGTTAGGGGTTTTATCCTTCTCTTGGCATTGTCTTTATTTAACTGATGAACTTGCATCTTGTTTTTACCCACTGAAAATAAGATGGAAGTACTGTGAAGTTCCCAACATGACCGACTAGCCCATAATATGACACAAGGCTGGAAGATTTGGCCAGTTACTTCTTGTTTGAATGAAAAAATCTTCTAAGATCACAAACCCAGAATCCAACACAAACATTTGCAGTAACAAAAATTCCTTCAATAATCACTTGTAAATTGTTCCTGGGCTCTGTTATCATTATTGTTTTAAACAGCATTGGTATATCAAATGTGAATGTAAATATTATGTTGTAAATTAAGAGTAGGAGGAAAAAACTGCAGTATTGAATCATAGAATTGTTTAGATTGGAAAAGTCCTTTAAGATCATAGAGTCCAACCATTCCCCCAGCACTGCCAAGGCCACCACTAACCCATGTCCCCAAGTGTCACATCCACACGGCTTTTAAATCCCTCCAGGGATGGAGATTCCACCACTACCCTGGGCAACTGTGCCAGGGCTGGACAACCCTTTCCATGAAGAAACTTTCCCTAATATCCAACCTACATCTCCCCTGGCACAGCCTGAGGCCGTTTCCTCTCATGCTGTCTCTTGTTCCCTGGGAGCAAAGCTGACCCCTACCTGGCTCCACCCTCCCGTCAGGATGTTGCAGAGTGAGAAGGTCCCTCCTGAGCCTCCTTTTCTCCAACCTGTGCCCTCCCAGCTCCCTGAGCCACTCCTGGTGCTCCAGACCCTTCACCAGCTGAGTTCTCTTCCCTGGACACACTCCAGCCCCTCAATGTCCTTGGACTGGGGACTCCAGAACTGTCCCCAGAGTCTGAGGTGTGGCCTCACAGTGCCCAGGACAGGGGGATGAGCACTGCCCTGGTCCTGTGGCCACACAATTGCTGTCACAAGCCAGGCGTTATTGGCCCTCTTGCCCACCTGGGCACACCTGGCTCGTCCATAGCCAGGCTGTTTCCCTCTCAAAACAGCAGCAGTGGCTTGCACACAGCAAAAGTGTCCAAAGTAGTGTCTGTTGCTGTGCGTTAGGTGTTAGTTCCATCACAGCAAAAGTGATGTGGTGTGTCCTTAAACTGTCCTTCATCTTCATGACTGTCAGCTCTGTTTCCTTCAGGAGAGCTGAGGAGTCAGCACAATCTTAATAGCCAGTTTTCCTAAATGTCCAGTAGCCTGCAGGTAAAGTATAGGAGTGTCTATCTAAGCATCTGTGCTGTGTCATCTATCTGATTCTTCTCAGATCAAGTTGTTTTCTAAAAATCTAGGAACAATCCTTAAAATTCATTCTAGGGATCTGTGAAAAAAATAAAAGATTTCTCTCATTTGTGGCTTACTAATAACAGTAAATTAGCTCTGCATTGCTTCCTGTTTTGTATAGGTCTAGATTTTGCAGACCGCACTTTCTTTGAGCCTTGTCTCCTTTTCCCACAGTAAACTTGGAAGTCTTGGTAGTATAAATTAAAACAAGGTGTACTTCTCCACTTACATGAAAACCATTTTCTTTTAACAGATAAACAATCAGATATTGTATGGAAGAAGTCACCAGAATGCTTCTGCAATCATTAAAACTGCCCCATCAAAGGTCAAGCTGGTTTTCATACGGTAAGAACAGTTCTCATCAGAACATTTGTTGTACTTTAGTCTATTACATGACATATTTACATATTTAGGCTGTTTTGGAATTGCTGAACTTGCTCAGTTCTCTTTGAAGTGGAATAAACCTTTTTCTTGAATGTTCTTCTTGGAAGAGTTCAAGAATTCTCCTTAGTAATGTAAAAAATACGAATCTAATGTCATTGAATGCTGATTTTAGGGGTGTCTGCTGAAGACTTGAGCTGCTCCTCCTGGGCTTTGGAGCACCCTGATGAGAGCTGCTTCTTCCACAACTTACTAAAGTGCTTTGGGTTGGTTCAGGATAAAGTTGAGGTGGGCAGTTTGCTCACCCAGACTGCCAGGAGGGAGTGAAAATGGTTCAGAGGCTTGGGGCTGCTGGGAGAGGAATGGGGAAGTGTAGATGGAGCACTTGGAGCACGGACTGGATGGAAAGGATACCTTTGTGTCGGCATCAAAAGAGGATTTTAAAATTGAGCTTGGACTTGTTTGTGCAGAGGGGTAGCCTGACTTTGCCAAGGAGCACTGGGATGGATTGTGTGGGACGGAATATGCTAAAACAACCTTTCATCTGCATACGAATTACATATGGGCATTTTTATTTTGCTTCAAGCATGAAAATTTTTCCTCTTTGTATGTGAATTAAAGACACCTGCATACATTCACTCGTAAGTTCAGGAAGTATTGCTCTTATGACCCTGGGCAGGAGGTCTGGGAAGAAGCTGACTCTCCCAGGACTTGCATATGCTTTAATACACTGAAATTTCATAAATGGGTATTTAAGAATAAATTCCAGCTGTGACTTTTGCTGGGCACTTACCTCCATGCCATTTTATAATGTGATCTTCCCACCGACATATACATCATACTTGATACTGTTTTATATTCTCTGCTCATCCACATATTCCCTGTGAACAATGTAATAATCTGTGGGTGAATGCATATAAATGTGTACATTTACTGGCATGGCTCTGCCTGGTACAGCATACACAGAAATGATGGAAGAGCAGCATTAGCGCAGTGAGGAATGAGTTGCTATCCTTGGCAGCTCACAGGATCTGGAGGAGATTAATGATCTTGCCTGCAGCTCCTGTGTTACTTTCCCCAGCCGTTGAAAATTAAACGTCACGTACCACAACTCACTCACCATTATTTAATTGCATGTGGAAAATGTGTCTGGTTGGAAGTTCCAGGGGCAAACCCACAACTTAAGAAACCAAAACCCAGGAGTGTGGGCTTCTTGCAGCCTGTCCTGCTGCTCCAAGCACTGCAGAACTCCAGGGAAGGGTCCATGTTAGCTCCAATTGCCATGGATTGGAAATCCTCAGTGCATGTTTTATATCGTGTTTAAGTCATAAAGCCATGTAAATTCTTAGCTATAATTCTCCTTTTCAGGTTGTCTGTGTAGCAGTGAATTTCAAGGCAAAATTTTGTCTTGATCATACTCAAGAGATATTAGAAATAGATATTGGAAATACCACTGGGTGATTCTTGTTTCCATTGCTGGAGTTTAAAAAAAAACCACCCAATTTCTGCTTTTAAATGATGCTGCTGAGGTTGTAAACTTCTGTCTTCACACTTCCCAAGAGCACACACATCTTGTCACTGCTCTTGGCCTTACACTGACAACTGATGTGTCTGTTTGCTGAATCCAAGCAGCCATTGGAACTGCAATGAAAAGGAATTCTCCCACTGAGAGGATGTAATTTGTAAGTGGAGCACTGCTTCTAACACAGGGAGAAAACTGATGTCCCCTTGTTTTTTGATGTATGGTCAAATTTTAGCAAAGCCAGGTTAGACTGTCTCTCTTAAAAGTGAATTTTAAGGAGAAAAAAGAATAAATTTCTTTTCTCGTTCCAACTATATTCCATGAGCCGAATTTGCCTTGGTGTTTCCTATTCCTACACCTTAGACCACAAAAACAGTGGATGTTACTGAATGAAAACATGGGCTGTGGCAGTCCCAGGAGTCTTGTTCATGGTGCAGTTCAGTGAAAAATTGGGGTCTGTGGCTTTATCAACTATAATATAAAATGGGGATATCGAAATGCCACTACTTAACACAGTGTGGTGCCACTTGGAGTAAATAGGGGCGGCAAGAGGCATCTTGAATCTGCACATGCCTTCAATGGCTTTCCCAGCTGCGAACGAAGTGCTGAGTGTAGCGGGCTGAGCTCTACTGGTAGGTTTTGCTGCTTGGCTGGTTTCAGATATGTTCCTCTGGGCTCCAATGATGTGGAAAGAGCAGGATACCATTACATCTGTCATGCTTTGAAAATGATGGAGCCAGTTGCAACAGAAATACTACTGCTTTCTTACTCCTGAGCGCTGTTACCCCTGAAGCTTCTCCTAAAGGTAGAAGGTGTGTAGAGTAACATAGCCAAAACACATCCAGGAGCATGAAGAGGCCACAGCTCACCATAGCAAAATAACATGTACTGCAGAAGTTGTGAGAGAAATCAATGTGCTCTTCATGTGCATGAAGATATTAATATTTTAATTTCACCAGTAGATTCCAGTTTTACAGAAATATGTCAATATGCAGCCTAAAAGGTTTCTGCATGCCTGACTGAGCTGACCTAGGACATAAAAGCCAAACTGGTGAAACTCCTGGTCTATTCCAAGTGCCCTCTTTGACACCCCGAGGCCTTATATTCCTGAGATGAAGGATGCTCAGCGATAAGTGTGGTGCTTTTCACTTTGAAGCAGGAAACAGCATCAAGGTTTTTCCTATTCCTGGTGTTTCGGTTCATGTGCAGGGCAGGGGGATGTTTCCATAAACTCTTTAATCAGTTGTGAAAGAAGCCCAGAAATTCCTGGGCACAGAAAAGCCTTTCTGTGAGAACTGTAATAACTATCATTAAATAACTTAAGAGAATCACAGAATGGTTTGGGTTGGAAGGGACGTTACAAATCATCTCGTTCCAACCCCTTTTTTTTTTTTTCTAGAAAAAGATAAAGAATATAAGGTGACCTCAGGCTTTTTGACTTTTTACTAAAATCCTGAGTTACCATTTGTGCTATAAAAATCTGTTCACACTTTTTTGTACTCAGGTAGTGTTACAATTGCATTCCCACCCTTTCCTGAAATTTTTGCTGATGAGACGTAGTGCAGTAACTGTTGTGAGAATCACAGATGTCCCCCTATATTTGAAAGCTTCTCACTCTGGTTTATGAGCATCTTTTCCTCAATTAAGTTGATGATGATTATTTAAAACAGTTGATTTTGGCCAAATTCCAAAATATAGGTCTTAGCACAGCCCTGTTTCCCAGTGGTCTCATTAATTACGTGAGCTTCTAAAAGCATCTAAAAGATTTACAGTTACAGTGTCACTTTTTTTTTTTCAGTGGCAATAAGGGTTGTAATGTCTTAGTTACCTTTTGAAATTTTTGGTCTAAATCTGCAACAGGAATTAGCAAGGTAATAGTATCAGAAATGGGCTTGCTTCTTGTAGGAGTGTCTGTGCCCTAGTTCCCAAAATAGAATGTGTTTCTATCTGTTGTGGTTTTTGTTCATGTATTGTAAGTCCATCCTTGTAAGATGCATAATAAAACAATATAATTAGATTTTACATCTGTAGTAGGAAATCCAGTTTATATCAGAATGCTCTTTTACAGGGAGAATTTTATGATTCAGCAAATTCAGTGGTTTTTTCCACGCTCAATTAACTGCCTTTAATCTGGTTTAGTGCTTCAGTGTTGGTATAATAAGCAGATCAAATATAGTTGAATGCTTGAATCAAAGTGAATGCCACTGATTTCAAACCATCCTCCCATTGTGTTTGGTTCTGTGAGTCATTCTTTGGTCTACCTTTATGCCTTAAAAGAAAACTGTCTTGTGCTGTGATGAAACATGAGAAGTGCTTTCAGAGTAAGGGATTTTGCTGATTTAACTACCATCTGTTTGCTGTCCAGAGCCCTCCCACACTGCAGTCATCGTTCTGTTATCATTGCTTCCTGCTGATGGGATTGTAGCTCCTCGTTGAAGCCCACAAATCTCTGTCACCCAGCCCCTGCTTCCATTTCCAGGTGTAATGCTAAAGACTCTTCTGTTATTTATGGTGGCATGCAAAGGAGAGAGATCCTTCTACTCCAGGGACTGTGGAAGCCAAGGCAGTGTCTGGGTTGGCTGTTTAACACTCCCCATTGGTGCGACTTTGTTCCTGGTCTTTGCTCTTCTTTTAAAACCTGTATAAGTAATATTTTATATTATTTACCGATCTCAAATGCTGTCATGCTTTAGAAATTATTTTCAGTTTGTTCTAACCTACATAACCCCATATGGGCCATGCCCTTAAAAGTTGAACTCAATGATCCTTGTGGGTCCCTTCCAACTGAGAATATTCTGTGATAATTTACCATATTTTAATAGTATAAACTCTGGTTTTACTTGCTTTGATTGCTTAGGTTCTTTCATGTGGGAAAGCTTAAAAAGTAAGCCGTTGCCAGGCACTATGTGTGCAAGTTTGAACATTTCCTGTTTTCTTCAGAGCTGTTTCCTCCTTGCTGTCATACACATGTGGGAACAAGCACACAGTTGAGGAAGTTAAGTAATTTGGTCTCTTTCAAACCTTTGATGACCTCAGCTATAGTTTATATGTGCATTAGTTGTTCATTTAAAATACCTGGATGCATTTGACTCTCATGTAGTTAGGAGTGGATGTATAGGAAATGGAGAACAAGACTGTTCTTGCTGCTAGTAGGAGAGATTTTTTGAGAAGATGAATAACACAAAGATCTTTTTGACCCAGCTGAAGGAAAAATCCCCTGTGGCTTCTCAATGTGCAGCTTTCCTGCAGCTCCTCTTTTCCAAAGGAAGTTCCAGAGGGAAAACAAGTATCAGAAAATGCAAGATCCTGCCCTGATTTTTATTTTTTTTTTATTAACAGGCAGGATGTGGACAGTATAAGGTTTCGGTAAGTTGCAGGACTTTATGTCCTTGTGTCACAAGCAGTGGGAATTCTAAGGCCTACAGAGCAAATGTTTGTTCCCTTCCTCCACAGATCTGTTCCAGTAAGATGTCATGTCACTTCATACAAGGGTTTTTCTTCTGATCCTTCATGTACTTTTTATTCCCCAAAAGCATCCACAATCACTTGCAAAGCTGTTGTCAAATGATCTCTTAGCGCTGATGAACTGTGTAGTTGTAGATAGTTTTGCAGGAGAATTGTGTCCCTTAGTTTAGACATCTAGAGGACACCTGGACTTCTGTGATTAGTCAGCAGTTGTCAGGAGCCCCCAAAGAGCAATTGTGTTCATCCTGTCCGAAATTAAGTCGTTTAGGTGCTGGGATTGCCCTTTTGAGCGGGTCTGGTGTGGGATTTGGCTTGATTTTTGTACTGATCATAGGAGTTTGGACACTCTTGTAGGTGAGGTGCTCTGCTTTAGACAGGCAAGGAATCTAATTCCACATTAAACAAGGATTTTCTTGGCATTGCATGACAGTGAGCTTATACCACCACAAACGTGAGGGATATAAGACAAAGTAAAATGGAAACCAGAAAATTTTCACAAAGGCAGCGGTGATATGACGAGGAGTAATGGCCTTCAGCTGAAGGAGGGAAGATTCAGAATAGATATTAGGAAGGAATTCTTTGCTAGAAGGGCAGGGAGGCACTGGAACAGGTTGCCCAGAGAGATTTTGGACTCCCCATCTCTGGTTAGATGGGACTTGGGAGTAACCTGGTCTAGTGGAACGTGTCCCTGCCCTGGAATTTGTGGGAGGAGTGATGAATTCCTTTCCTATTCAGTTTATATGGTCCTGAAGAAATTTAAACAGCTCTCTGGTGCACAGGCTTACCCAGCACGTAGGCTGCTATCCCAGTATCAGATACAAACCAGTCTAGGAGCTGGAACAAGAGCAATAGGTGTTTGTAATTTTTGCAGGTAATGAAGGAGGAACATGTAAACCTTCGTGCTGTATAAATTGCATTTATGTTGCTTTGATTTGAGAGTATGAAGCTGTGTCTTGACTGTGAAGGGTTTAGACACCTTAACCCCAAGCAATAGTGAGCAGTGGTAACTGAGAACAGCTTTTTTGGAGGTGGTTATGGAACAACTATTGGGAAATACATTGAATTCTCATTTGCAGTCACTGTAATTTAAATATGATGTTCAGACTTCTAAGCTGTCTGCTCCTGCCTCAAAAGAAAATGATTACTCCTTTTAGTTGTAAATAAATTCACATTTTAGTTGAGGACACTTACGGAAGTGGAGAGCAGAAACAGCAATTTATTATTAGATCTGTCACTTTAAAATATGTTCTCACTTTGATTCTGCTTTGAAGCATTCTCCTTTGAAGCAGCATTAAAGTATTTAAATATGTACGAGTCCTAGCAGGGGGAGATTACAAGTAGTGACACTGTGTAACCTTGGGGGGTTTTATATTTTTTCCTTTTTTTCCCAGGGAATTACTGTAAGTGGTTTTTTATTGCTTGAAATAAAAATGGCCATCCATTTAAAGCTGCATAAAGATATTTTCCCATTGATAGGAAAAAAAAAAAGTGTATCTATGTGAAGTCAAAACTAGTTTGGATAATTAATTACACCCCAGTTTGTGAAGAGCTTCTATGTAGCAATTTTTAGAGTATTTCCTACAAAGATTTATATTTACATTGTTATTTTCATGTTTAAGTCTAACTGTGAGCTACAGAGTGGGGTTAGTTTTCATGCTGATTGTGCTTTATATAAAATATTATCAGAAAAACCTCTACAGTCAAGGAAAAATTGGGAGGGCTCAGACACCTCACATGGGATGGTTTACTCTTGTAGGTTAGAAAAGCAACATAATGAGATCGATGTCTCACGAAGATAAGAGGAGGGAGAATGTCCTTGCCCAATATGCCTGCCAGGGTAAAACGCACTTGCAAATTGTGAAATGCTGATGAAATTCCTGGGCTTGGTTCCGTGCCTGCCTCAGATGTGTGTCTTGGCCCCGTGTCTCTGCGTTGCGAACCGCGCCGTGATCTGAGCGTGGTTTCCCACTCTTGCAAGGCTTTGAGCAGGGCCAAGAGGAGAGGGTGGGAGTGAGTACAGAAATGAGCAGCACCCAACCAGCCCCTTTGAATTGTATGGCTGTTTGGTTGAAGATAAGTAAATGAATTCACCAACCTTCGCCTGCAGGATTTATCATTTCAAATGCCTGTGACTCCCGTTTGCTGCTGTGCTGAGAGCTATTGATTCACAGTGTTATTTCTCAGTGATCAGAACATGATTCTGTTTACTAACTTCCTGTGTTTTAGCTTCATGTGTTTAACTCTCCAGGGATAAAATAAGACTTTTTTTCTTTCAGGCACTTAAGTAAAATGTTTTTAAGCACATACTAGTCCAATAGGTTATTCCAGAAATTAAAGAGGAAAAAATCCCACTCGTGTCACAGTGACATGGAATGTAGTAAACAGGACCAGAAATCAAACCCAGAAGACCCACTGCATGAAAAGTCATTTCCTTTCATCTAAGAAGCTATGAAGCAGCAATATTGCTGACTCCTCTTAAAAAGGGGGCCTTCTAGAAGGTTGGAGAGGGACTGTTCACAAAGGCATGAAGTGATAGGATGAGAGGGAATGGCTTTAAACTGAATGAGGGCAGATGTAGATCAGGTATATGGAAGAAATTCTTCCTTATGAGGGTGGAGAGGCCCTGGCACAGGTTACCCAGAGAAGCGATGGATGCCCCATCCCTGGAAGTGTCCAAGGTCAGGTTGGATGGGGCTCGGAGCAACCTGGGATAGTGGAAGGTGTCCCTTCCCATGGGAGGGGATTAGAACAAGATGAGCCTTGAAGGTCCCTTCCAACCTAAACCATTCTATGCTTCTATGATGATTTGCCTTAAATGATATCACCGAAGTCATGTATTACTTGGTTTCATTTTACAGGGTCCAAAAAAATGCAGAGCTAATTCCACAAGGCCCACCATTTTACATCAGTTGAGGAAAAACATTAGCAAGGCAGAATGCTGTTTAATGAAAAAAAAAAAAAGGCTTTTGAAAGTCACAAAGTAATCAAGTGTCAGCTTCAGAAGCATTTTAAAGAGGGGAGAGGAAAAGATGCCATACATCATAAGCATCTTGGAAAAAATAACACAGGGAGAATCAGTGTTCATCTCCTCTTATCCCTGCATTTCTTAAAATTTATTCGAAGTTTTTACATTGAATCTTTTAGAAAATACCACAGCAAAAATGAACAAAAAAAAAAAGAAAAAGCAATCTAATACATTACAACAGGTATTGTATTTCAGTAATGTGGATGTGAGACTATAAACAAGCAGTTAACTGACATGAACACTATTAGAAGAGGGTAACCGTTAGCACATCTGTTGATGTGTAGAGACTGTAAACTCCAACTGCATCCTCTGCTAAGCCACACAAAATCAGATTTCCAAAGGATGTGATGTCAGCATGTCCCGGATGAAACTACTGTGGTCCCAAAAAGGGATGTGTTCTGTTTGCAAGCAAAGAAGAGCCAAAATGAAGTACTTTTCTAAGCTTTAACTCTGTCAGGCAACAGTGAATTGTTATGCTACTGAGATTATTTTCTTAATGGGCAGAACCAACTCAAAAGGAAAGTTTGTCCGTGATGGTTTGGTGTGTAACATGTTCTTTGTTGTACAGGAGTGAAGATGCAGTCAATCAGATGGCTGTTACTCCCTTCCCATTACCTTCAGGCTCCCATTCTTCCATTGAGGTAAGGTTTGTGGGTTGTTATTTTTAATTAGGGATTGCTAAATTAGATAGATTAATCATAATTAGCAGCTCATGATAAGTTCGAGCACCTTGTCTAATTAAACCCTGAATCATAAAATGCATTGGATAGAGACTTGACCTAATAGACTTATTTTCCCTGTCTGTTCTTTATTGATCTAAGTGCTACTGAAAGGCATTAGCAACAGGTATTAAAGATGTTATTGCTGTACAGGAGGAAGTGAAGACTCCAAAGTAAAACCGTGCCATCTTTTAACCTGCTCCTTTTTCAGCTGGTTGGAGTAGTCATGCTGAGGAGCTTTCGCCTGGAACAACCTTCCAATGCAAAAACTACCCTAGTATAGTAATGTTACCAGTGTTTTCCATCATTAGAGTTGCTGCCTCAGCCCCAGTGCAGACTGATTTCTCTCCTGTGCACTGTGAATCCCTGCAGAGTCACCACACTGTTATTGACATCTCGATGTGGTGTAACTAAATTTTCTAGATAAACTGCATAGTTAGCCTTGCTGTTGCTTTTTAATTCTATTTCTAGTTGAGCTAATAAAGCAAAAGATGCTTTATAATTAAATTGAGGTTTGGTCTTGCCTTGATAAATTCATGTGCGTTGAACTCCTGGTATTTCCATGAGCATCATTATGATCCCTCAGCACAGGTCCATGTGAGGTAATGCTGGATGCATCTTCTTTATGCATCTTCTTGCTTGCTGTTGCATTCCAGGTTATTTTACCACTGATGGCCTGGTGCTGTACAGTGCAAGAACTGCTTAGATTTTATTTGTGTCTGAGTAATATTGGGACATGCTTTGGCTTCTCATTCTTCCCTGCATCCCAGCAGCATGTCCCAGGTGCAACTGGTGCGTTGCAAATTACTCTACAGTTTACAGAGTTCATTTTGGTTTTGTTGACTCTTTAATACCTGCATTTGTTCACAGCTTTTTTTATTATTTGTGTCTTCAGGAAGAAGCAGGAAACTTTGTTTAGGCACATTCTGTCCTGTGGTCAAATGACTGTAATAAGACTCTAGCAAAGCCTGTGTTGTGTTTGTCTTTAGAGGGAGATGCTTGTGGGTTGAGTTTCATGCAATAATGGCAAGCTCTTACTATTTACATTATGTTTGTTTTATAAGTAAATGCAGGTTTTTACTTCTAGCTAGTATTTTTTTTATTATCTTAAATAAATGTAACCAAAAATAGTGATGTTGTATAGAAGTATGTGTTGCTTTCCTTTGGCAGCTCTTCCTGTCTTTAAATAAAGAAAAAAACCCTTGTATCCTGAAATCATGTCTTCAAATGTATTTGAAATACCGAATAAATATTTAACATTGTGTCTTACATGCACCCTACGTGTAATTTGTCAGATCACATTAAATTGCGTGGCTGGTGTAATAGAATATCAGGGTGCCATAGTTACCATCTATTATGGTGTTAGTTTTCTTCGTCTTATCTCTTTATCTTTGTCTGATCTCTTTCTCTTCATCTTATGCACTTCAGTGTAAAATGTCTTATGAAAATTCAGAAATAATTTTGTTTCTATGACTGAAGGTATTAAGAATTTATTTTTTGCACATAGTCCGTTTTGCTTTGCAGGAGAGAACAGCTCCAAATTTGGATCAATTATTTTAAAATTAAGTAAATCAAAATAATTGGTTGGTTTAAAAAAGGGAATGAGAATCAACATGTTAAATTTTACATGTAACTGAATTAGTAATACTTTAGACTAGTCAGGTTTAGATGGGATATTGGGAAGAAATGGAGGGTGGTGAGGCCCTGACACAAGTTGCCCGGAGAAGCTGTGGCTGCCCCATCCCTGGAAGTGTCCAACGCCAAGTTAAAGGGGATTTGAGCAACCTGGGATAGTGGAAGGTGTCCCTGCCCATGGCTGGGGGTAGAACGGGATGATCTTTAAGGTCCCTTCCAACCCAAGCCATTCCACAATTCTACCAACCTGTTCGGACTGTGTGAAATAAACTAGGCTTCCTTCAATGTGCTGAGCACGAAACAGAGATCTGGAGAAGGCCTCTTCATACATCTCTGCTTAAAAACTGTTGTCAATCCTTTCCCCCAGGATCACGGTGGCACCGAACCCGCAAGCGGTGAAGAAGACCTGAGTCTGGAAGTGGTCATGAAGAGTTTGACTGATGAGGAATCCAACAAAGCTGTAAGAGACTTAAAACAACATTTAATCATTGATCAGAGCTTAGAAAATGGAGACTCACTGGCTTGATTGCTTTTCCCTGCTTTTTTGTTGGAGTATTGCTGCACTGATGTCAAAAAGTATCTCGTATATGTAAAAGCAAGTTCTCAGTTTTACATACACAGACTGTTTTCATGAACTTAGCAGTCAGTATAATTTGCTAAAATATTGAGATAAGAGTTTTCATGTGGCATTTTGGCCCTCTCTTGGGTTCTTAGTGAGTGAAGGGATTGAGTTTCCACTCCTGCCATCCATGTGTGACAAACATCAGAAAAAAGCCTGGTCTGTAACTCATATTCTTATTTATATTCATAGCTTCCTAAATTCTAAGGCCAAAATGTCTATTATCATAATCCAGTCTTGCCTCCTGAATAACACAGCTATAGAGTTACTCTCAGCAATTTCTACATGAAGCCCGTAACTTGTGGTTTAATGTGGTTCTGTCAGTGTGTACTGTAATAAATACTCAACTTCTCATTGATACAGATGGGGCTTTTTGTTGTTTAATAGGTCAGGATTGTGCATTATCAGAAATCTGAAAGTCCTTCAGAGTGCAGCTCTAATCTCTTTTTTTTGGACTCCATGTTAAATAAAGTTTAAAATGGAAAACTACTAAACATAACTAACCTAGAGGTGCCTCAAATTTGCTGAGGCAGATTTTTTTGCCCTACTCCTGTTTCAAGGAGCACGCTGGCTGGGACTTGCTGTGCCTGCACAGTCTGTATGTGTGTCCTCAGCTAAGGAAACCTGACATTTTTGGATGATTTTTCTCTTAGATGTTTTCTTCCTGCCCCCGTCATGTCTTTCGCAAAGAGTGTCCTGGGTTTTGCAAATAAAAATTGAATATACATAATGTTCTGTAGCTAGTAAGTAATTAATGAGTCTGTGAACTCCAAGAGTTAGAAAGTCTTATGTGCTGTTCAGTCATCAGAATTAATCACCCATGGATTGATTTATGCTCCTAATGGATTACAAAGAAGTTGAATTATTGCTATTTGGTAGCTTTGTGCAGAGTCCTTTGATTGGTTGGAATATAAATGAATCAGAGTTTTATTGTATGTATTTACAGGTGTTATTCACCTGATTTTATTGATGTTCTTGCTCAACTTGGCAAGAAACTTTAGAGGAATTACAGGGTAATATGAGAAATTGCTCAAAGACTGAAGTGGATAAAAATATATAAAATATCCTGTACAAAAATGAACTCTTGGTATAAGCTATTGTGCTGGGCAGCTTTTTGAAAAATATTAGAGGAGATGTGAATTTAATGGGGAAAAAAAATGCAGCAGTCCAAGAGAGGTGTGGAGGGAAGATGCCTCTGGAACAACAGGAAACCAGTATATATTGGCAACTTCTTTTCAGACTCGAAGCGAGAAAGAAGGGAACTGAGAAGCCAAAAGGTAGGAGTGGAAAAGTAAAAAAAAAAAAAAAAGGATGAAGAGTTGTCCAAAATAGAGCAGTGGCAGGAAGGTAAGAGAAGACAAAGGCCTTCATTCAGTGGATATTTACTTAGAGGTGGTTCAGTGATTTCTCCATTAAATAAACAGTATTGAAAAGTTTAGGGCTGGGAGGTAGATTTAGAAAAGTATTGGAATATCTATAGATCCAGCTGCTTTTTCCATAAGACCTTCAGTTGGGCCAGCCCTTGGTTTAGGAGTATAAATGAATGAAAAATAGTGGCAAAGGCAGTTTCATAATTTCAGGGTTTTCTTTCCATCAGGATTTTAGAACCACATGGCAAATGTTCCTGAGTGTATCTTATTTTTGGTAATGCTGATTGTTGTGATTGCTCCCTTCTGACCAGAAGGAAGTGGGTTTGTAGTCACACTGGCATTAAGACTCTGACACAGCAGAGCAGCACAAGAAAGCTCAGTACTTTGGGGAAAAGAGATTTCTTTTGCAGTCTTTAGTGACTGTGGAGGCAAAAGAAAACCCAAGGCCTTGTTTTTTCAGAGCATGATGGTTGCTACTAGAGCCTCAATGCTACTTCACCATTGTTGAGTTTCTCAGTCATATGTCAGGAGAAATCAGGAATGTAAAAGTCAACAAGTAAGATCAAGTTCACTGAGTAAATAAAAAGTATGTGCTTATCAGGAGAGATCTTCCACAAGTACGTACAGCTCAAAGCATGGGCAGGATGTCTCACCAAGTGACAGCTGTAATAAAAGGAAAACGAAAAAAATTCACATCATTCTTCATTCATCTGTTGCTGATAAATTTGTCAGTCTCTCCCAACATACTCTTTGTTGTCACTTCATCACTTTAAAAGCTATAAAGTTCTATAAAGGACACCATTGTAGACTTGGATGATAAGAAGGGGGAAGGAAAACAACTTTATTTCTGAACTGGAGCCAGTGGAAGTGTTAGGCAAAGTCTGGGTGTTTATTAGCTGAGGCTTGAGGTGGCCTGAGAGAAGGTTGTGGGTTTCTGAGGACTGGAGCAATCTTGCTTTCCACAAGGTGTTGTTGGAAAAGAATTGATATAAGGGGGCTTTGAGATGTTCTGGTAAGTTTTAATTCAAAAAAGGTGAAAATGGTATGTGAGAATGGATTCATTTTCTCTTAAAGGTTTGAACTTGGATAAATGATGCATGTTTACCACAAACAGAAAACACAGTCTTGAAACATTGGCAAAGAGAAGGAGCTTTGTGAAAAATGCTTTTGGATGGATTTGAGGGGGTTAGATAAAATCAGCTGGTTGCAGGCCTATGACAAATGCTGAGTGTACAATTTGGTGCTTATTTTATTCAGGTACCTCTAGCACAGTCTCAGTTAAAAGATTAGAGAGATGTAAAGATGATATTTGGTGTTTACTTGGTGTTCAAGATGAAGTTTCAGGTTTCGGTCGCATCTCACAATGAAAAAGGGAAGTATGAAATAATTTTTCATTGCTCACTAAAACAATCTCTCAGAAAATGACAAAGCAGTCTTCCCATTTCTCCCCTGACACCTCTGATAATACGATGAGATCACCACTTTATCTTTTTTCCTGTTATCCATTTGGATAATTGTTATTGTAGAACTACAACTTGGAGAAAAATGCAGAGGGAAAAAAAAAATCCTGTGGGGCTTGGCATGATTTAACATAATAAAACTTTAGCAAACAAGGCCGGTATTTTCAAGCTTGGTTACCTAAAATTTGATTTGCCTTTTTGTTTTTTTTAATGTATGAATTGTCATCTTAATTAGAAATTCTTTTGAGATGCAGAATATCTCTGTTGTCTTTTGAAGTTGGTGCTCAGCTTTTCTGCAAACAGGGCTGTTTATCAGGGTTTTTAACATGGGCTAAGATAACTAATACTGGAATCAAAGTGACCGCAGCTTGGCTGTGAGCTAACAAAGGAGAGCACTGTAACTGTCTGGAAGCAGTTGCAGAAGTAGGAGATTAAAAATATATTTTAGTGGTTTGCAAGGATTCAAAAAGAAATTAGGCTACAAGTGGAGCCTGTGATTGAAGTACCATTGTTGGAAATCTTTATAATGAGGCCGGAGGATGCATTTTAAGCAGTTATTTTATCTAAGAGTGCCCAAAGGGAGGGGGAGGAGGAGAGAACAGATGACTTTGAGCCCTTTTCTGCTGTAGGAACTGAGGAAAATTGCTGTCCTGGTCATTCCAATGGACACACTTCCTTCTTTTATAGAGCTTCATGTTGCTCTTGAGCAATACAGAGCACATGTGATAATCTTCTCCCTGAAAGTCCCTCCCTTATGTTGTATGGCTTCAAAACTGTGGGGTGTGGTTTTAAGAATTCCTGACATTCCCTGTGTTCATGCTAAATTTTCCTCTTCTCATTTTAGATTTCAGCTTTCTTTGGTGCTACAAATGGACTTACACAAAGAAATTATAGAATCTTAGAACCCAACCCAAATTCTAGGTTTGCCATGGACAAGGACACCTTCCACCAGACCAGGTTGCTCCAAGCCCCGTCCAGCCTGGCCTTGGACACTTCCAGGGATGGGGCAGCCACAGCTTCTCTGGGCAAC
>JAWMRA010000005.1:2491760-2505107 GCA_035584735.1 Pseudotriccus pelzelni | reverse complement strand
GGGATGGGGCAGCCACAGCTTCTCTGGGCAACCTGTGCCAGGGCCTCACCACCCTCACAGGGAGGAATTCCTTCCCAGTATCCCATCTAACCCGGCCCTCTGGCAGTGGGAAGCCATTCCCCCTTGTCCTGTCCCTCCAAAATATCACTGTTAGCCTAGAATCATCATTTTGAGTTTTGGAGGATATTTTATTTAAGCTAAAGAGACATTTTCAATGCACCCGACATTCTTTTTTTCTTTTTTTAGGATGTGAAACGTAAAGCTGAGAAACCAGTGGTGGCAGATCAGCAGGAAACAGAGGAGCAGCTCCCAGAAAATGTACGTGTGTTTAGGAAACTATCTCTGGGTTTATGTTAACCAGAAAGGGAGGGTTCTGAGGGCTTCATCTAGTTGAAGAGTGAGTGGTTTATGAGGGGAAGGGGTTAACTGGGGAAACATTAAAATAGTTTCATTGGTGGAAATTTGAAAAATCACTGCTTCTCTTAAGAATGTGGAAATTGCTTATTTTCCTTCTATTAATTTTGAGGATTTAAGTAAGGTGTGATGATGAACAGCTAATGATAATATCCACAGAATGTGCTATTCTGTGACTGATAACTGATCTCTCTTGCTTTTAGGACCTCAATCAGATCAAACAATCTAAATCTTCCACAAAAGTGCCAGTCAGCTTACAGGAGATACCCCTGGAGCCAGCACCTACTTACCTTTCTCCAGAGGCAGAAGTCACCAGCCGTAGTATGAACCAGTTCTTTTTTTCACAATGCAGTGTATTTTTAATACCCTAACCCAGGATGGGTGTTTCCATTTTGCTTTCCAGATAACTTTTACTGAGATTTCTTTTAATTTGAACCTGGTTTTTAATAGTATTTGTATTTTTCTCTCATTTTACAATTTTTGAGAGCTTGAAGGCGTCTTTGCTTGTTTTTCTTGACTTCTGTGTACAAAGGTCTTGTTCCTGTTTTTGAGTAAAATACAAGTCAAGACAGTTTGGGAAATTTGTCCATTCCATGCTGCTGGAATATGTACTTATCTGTCCTGAATTGGTCTGGACCCCTTGCCATCATGATCTGAATTGTCTAAGTTTTAACTGAATTAGATGTGCTCCCAGACATTTACTCTGAACATTTACTTCCAGAATTCGAGTTGTTCTGATTTCAAGACTTCAGAAGTGACTCAGAGTAGTTCTCTAGTTCAGTTGTTTAAGTTGAAGAGCAAAATACGAGCTCATTAGTTGTTGTTGTATAATTCCTTTGATGGTTTTAATCTTCTTATTGTATAGTGTGACTTATTTCTTTACCTTTTTATGTTCTTAGATGTCTTTCCACCTCCACTGCCTGTGGATCCAGCAACATGTCCCATAGTTCCAGGGCAGGAGATGACTATAGAGATATCTAAGGGTCGGTCAGGCCTGGGACTCAGCATCGTTGGGGGGAAAGACACTCCATTGGTGAGTTTCTATTTATCTAATATTTGCTGTCTTTTTTAAAGAATAGCAGACAAAGACAAAGGAAACATGGAAAATAATAATGCCCTTAATGTCTACTTGCTGTAATGAATTGTTCAGGACAGGGAGGTCAAGCCAACAACTCCGGTCTCCCATAATAAATTGATAATTTTGCCTTGTATCAGATGAGATGCCATTCCTGTTTAAATTGAAAGGTTTATGTTTCAGTAAGGCTTTTTGATATGGTCAGAGGTTACAAGAGTGTATTCTTCTATTTAACCATTGTGAATTAAGAGTTGTAAGCAGGTAAGTTATCAGAATGGTTGGACTAGAAATTAATGTTGCAGAGGCAGAGCTGCTTCAGCAAGGTTAACACCTTTGTCTGGAGAGCAGAAATGCTTAGTAGCTGTTTAAATAAACTGATTTATCTGCTTGACAGCAAAAGCCCTTGCTGAACAGAGGTAAATCAGAGGTAATCTTTTATTGTTTTCTGTGTCTTTTGGCTTAATCTGCCTCTTGGATATTCTGTTTATTAAAAAAATATCTTCAGATGAATTAAAAACACATCAATTCAAATGTAAGCTCAGCAGGTTGGTTGCTAAACCCTTCTCTGCCTCTGCTCTTGCTGTTTCCTCTCCCTTTTCATATAAGAGATGTTATGCTACAGTGTAAGAGAATGGCAGATCGGGTTTTTTGAATGTCAAATTCAGTTCTTTCAGTGAATAATTCTTCTGCAGAGGTGTCTTGACTGAGTTCTCCTGAATCCCCTGCCACAAAGACACTTCAGGCAGAAGTGCTGCTCTGGTACATGCAGTTGATCCCCAAAATATCATAGTGGGGCATCATTAGGCCTTGAAGTGCAGTGAGTGTCAGCAGATACAGATAATTTCAATGTAGCAGTCCTCTACCAGACCAAGAAAAAAAGAAGGAAAACAATTCAAAGGAAAGAAGAAAGGAAGTTGAAAGAAAAAAGATAGTTTTGTTTTGCAAAGTGTAGGCTGTATCTTTTACAGCATTAAAACTGAAATTGGAAAAAGTTCAGCTTTTGGTCCCATTTATCCCAGTCTCCAATTATGCAGAGTTAGGTTGAATTGCTGTTTCACACGGAGATGGAGGTGAATTATGTTGAAGGCTTGAATCAGCCTGTATGGTTTTCACTCTCTCCAGCCATGCACAGTTTTGTCCCAGTCCCTTTTTTTGTCAAGCTCCTTAGTGTTGAGTAAATTTAAATAAGTTGCTCAGTGTTAGTCATCTCCCTGCTTTTTCATTTAGCTGGAATTTGGAAATAATACGTGGCAGTCTGTCAGACACAATATGGTGCTTGTCTTTCAGGAGATTTTAATATAAATAAATGAAAATTGTAAATAACTGCTTTACAGAGCAGATGAGAAAAATGCAAAGGATTTTATTCTTTAAATTGAGTAAATGGTTTTGGTTAAGTGTTATACTTTCATTAGTTCATTCATTAAAGTGTCCTCCTAGGAATTGATTTAAAACATCTATGCACTTGAGTGCTGTAACTAAAACTATGAAGGGAGGGAGGTCCAACTTCCCACTTTTCTGATCCTCGACTTACAGGACTTACTAAAATGAGTCCCTGTTTCTTTTCATATTTCTGAATCTGCTCATTCAAAGGCAAGAAATGGTGTTTCATAAGGAACAATTTGCTTTTGGGAAACCACATTCTAATTCTGACCATTTGCCATGTGCAAATCCCTCTCTGGGATTCTCCATAACTTGCTGATGCAAAATGGTCTGTGCAAACCTTTCTCCTCAGGGCAGGCACTCAGGGTTGTGTCCTTAATGAGATCCCAGAATCCTTGAATAGTTTGGATTGGAAGGGACCTTCAAGATCATGTGGTTCCAACGCCCTGCCATGGGCAGGGAATCTCCCATTGCACTGCTTTGTGCTTCTGATCTCACCCAAATTACTTTGCTGCCTTTCCTTTTCGGCCATGAAGTCAGAAAACCTTCTGTAAGGAGCTGAAGTGAAGTTCACATGATATAACAAAGGAATAAAAGCAAATACTCCTCAGGGCTATAGGGAAGTTTCTGTCTTGCTGAGTTTCATGGTTTAGAGAGGAAATGTAACAAAATAGGTACGTGGAGTTGAGTGATGTGTTTGTCTTCTCTCTGTCATTTGTTTTTAACTCAGTTATATAGATGGACATCTTTTGTATTTTAAAAAAGGCAAAATAAAAGAAGTTAATCAATTCTAAAGGTCTTGTTGTGTGGCAGAAATTGTGTATCCAAGACCAACTGTTTGCTGCAGTGCAGATAAATTAGAATGAAGCTGTAATTGGCTTCAGCAGTTTTGAATTTGGTTTTTTAGCTATTTTTGAATTGTCAGATCAAAGTTAACAGGGTTGGGAACAGCACCATTTATAGTCCATCTCTGCAGGCATGAAACAGGAATGTCTTTGGTACTGTTGTAGCTCTAGTAGATGTCACATACAGAGATGAGATGCCCTGATGGGTCTATGGAAAAATGCTCCATCCAGGAAGGGAAACGTCTTGGCAGAATAGGGAGCAGGATTAGTGTCTGTGCTGCACAGCTGCGGGAGCTTTCTCTTTTACCTTTTTTCCTCTGAGAAAACAAGACATGAACACCTACTTCTTCCTCCTTCTTCTCTTGAATTCTCTTTATTTTGTACCTGCACAGGTGTGTAAGTGGCTACAAAACCATAAAGGGTACAAACCCCTGTTCCTAGGATCTCAGAAGTAATTTATCAATATGGGGGAAACCAGGAATGCTGCTTCTCAGAATCTGTCAAATCTAAGGTGGACATGCCAAGAGTATAAGTGTATTAAAATGCACTTGATCTAAAAACACTGAGTGCTGGTACTCAACAGCCACTCACATGGGATGGGAAAGCTCTCTCAGAATATTTTATATCTTTCTTTAGCACAAGATGTACATGCCCAGCTTTTGGATTAATAAATCTGGCAGCTGGGGACAGACTGCTTCAAAATGAAATATGGAGTGCAACTTTTAAGGCGTAACCTCAGGAATCTCATCAGGAATCACCAAGTAGAGGCTTGAAAAATACAGCCTGTGAGCAGGGAGGTTAATTTGTTCAGGAGGTTGGAAACTAATGTCTTAACCCCTGTGAAATGGTTTTTGGTGAGATGTCCATCCTATTAAGCTCAAAACCCTTTCCAGTTGCAGATTTTCTAGGCAAGATCCGGGGTTGTGTGCTTGGGGAGCAGGAGGGCATCAGCTGGAAGGATGTGTGTTTAGAAAAGGCACGGAGAAGGGAGGATTGTCCTTGAGAGTTATCTCTGTGTTGTTGATCTTCAGACTGCTATAGCCCTTAAGCAGTTCCATTTCATTTTACTGTAAGCGTTGATATTTTTTAATATTTCTTTTCTGCACTCTCTTTCATTTCACCTTCCCACGTACCCCTGAGAGAACACAACACATGGCCTCTGCTTTAAAGCAATTGAAGTGCAGAGTGGAGCTGGCTGAAGCACACGGGCTTTCAGTTTGTGAGAAGGTTTTTTTCTTGGTTGTAGTCCAGTCAAACCTGTAAAACTAACCTCAGAGTGGGAATTTAAAATAGAAAAAAAAAAAGTGTTTTCGGAAACATCCCAAAATGAAGTTTGAGGCCCTAATGCTGCTCCCCAGGACACCTCCTGCCCTCTTGTCCCCCCTGAATTGTGTATAAATGCTTGTCAGCCCCACCACTGCTAATAGCAGCCATAAACCTGACAGGGGTGTCATTGTCACCTGGCAGCTGCTGGTGCTCCCGGGGCGCCTGAGCTGCTCCAGCTCCGGGATGCCCAGGATTCATGGCAGCTGCAGACCCCTGAGCTGGGCAGGACCCTCGTGCCTGGGCCTGGACAAGCTGTGACTCTTAGTTACGTGTGGGATTCAGCTTCAGATTTGCATTCATGGCAGCAAGCCACTGTTGGCATGGCCAGCTATCCCAGGGCTGCAGAGCCCGGGACCCTGCGAATCCGGAACAAATAACCAGCCCTGTGGGATACAGGATACAGGACTGGCAGCATCAGATAGTCCCGTTGTTCACCATAAATTTAGGAAATGTTCTTTAGTTATTCTGCTTTTGATTCATTGCATTTTGTATAAGGCAATTCTATATAAGGCAGTTTCAAGGCAAATAATTTAGTTTCATGTAACAGGCTTTTTCCTCTGAAACTGTTTTGCCATAAAGTTTCTGTGAGATTTTCATCTCCGATCCTCAGAGAAGAGGATGTACAAGGAATTGTTTTTAAAAGGAGTCCTGGTACTCCTCCAAATGGCATGTGGGGTTTACCCAGAGAGGTTGTGGCTGCCCCATCCCTGTAAGTGTTCAACTCTAGGTTGGACAGGGCTTGGAGTAGCCTGGTCTAGTGGAAGGTGTCCCTGCCCATGGTAGGGGATGGAACAGGGTGGGCTTTAAGGTCTCTTCCAACACAAACCATTCCATGATTCTATGAAATCTGGACCCCATTATCACCCCAGAGTGGGTGAATGCTGCCATGTCTTGTCCAGTTAACAACTTGCAATGAGCCATTTTCTATAAACCAGGATTGTTAATTTACAGGGATTTGATTCTTGGCAGTACATGGACAAAGCATCTCTCTAATACAAACATTTTCTTAGCAGGGTGGGAGCACTGTTTGCTTCCAGCTGAATAATTTAGTAATGGTCAAGTTGATTACTGGTAGTTATTGACTGTCTTGGCTGCCTGGGTGATTAAGATGCTCAGACGAGCCAGAGGGGATTCAGATATTTCAAGGCTGGTGGAGAGATGTTCCCTCCAGGCAGGGTTAGAGAACCCTGGGAGAGAGAAATGCTCAGAGGCTTATCTGGGGCTTGAAATCACAGCTAAGTGCTGGGGAGGCACCTATGATATAAAAGATTGCAGGGACTGTAACCTGGGGGCTCCTTGGAGGTGAAGTGGGTGGGAAGTGGTCATTGCCTGAACCTTACACAGGAAAACATACTTTATCCTGTGTCTTTTTTGTTGAAAACAGCAACAAACCTCTTATGCTGGATTTTTTTATACTGGGTTGTCTATTTTGAATTTGGTAAATTTTCTTTTTGTACTTTTGCTTTCAGCTGACTTTAGTAGAAAGCATTTTTAAGGCAATTAACAAACTTGAAGGTGCTCCATCAGTAAAATAAAGTGGTCCACAAAGCCAGGGAAATGGAACACTTGAGCAGTGCTCCAGAAAGTAAGAGACTATGCTTGTGCTCAGCTAATATGAGTTGGTGTGAGAGCTGCTAACACTGGGGCTGAGGAGGAAAAACCTATTCTAATTGTGTGGGTTAGCCCAGAAGGTTTTCTGGCTGGCAGTGGAACTGTGTGATGGTGGGGATGCAGTTTGACAGAAGAATATTTAGATTCATTCTGTCACTCCAGGTGAATCATACCTTGAATAAACCTCATCTGTTAAGGAAGGGCAAGGGAATAATCAAGAAAACTGTGACTTAGAAACTGCAGCTGTTCAAGACACGATGTTTGCCCCTGGAGCTGTGAGGGCTAATTACCTTGTGAGGGCTCCACGCTGCCAAGATCAGGTTGTTCCTATACCAAAGCCAAGCCTAAGAGCTGTGTTTTGTGCTGTGCTGCAGTCAGTCAGCAGTGGGGACCTACCTAAATGTGAGTTCTGTGTTACTAAACAACCAGATTCTCCGTTGGTTAAGCTTTTATCCCTCCCTCTCTTCTTCTCTCCCATCTCAGTTTTATTTAGATTCGGGCAAAAATATCTTCATCAGGTATAGACAGCTGATGTCTGAGCGATTCTGTAGACAGTCATCAAATGCAGCTGAGACTGAAACTGTTTGAGTGAAAGATGCTTACCTTGTAACTCCAAATGAAAAGGAAGATATTGGCCTCGGGAGGGTTTCAGCAATATATTGGCTATAGATACTGTTGCTGTTAAATCTACCACACAGTGAATGGAACAATAGAATGAAAAATGGGAATAGAAGTCTTGAGTTTTTAATTGTGGCTTGGGTATTGTAGAGGAAAAGTTTGCGGTTGGGAGAGGAAAAAAAATGCAATCTCTTCTAAACCAACATTTATAAAGCAGAAGGCAATTTACTGACAGAGTGGTAAATGCAGTTAGCTTGAAATTGTGAGGAATTGCTTTGACTCCTGCTTGGATAATGTTAAAATGAAGTTGGTGGATTCATCATCATTCCAGAAGGACGTTAGCTTACAAGAGCATGAAAAACCCAAACTGCTTTGTACATGAGTTATCACAAAAGGGAATTAGGGCAGTAAGTTTTGCAAATCATGTCTTTGATGGGTCTTTGGCAAGGGTTTAGCTGACGGGAATGGCTTGCTTGTGTAGCAGTGCCTTGCTTGAAGAAGCTGGTGTCTTCCAGGAATGTAAATCAACCCTAAAATTTAAGCTGACAATATACAAAAGCAGTAGGACCTGTCAGAAGGGACTTCAGGAGGATCCTGGCTGCTGCTGGTTGAAACCACTGGTTTTTGGCTTCCTGTATCATATAGACTCAGGATCTCATGCATTCTTTATAACCCATGCTATGCACTGTACACTACAAACTTTCCTTTTTTTTTTTTTAATTTAATAAAATAATGAGAGTGAGAGAGCTAAGGTTTTAATATGTCGTTCTGTGTTTTATTATTCCCTCTAAAATGAGCATGTATACTTTTTGAAAAACTTTGGTTTGCTTTGGCATGTGATTCACAGGAACATAGCTCTTTCTATCATTCTAACTTAAGTCATATATTTTTACACTAAACATCTTATTACCTTAGTTTTATTATTTCAGAATCAAAGGAGAGCTTGCAAATGTCTATGACTGCAGAGCGAAGGAATGTTAATGAATAGTGCCATTGAATTTTCAGGTTTTAGCTTTTCTGATCTTAGAGAATATAACTGTAAGCAAAAATATTATGCAAGCTGAATAAAATTTAAATAAATAGGGACCAGATGTAACTATAGGGGCCTATAAAATGTAATACAAATACTATCCACTTCCTTAAAATAAATCTGTATTTTAGTATGAAAAATTATATTCATATTGATATTGTGGATTAATCTTTTTTATGAAAGTTGGCAAGTGAACACCATCTCTTGCAAGGGCTTGTTCTTAAATGGGAAACAGACCTTTTGTTTTGACCTTGAGTGGAGCAGTTTCTGGGTCTCGTGCAATGTAAAGCATTTTTACATTAACACGGTAATACATTTTTACATTCTACAGCCTGTTTTACTACAGTAGTGTTTGGCTTAGGATTTTGGGTGCCTGTTAATGGTTTGTGAACACTAGGAATGGCAAAATACTGGAGTGCTAGAAGGAGGGATTATGCAGCACGATGCATTAGATAAACCCCTTTAAGAAGTCAAGTGATTTGCTTGGGCTTGACCTTCAGCTTTCGTTGCTGAACCGTTATCTTTCAGATTCCATTTAGATCTGCAAATGGAAGATCATAGATCATAACATAACTGTTGTCATTTCCTCTGCCTACAAGTAACCAGCAGCTGGATTTGTTTTAACTACTGAGAGGTTCTTGCATGGGGCTAATTCTCCAGCAAAACTCACTGTGCAACCAGTTGATTTCCACTTTATCTGTGAACCAGCCTGTAAAAATGAAATGGCAATTTTACTACTCCGGACAAAGTATTACAGAAGTTGAAAAGGAAATAACTGATGTTATTGTACTTGCCCTGGGAAAGAGATAAATCTGTAATCCTGCAGTCAGCAAAACCCCTTACAGTGTTATTATCTTTAATAATGATGATTTAGTATAACATTTGTAGCTATGTAGGAAATTAGTTAGAAATGTGTAATGTTACCTTAGGAAAACACAACTTATCAACTAAATCAGAAAACATCTTTTGCTGAGTGTTGTTTTATACGCAGTTTACTTTTTGTCCTCCTCAGGAAAGTGCTCTAATCCATGCAGAAAGCTTCGTTCCTCACACCAAATACATAATTATGGTCAGTGGTAAGATTCATTCTCCTAACGACAGACCAAACTGAGATACAGGCACATGTTATTATTGAAATTAATGTAATTTCAACAGTTTGCCCTGCCTGCTTTCTAGCACTGCCCAACCATGAGGGATCCGAAAAATGGCCTTAAGATGAAAGAGAGTAAGTTTAGATTAGAGAAAGAAATTACTCCCTGTGAGGGTGGGGAGGCCCTGGCACAAGTTGCCCAGAGAAGCTGTGGCTGCCCCATCTCTGGATGTGTCCAAGGCCAGGTTGGACAGAGCTTGGAACAACCTGGTCTAGTGGATGATGTCCCTACCCAGGGCAGGAGGTGGAACTGAATCCCTTCCAACCCAAACTGGTCTGGGTTTCCGTGATAATGTTCTCTTGGTCCAGGACAATGCTCTGGTGGTTGACGTAGCCTTGTAGCCAGAGAGCAGAGCTGTGGATCTGATTTCTACTCTCTGAACTGTTTTGTGGATACTTTTTTGTCTAATGATTGCCACCTTAAAATGGACATCCTGTAAAACATGGTCTGGGATTTTCAAACAACTCATTTCTTACTGAATACCTTACCCAGAGTCATTCTGTACTGCAGATTATTGCAGTTCTTAATGTCTAATGGTTCCCCTTCCTCCTGTGAAATGCCTTTGATCCTGTCTGGATGTCCACAATGACTGGATTGTGGACTGAAATAGCACAACAAAGATAAACTCAAAGCAAGGTTGAGCTCAGTTAAAGCAGTAGCTTGTTGTGAATGAGCTTCAGTAGTGCAGGACTGTTCAGTGCTGTGCAAGAAGCCTCTTCACCAAAATCTGGACCTTTTTCCTTGTCAGATCTAGCCAACACTGGGTAAGTGAGGATTTCTCTGCTCCAGTTCTTTTGAACTTACATACTGATCCACCTTTACTGGATTATAGACTTTCATCAAAATGGCTTTCAATGGCTTTTCAGTTGAAAGCTGCTGCTTGTCCTGCTGAAGAACAGCTGCACAGGAGAAAAGCAACACTGGAGAGACTGGCTCAGAAGCTATAAACTTGCAGAAAACGTGTGAGCAGTCCAAGCCAAAAGCCAGCCAGCTTGTGAGACTTTCTCACCATGGTTTATGCTCCTGCAGGCTTTTAAGGATCACTCAGTCAGTGATTTTTCCTGAACAGGATGCTAACTTTACCACCTTTCTCCCAGAGGCTCAATCAGGGCAGTGCTATGTGGTCATTGCCTGGGATCTCTGCTGTACCAGTTCTTGACATTTAAGATACAGAGATTAAGCTGTCAGTCTTACTGAATTTAATTCTCAGTGTTAGCATGTCTTTTTGTGCTCTCTGCTGATGGGTGAGTGTGATATTCTTCCCCTGACAGGTCTCTGAAGTCGGGATAAATCAAGCAGAAAAAATATCCACAGCTTGGGGGAGGAGTTGAGATCTGATTCCCCGAGAGTTCAGGGCTCTTCCCCTCCTTGCATCAAAGGCAATGCAGTGTAGATCATGCTGTGCACACTGTACAAGCTGTGGATGGATTCCCAGACTGGGTGCTAATTTCTCTGAGGTTGTATTAACCTCACTGCTCTGTAGTTAGTCACTCTGCACCAACTTTGTTCTTCAAGGTGTCGACCAGGAGGCTCCAGGAACCCTCCTGCTTCTCCACCTTTGTTTCCATGGCCAAAACCTTGTTTTCTCAGTGCCGTCACTGCTGGTCCTTCCCTTTGCTCAAGGCAACTGTGCAGTCACAGTGATATTCTGTTGGTGAGGGGTGTAGTTGTCCCACAGCTCAAATCTGAGCCCTAAAAAATACCCTCTGATATACTGTGTGGCAGGTTTGGTGGGCATTTCTCCTTCTTAACAGATTTGCTGAGCACTGTATCCAAACCAGGCACGTTTTTGCCATGTTTGGAAACTATTCTGGCTTGCAGGTTTGGGTTTTTTCAGCCATGCGGTGCCGTATCAGTGCATTCAGCTTTTAATTTCCTTGGACTGCAGGCCCTTTGGTATAAACATTTTTCAGCTCAGGATGGCAACCTCAGCAGTAGCAGACAAATTTCCTTCAACTCTGTCTTTTCATGGTTGGACAGTCTCAGTTTACACCTGTGAGTGTGGACTTTGTTTAGCATAAAGAAAAGCTGTTTACGTGCCCTGGCTCATGTTCCCCATCCTTCCGTCCCATGCAAAAACTGCTCAGCTCTGCATTAATTCCCCATTTGTATAATGGTCTCAGACTGTTCTTAGTCAAAATATACAACAATTAAAGCTCCAGTTTGTTGAATGGATTTGTAAACTTTATGAACTATGTGCTTTCAGCAGCTGGATATCTCTTTTTAAACAACTGCGTTCTTGATACAAGAGTGTTTTTATTTCCCCCTTCTGCACGAACAGTTTTCAGGACTCTGCCAGACATAATCTCTACGAAACTGGTGGTGAAAGGAGATGGGAAGGGATAGGAGTGAAAATCTGTCCAGAACCACTATGAATTCACAGTCTGTAGCTGAACATTGACACCACTTGCTCTTCCTCTCTCTGGATTGATTGATTTTGAACTATTTAGGCCTTGACTTCTAGAAATATCAAGCACTCACTGAATTTAAAGCCAGTGAGCAGGAGCTAAAGATGTCCAGAAACCAAAACCTATCCTTTAAATAAATGTTTTTTATTGTTTTAGTCATGATAGATCCTATTTTTTTGTCAGGCACTTAAAGGGGCGTTACAGCTTCAGTCCATGCTTGTCAGTAGAGTCATTACCAATTAGGGCTTGGTTAGATGGCTGGAGTATGACGTTGGATCTCATTACTGCAGAAACTTCTTTAAAATATTGATGTGATTAAAATGTTCAATAACATCGGTAGTTTGGTTTTAGTGATTTGTCATGGATGATCAAAACTAACGGAGCCTTATCCAGATCCCACTAGATCTAGTGGGAAAAAATTACTTCTGCGTTAAATGCAATTTGAGCTGATCCCAGAGGTATCAGAGGAGAGTGGTCTGTTTGCCATAGTTTATCAGCTAAGGAAAAGTAAGGCTGATATTTATGCTTATGGACTACTTTTAAATATCTTTACAGGGCATCATGGATACGTTGCTTTGCTCTGTTTTTAATCGATTCGATAAGCCTTGTTCAACTACACTACTTTAAAATAAACCTGCTTAAGAAAAACAGTGTTTTGGCAGGTCAGCAAGATGTTTCCTTCTCCTGGGTAGGCACAGACAGAACAGGAATGTACCTTTTCATGCCATATGTATTTCTAGTTCTAGGTCTGGCTTCTAACACATGCAGGAACTGCAGGGTGGCACTGAATTGTTGCCTTTTCAAATAGATGATGCAGATTATTCAAACCGATAACATTTGGTGTTCCTGAATCTGAGCCTTCGGTATGTGCAGTTTTACATTTAATAATGCAGTGCTGGGAAAGGCTGGTAACTCCAGGTTGTTGACCAGTTTTAAAGAGACCACAGATGGAAAACAAACCTGAAGAAATGTGATTGAAAGCTCCTTGCTCAGAGATTAGGAAATATGAGATTAAATACAGTCTGAAAGCGTTTAATTTGATCATCTTGTGTGCATGCCAAGTCTGCTGTTACATGGTCACATTGCCAATTTTCTGATGAATCTCATGGTTACCCACTGCTCTGGTGTGTCCCATTTGAATGATGCTGCTTTGACAAGCTGGTCAATATTTTGTGTTGCGTCACTGGCCACTCCTAAATGTCTCTGTAGAAACATAGAATGGTTTGGGCTGGAAAGGACCTTAAAGCTCATCTTGTTCCAACCCCCTGCCACAGGCAGGGACATGTTCTGCTAGACCAGGTTGTCCCCTCCAACCTGGCCTTGGACACTTCCAGGGATGGGGCAGCCTGTGCCAGGGCCTCCCCACCCTCACAGGGAAGATTTTTTTCACAATATTTAATCTAAGTCTGCCCAGTGGGAAGCCATTTCCCCTTGTCCTATCACTTCAGGCCCTGGTCCAAAGTCCTTCTCCAGCTCTCTTGGAGCCTCT
>JAWMRA010000005.1:2429103-2491660 GCA_035584735.1 Pseudotriccus pelzelni | reverse complement strand
TAGGCACTGGAAGGGGCTCTAAGGTCTCCCTGGAGCCTTCTCTTCTCCAGGTGAACACCCCCAGCTCTCCCAGCCTGCCTCTCGAGCAGAGGGGCTCCAGCCCTCAGAGCACCTCCATGGTCTCCTCTGGACTCACTCAGCAGCTCCACGTTCTTCTGCTGTTGTTCTCCAGAGCTGGAGGCAGCTCCGCAGGTGTGGTCTCACCTGAGTGGGGCAGAGGGGCAGAACCTCCCACTCCCACGCTGTGGGATCAGCCCAGGGCACGGGGGGGCTCTGGATGCCAGCGCACAGGGATGGGGCGTGTTGAGTGTCTCATCCACCAACACTCCACATCCTTCTTCTCAAGGCTGCTCTCACTTATCATGCCTTGATAAAGTGTTTCAAAAACTAAAAGTTTGATGTGCAGTGGAAGTTCTAAACCACAGACTCAGCTTTTCCTCAGGCTTACCCACGATCAGCCTCAGGTGAAAAAATATACATCACTGTCAACTCCTGGCTTTCACCCAGGCAAAAGTCTCTTGTGTTGGCTTAGTTACACCATCATTTTTAAAACAAAGGTAACCCTCAAAAAAAGGAAAACAACCCCCACACCAACCAAACAAAAACTCACAACAACCCAAACCCCACAATTGAGAAGATCGAAGACACATAGTAGAGCATTTTGGCAACACTGCTGAGAGATGAATATGCACTTGTTGCACCACTCTATTAGTATGTGTTACTGCAGTTATTGCAAGAAAACCCTACAGTTGCCAGCAGTGTGTGTGTGTGTATATATATATATATATATATGCACTTTTTTAAAAATCAAACCACTCTTCTGATTTTTCTTAATTACCTTGGTACACAGCTCATGGCATTCTGCCTTCATTTATGTAAATTGAAATCTCTATTCCCCCAGCTGGGAGGCTTGTATCAGCTGTAATCCATTTGTGATTACAGTCCTCCAGGCTTTTTTCAGGGGCTGGTGTACATGAATGAAAGCGGGAACCTGTGACTGTGGTGCTGTGCTCCAGCAGCAGCAGAAGAGTCTGCATCATTAAAGAAGGTGTAGTGGGAATGAAAGGGAATCATGCTCTCGATATTGTCTTGATCTGAGTATTAGCTGAAGGGCATTTGAGTTTTCTTTCTCTTCAGTGTGTACCGTGTGTGCTGGGAAAGGCAACACAGGGAGGGGGGTTAAACTGGTGATGAGAGATGTACTGTGTAACAGTGTTTTCCCAACATGGAGGGACTTTGTTCTGCCCCAGCAGTGATTTCCTCCCCCTGCTCCAGGAAGGCCACGCACAGCAGGGCTTGCTCACCCCAACCTTTTGTTGGAAGTGCTGGAAAAGCTCCTCTTTGACTTGTGTACATCAAGTTTGTGGGGGGACTTCACAGCCATAGCATTTTTAGAGGGTATATTTGTCTGAGAACAAGTTATCCAATACCTACACGTCTAATTAAAGACCACTGCATGTTTATCCAGAGCCAGAGTTGGTAGAAAAGCCAGTTCAGCTCTGAGGCTGTGTGTTACTGAGAAGAAGAGCAAGTTTTGCACAGTGAAGAGTCCCATCCTGCTTGCTGAATCTGAAGCACTGTAGCAGGATGTTCACCTATTTTTTTTCGGAAGGGGAAAACAAAAAAAAAAAAAAAAGAGAGACAAGCCAGAACAATGCAAAGGGAAAGCACCAGCAAGAGAACAGTATGTTCTTTGTAATGCTTTTTCTTTGGGGACATCTATTGCTGGCAATAAGATTAAATCACTGAAACCTTCCCTGAAGCTACATCTGCCACTGCCTACATTTTCCAGCCTCAGTAATAAACTAACATTTGCCATTGTTTCTTTCTTCTGGATTTCATTTCTTACAGATTTAACCAGCACTATTTACCACAAGGCATTCAGCTCTTGCTTAAAGCCGAGATCTATGCCAAGTCCCTAAAAATATTCATAGCTCCAAAGAATCTGGTTTTAAATAATATCATTAAAAGTAGACGATATTAATACAACAGTTCACACTGAGTTCACGTGCTGCTGATGCCAACATGTAAAAATGATGGAAGAAGTTCTAGACAAGACTACCCTGAAGTGGTGAACAAAATCCTTTGTACCTTTGTACTGGCTCCCTGTGTTTGGATTACAGGAGTAATTTTCTTATCCCAAAATATTAATTAAAAAAAAAAAATCTTTGTTATAGTCTTGCTTTTCCTGTCATGGAGTGCTGTACTTTCATAGAGGTGAGGATAGTGGGGTGGGTTGTGGCTAACGGGTTATGGAGTGTTTGGGAAGGAGAATTCACACCACCCTCTTCTTCCCACAGGATGCCATAGTGATCCATGAAGTTTATGAAGAGGGGGCAGCAGCCCGAGATGGCAGACTTTGGGCAGGTGATCAGATTCTGGAGGTAAATTACTGTCTCTGTGTATGTTCTTGGTTGTGTATATTTGTATTCCATGCAACGGGTTTCTTGTAGGGGAAGGGCAGATCATTGAGAAGGATCTATACTTGAGGCTTCCTTTTCATCACTAAGAACATCCTGAAAAATTCATATTTCCTTATATATTCATATAAACTGAAGGTACAAATTGAGAATACATTAAATTTAATTGAGCAAGGCAGTTCTTGAATTACATAGTTCAGCTGTCATGTCCAATAGCTTAGTATTATTCATCTCTTTAATCTTTCATTTGGAGGCCGCCGCTCAAGTATCTCTGCATTGCCTGCAACCCAAATACTGAGTGGGGCCAGAGTGGGGTGGGGAAGAGATGGGGAATGTACCATTCCTGTGAGCATCCCTCCTAGCATCCCTGCAGAAGCCACCAGCTCCCCCAGGCCACACTTCATCCAACTGGGGAGCACACAAGTGAATAAATGTGGTGTTTTTCCCCCAGGCAAGCATAGAAAAGGTGGAGGGAAAGGGTTAAGAGAGAAGTGTTGGTCTGCAAATGAAACTTGCGTCAGGCAGGGGTTCAGTGCAGCTGCTCAAAGCTCTGCTGTCAGCTCAGGACAAATTCCCAGCATGGCCATTAAGGCTTCGGTGTGTAGGGTTAGAAAAATAGCGACGGGTACTTGGGGACTTGTCTTTACAGCTCTTGCACTGAAAATATTTTTGTTAGCGTTAAGGCTGAATGTTGTTTTCGTTTTATAAATAACAGTGTATTAACAGAGCAGGATAATTAGGGGGTAAAAATGGGGCAGGTTAATTAATTCTTCTCTGGCCAAACAGGAAAGTGCTAATGTTTGTGGGCCATAATGTTGTTATTGTTTCAGCTTTTAAAAGCTGTATTAACGAATAAAAAAGATGACTCTGAATTAGTTTCAGATTAGTGTGATAAAGCACATGTAGATGCCTGTGTCAAGAAAAGAGTATCAATGCAGTATATAAATAAGTATGTGCAGAATTAGTACAATGTAATTACTATAGACTAGGCTTAATTATCTTAATGTAAAATTAAGTACATTTGTAACTTTGCATATCTAGAAATATTGAGAATTTTTCATTATCTTAAAACTTATGAAAGCCGATTAATATTGTATGGTTCTTCTGTTACAGTTCATGCTACTTCCTAAAGAGAAAATGTTTAAGTATTGATATATTTTGGTATTAAGAAGTAAAAGATTATTTTGTTGACAGAATATTGGCAAACACCTTAAAAGGTAACCTGTGGATCAGGCTTGGCAAAATTAGGAGATTAAGTTTCAAGTTGCAATAGTTTTTTTTAATACTTGGACATGTATTGAAGTAGAACTTCTTGTTCTGTCTGACATTGCTGAAATGCTGAAACCTTCTCAGGTCATGGTAAGGGAAGTCTAACTGAGTGCTCCAGGAGCGGTCTGGTGTGCCATCTATTGGATAAAAAGGAAAATCACCATTTAATCCATCCTGCCTGGGCTCCTCCAGGGCCATTTATTGCTGGTGTTTCTGATTCCTTCTGTTTACGTCTTGATGCTGTTGCTCAGCCAGGGGAGAAGGAATCTGAGTGTAAGAGGCACAGGGAGCTCAAAGGAGTACATCCTACTTTGTCTTGGTGTAGAAAGAAGCACTGGTTCAGATTCCAAAGGTTTGAGGTTAAAAAGAAGGGAAGAACACCCACAAAACTTCTAAGCCAGAATGTTTTGATTGTTATGATGTACTCCAGGCAGTTGCACAAAGCACCGAACTCACACTCTATAGGAGATCCAGGATCTCGGCCCTCTGGAAATGGGAGCACTAAATTAGAGCGCCAAAGGGTGTCAATTTGACAAATTTGTGCTGTCACACAAGGGTAGGGTGTGATGAAAAGATCATTTATACATGTCATTTGGAAAGCAAACACTGATTATTTCAGGTGAATGGGATCGATCTACGGAATGCCAGCCATGAGGAAGCAATCACTGCGCTCCGACAGACACCCCAGAAGGTGCAGCTGGTTGTTTATAGAAATGAAGCACATTACAAAGATGAAGAAAACTTAGAGATTTTCTATGTAGATATACAAAAGAAAACGGGCCGAGGGCTGGGACTCAGCATAGCTGGGAAACGGTAAGAGCAGCTCTGATCCAACAGCACTTCAAATGAGAAATATTTTACTTTTTGAATGACTGTAGCCATTCCAAACGGAATATGAAATAAAGGGAAAACTCCATAAGAAACTGAATTTTTTATCTAAATATCTTCAAGGATGCAGTGGGGCTGCAGTTCTGCCTCTCTGTGAGAACAACAGACCTGAGCAGTGAAGGCTGCAGCAGCCCAGGAGAGCTCCTGGCGGGTGTACTGCTCGGAGGGAGCGTGACCACATGCAGAGCTGGGAGCTCGCTCTTCTGGTGGCGGCAGCTTATCCGTGTCTCAGGGTTGCAGGCCCTAACCATGGCTTCTCTAATTTCAAAATGGGGGGAGAAACCTTCCTATTTCTAAATACCAGGATGTGCCTTTGCAGATGTGAGTTAGATTTAGCTCCTACTTGGATTCAAAGGGACAAACATCAGTGGAAGATAACGAGGCTGAGTTAGACCCAAATCCTGAGCAGTAATGACTGTGTAACACTGCAGAGAGCAGTTCTGGGAGTACAAAGCAGATCCTGAGGCACAGAACCACAGAATCATTTAGGCTGGAAAAACCTCCAAGATCATCAACCTGTGTCCAATCCCCACCGTGTCACCCAGCCCAGAGCACTGAGTGCCGTGTTCAGTCACTCCTTGGACACCTCCAGGGACGGTGACTTCACCACCTCCCTGGGCAACCCCTTCCAAGGCCTGACCACCCTTTCCATGAAGAAATTCCTCCTGATGTCCAACCCAAACCTCCCCTGGAACAACTTGAGGCTGTTTCCCCTTGTCCTGTGACTTGTTGTCGGGGAGAAGAGGCTGACCCCCACCTGGCTTACCCTCCTTTCAGGTTGTTGTAGAGAGAGATGTGGTGGGAGGTGACAGCAGCTTAATAAAACGTGACTTTACTGATCTGTCTCTAAACCATTGCTATTAGATCACTTCAACCAGAACACTGATAGTTTTAATCTTTCTTTGCTAAAAGAGATTTATGGCATGATACTCGTTCAGTGTCAGTGTGTAAGAGTCATATGGTTGCTCTCCTGTATTGCCAGAAATAATTGACTTTTGCAATTACAGATCATCATGTCATTATCCCAACTGCCTGTGGTCTGTAAAGTTTCCACAGCAGTTTTTTACAAGAGTGGGGATGTTTAACCCAGGTGTTGTGAGCAGATTGCAGGTTGGATAATTAATTTAGCTTATGTAAATTACCTCGCAGATGGTAGTGGCAGTCTCCAGCCCTCCCACCTTTGCTTCTGTGCTATCACTGAATGCTTCAGAGTGGGGATTTCCTCCTTAGGGTAGCCCAGTTTCTGAAGTCAGTTAAATGATACCCCGGTATGATTCAGGGTGTGAAGTGTTGTGTCCTTCAGGGTGTAGGATACCAAATGCCAGACCTTGGCATTGCTGCTGGCACCAGTTCATACCATGGAATCGTAGTGGCATTTTGGTTGGAAAAGCCCTCTAAGACCATTGAGTCCAACCTGTAACCTAACATTGCCAGGTCCACCACTAAACTATGTCTCATGAGATAGTTTAACTCCATCTTAGACCAATCCTTGGCTTTTTATTCATAGAAATAGTGTTTTTCATGAATCTTTATGTATCCTACAGTCAGAACTAACAGTTCAAGGGGAAAGACAGCATTAAATATAGCACAACATGCCATGGTTTTAAAACTCATCAGTTTTTTTACCCGGTTGAATGGGGTGTAAAACTAGTTCTTCCTCTGCTCACAGGTTTCTTTTAATGTCTCTTAAATGCAAGTGATCTAAATTGGTCTCCCAAAGAATATTGGATTGTGTAATTAGCCATATGCTTCTTGCATTGTTAGAAATGGAAGTGGAGTGTTTATCTCTGACATTGTTAAAGGAGGAGCTGCAGACCTAGATGGAAGATTAATTCAAGGAGATCAGATTTTGTCTGTAAATGGGGAGGATATGAGAAATGCCTCACAAGAGACTGTTGCCACTATACTTAAGGTGAGTACAGAATAGATTTCAAGTATTGAATTGCAGTTACTGACACTGTGCAAGGTAATTATCCTGAAGTGCTATTTGCCATACACAGGACAGCTCCAAGTGATTACCGAGAGAGGAATTTCATCTGAAATAACTGGGAGGTTCATTTAAAGTCACTTTTCTGTGTATTTCTAGGAATTGGATGATATGAAGCAGGAAAACAAAGACACATTTCGTATTTAGGCATTTATTTGAAAATGCAACTGTGTATTTCATGTGTTAGGAAAATATTTGGAAACGAGAGAGGCAATACAAACCAGAACTGAAATAAATGTCTTTGGCTTGGCTGCAGCTATAAAATGACAGCTTAAATCCATTCCTGCACAGCTTTCCATCTTCCAGGAGTGATTTTACACTAAAGTTCTGGGAGAAGTTACCTTTTTCCATTAAAAAGCACATGGCTGCTTGGTCTGGGGGAGAGGGCAGAGGATGGTGGGATGGCCATGAGTGCCTGGTGTTAGATCCTTGTACAGCTCCCAGCCCCGACAGCCTTGGGGGAGCAATGCTGCAGATCCATCTCTATTCCAAACTGCATCTGGAGACAAGGGCTTCCCCCCTGCCGTTACCACCAGTGTTCCTGCACGTGATCTCTTTCGTTCTTGAACGGAAAAGCTAATTATTTCCTTGTTTTTTCCATTCAGGGTTGGTACTTGGCCAAAAGTTTACCTATTTAAGAATTGGAAATCGGTGATACGAGGGTATATTGTTAAGTTGGATCCATATGGGTTAAATTCACCCTTTTCTGCAGCATTTTTCCTCTGAAGGGGTTTTCAAATATCTGTTACAGAGCTTGGGGCTTTTTGTTTATTTTTACTTAGTAATTGGCCATCTACAGTCTGCCAGTAGGAAGATCCATACTACATTCAGCAACCAGGATAAACCTTCAGGATAAACCTAAATCCACTTTCTGTATTGTCTGAAGAGAAATGTTCATGTTTTGAGCATTCCTTGTGGTTTTCTTCACGGACTTGTGGTGCTGAATATAAACATATTCCTCTCCAGGAGAGCATGAAATATTATATGTCTACTTAAGTTATACATTGTGTGGGGTTTTTTTTCCAAGTGTGCCCAAGGCCTGGTGCATCTTGAGCTTGGGAGATTGCGAGCTGGATCATGGCTGTCATCACGGAAAACATCCCAAAACAGTCAGGTTAGTGACAAATTCATATGTATAAAATGGAGCTGTGAAGGGCAGAGCACAGGGATGGTGCATATGAGGCTCAGTCCTTCCTCAGGCACTGCTGAGGACAGGGAACAAAATATTTTACCGACATAATTTTCTGTACTGAACTGCTGCTGAAATGCTGATTAAGTAGAAGAGCTGGTTAATGGTTTAAGGAGTGTCTTCCCAAGACACACCAAAAATCTGTAATACCTTTCTCAAATGATGATGCCCTGTGAAAGCTTCTTGAATGTATTTTCTGCAGCTGTTTTGTCAATCAAAATGAGTTAATGAAACTGAACTGTATCTTTGCCTATCTTAGGGCAGAACCACATGAGAGCTGCTTTCCTCTCAAAGAAAACACAGAGCAATTTCCTGCTTCACTTGCTTTTTACCTGAAGCGAGGACAACAATTCATTTTTCAATCAGAGCAGGGCTTTTCCCCTCTCCCTGTGCCCCCCAGTCTTCTCAGACACCGATATGCTGGTATTAAAGCTGGAGTGTTGCAAGGGGGAGAAACAAGGCAGAAGGACTTAGAAAACTTTTTAATGGATTTTCCTTCCAGAGACCGACTGTTTTGCCATTATATTTAAGTTGCCAATGTCTGTGAGAGAGACACACTGTGGATGACAGCAGAGTGATTGCTGTGGAGGATTTTGGCTCCTCTCTGCCCTGAGGGGAGCAGCACATTGAGGGGATCCACAACTTCTAAAAGAAGGGCTCGGTTTTGGAAACAGGGAGGAGCCATAGGAGGCTTAGAGGGGATGTAAGTTAAAGCAGAAGTGCTTTTAAGGAGGTCAGTAAAAGGTTTGTCCATTAACAACTCAAAAAGGTGCCAAAATCATCTTGTATGTCCGTGATTTCTTCACTTCCTAAAGGCCAGCACTGATCCAGGCTGCTGTTGGGGGTTGAGGTACCAGGAGGGGCTAAAGCCATGTGGGAACAGCTGGGCTAAGCCCAGCTTTAAACATAATGACTAAAGAGCATTGGAGAAACATCTGCACTGCATACAGCAGGCAAGGAGAAATGAAGGAACAGAGGCAAATGGTTCTGATTGCATTAAGTAAAGACAGCAGTCGAGTATTACTCTTTTTTTTGGCCATTGTATCAGCATGGAGCCTAAGCAAGAGCAAAGTAATCAAAAAGTGACAGCTAAAAATTACCCACCTAGTAAAGCTCATAGGTGAAAGAGAAGCAGAATGCCGTAATATCTAACAAGGGTTTAGGTAAAACAAATCAGATCAAATGACGTCATCGCCCTTTTTGGTCGCATAAGTTTTTGCAGGAACCTGGTAATTCCTGTATTTCTTTCTATAAAAGAAAACTTAATCTTCTGGATGCAGAGTCGTTTGAGAGCCTTCATCTCACTGCTCCGAAGTGACTTGGTGATTTTGAAAACTGCATAAATGTTTCTCAGCAAAACCCTTCCAAGAGTTATAAAAATCTTGGCAGATGATGCAGCAAATCAGCTTGAATGATTTGCACAACTGCGAGCGCTGTTTTGGAAGCCGCTGGCCAAGAGCATCCAGAACTTTTGTCCTCACTTGGCTTTTTTCTTGGTCCATTGCATACCTTTAACAGGAGAAATAGAAGCCTTGTGGTGCAGGACAGTGATTTCTTTCACGCGCGTTGCAAATGATGTTAACTGGGCCATGAATTGGCAACTTGAGGTGGAAATTGTGCTCTGCCTGGTGTTTGTCACTGACAGCTGCGCACTGGTCAGTGGGGGAAAGTGCTGCCAGAGCTTTTGATTCACCGACTAATGTGTTTAGTGGGAAAAAACTGCTGTGGGTGGAGAAGGACAGACCAGATCTTTTGTTTTGTACAAGGCAGCACAGCTGGAAAGGTCTGGCCTTCAGTGAAACCTGTAGTTTAGATGCACTTCCTAAATTGATAATTATGTTTCCTCAAGGGACAGAGTCTAAAGATAAAGCCAGATAAGGAGAGAGGGAAAAGGAGGGCTGGAAACAGATGGCCAAGAAAGGGTAACATGAGAAAGCAGCTCTCTTTGGAGGTTCTCCCTTTGTAGCCTGGCATGTTCTTCTAGAAATGAGAGTAGGTTCTTGGGCAAATGAAAGGAGCAGGGGAAATTACAGTATATTCAACTAAATAACAAAGCCTGTAGATTTCTGCCATGTAACAAAATGGATGTCAGTCTTATTCCCACCTTGTGTGAGAGAGGAGCTGTTTGGTGTCCTCCCGGGTGCCTCGTGCATGCAGGTGAATCACAGGGAAGATGCCCATCATCTCCCCTTCTCCTCAGGTTCAGAGATACCCTGAGAACAAGAGAAAGAGGGGAACAAGCACTCTAGAGCTGACCTGAGCAACACAGGCATGAGGTGTGCATGTAAGGGAGTGAAGCACCACAGAATCATGGAGGTTGAAAAAGACCCTTAAGGTCACTGTGTCCAGCCATTCCCCCAGCACTGCCAAGGCCACCACTAACCCATGTCCCTGAGCACCACATCTACACTTCTTTTAAATCACCCCAGAGGTGGTGACTCAACCACAATGGGGAGATTTTTGGTAGGTTTCCCCTACCAGAGGGGTTTGCACTTGCGTGGCCAATGTGGTATTTCCAGTCTGGTTGGCACAGAGCACAGCTGTGCCTGTATGTTGCAAGATGTGGTTTAAAGTTAACGTTTGGGTTTAACTCAGAGGTTTTTATTTATTTTTAACTTCAGGCGAGCCAACAGAGTGTCCACAGCCACTTCCACCCTGCTCTTGCTCCAGTCCTCTCCACCTTACAGAATTTTGTCAGCACAAAAAGATCTTCAGCAGACGTGTCTCAGAGAAACTCAGGTATAATCTGGGCAGCTGTCAGGATACCTGTGTGTTATTTGCTGTATATTTGGGCTCCTTTAAAAGCAAAACTGAGTACTTGAACCTGGTTTTCCTGCTCAGCCTCCCAGAAGACATCCCACTGATGTTTTAAGACCCGAACACTTTCCAGCAGATGACATTATTTTTATGTCTACTACAGGAGTAATGGTTCCTCTATTTTAAGTGCAGAATTCCCGTGCCCCGCTATTCCCCGGCGCCCTTGTCAGAGGCTTAGCACAGGCACGGTTCTCGCATTAGAAACAGTTTTCTCAGGGAATAAAGCTGCCACCACTTCATTTATACCTTTGTTGATCTTGAGTGTATGAAGGGGTGTTTTGTAATGAGAAAGTCACAATGCCCAGTTTGCAGTTTGCAGATTTAGCAAGTGTTAAATCTACGACCTGCGGTAGCTTGTGGAGAGCCTGCTCCAGGAGTTGGGAGTCTTTGCTCATGTCTGACTGTGAGCAGAAGACATTTCTTCTGGCACTTTGCATACACTGGAGGGGGCTTGTGGCTTTTGGGCAGCCTTCCTTGTGCTGTTTGAAAAAACCCTGCAGCACTGAGGGGGCACGTCCTCATGCCTTGATTCGGGGTCCCCAGGGCTGGGCTTCCCACTGCCACAAACCTTGGCAGTCCTGCCTTCTGTACCCACAGCAGGGACACCTGCATGGCCATGAGGAATGCTGATACGGGGTAGTAAAAATCATGGAATTTTTGGAAGAGACTTTCCCTTTTTCCTTCCCCTTTTCCTTCTCCCTTTTCCTTCCCCCTTTTCCTTCCCCTTTTTTCCTCCTTTTTCTTTCCCCTTTTCCTCTACTCTTTTCCCCTTTCCCTTCTCCCTTTTTCTTTCTCCCTTCGCCTTTTCCTTCCCCTTTTCCTTTACCGTTTTCCTTCCCCTTCTCCTTCCCCTTTTCTAATATTCTGAGTAGTTTCAAAAGCCCTATGACTGGATATCCACCAGCCAGACTTCCTGCCTGTCTATTATTTACCAATACAGCACGAAACTGGAAGAGAAAAATCAATGGAGCCACACCAGTTTCAGAGCAGCCGTGTGCCCTTTGTGCAGGAACACTGTGATTTAGGAATAATAAGCCAATCTTTAATTGAGTGAAGGCACAATGGGGCCCTTCTCCAGGCTGGCAGAGTGCTGCTGTTCCACAGATTGTGGCTGGGCTACAATGGGTGTCACGGTGACATCCATCAACCGGAGGGATTATACCCATATTCATCCTTCCTCCTCCTCCTCACATGAGCAGCACTGCCTGGTTTGGCACAGGAAGGCTCCACTCCTGCCTGGTGATAACTCTGCCTGGGCAGCAAGGGACTGTTGTCACCTGACAGTGTTATCTCTTAATTATATTATCTCTTAATTACAGAAGCTAATTGTTTGTTTCTTTATTAGTAGGAGCTGATATGGGCCCAAGGACTGTGGAGATAACAAGGGTCAGTGAGTTATTTTCTATCAATTCATAAAGCTGACACCTTTCGCTGAAGTTGTTCATTTTTGTGCCATTTCTCACAAGTCAAATTGCATTATTTGTGTCTGCAGGCGGATGTTGTATGTGTGCCTGTGTTTTGGGACCTGCATGTGTGAGGATATGTGTGTCTGTCAAACCTATTTCCTCCCTGTTCCACAAATCAAATGACTCAGTTATCGCCATGCCCTGGAGACTGACCCCTGTGAGTTGCCCAAATTGAAAATGTTCTGTTCTGCTTTGTTTCAGGGCCCAAATGATGCACTTGGTATCAGCATAGCAGGAGGGAAGGGAAGTCCATTGGGAGATATTCCCATTTTCATCGCTATGATTCAAGCCAGCGGTGTGGCCGCACGAACCCAAAGACTCAGAGTGAGTAGAGGGGTCCTCAATATTTCCTGTTCCATCTGCCACGTGTCCCACAGAGCCTCAAGCACATCTGTATGTGCTATGACTTTGATAATGTCTCATAGACCACTCTGTCATATATATATATATATATATATATTTATGCTTTTTATATTAAAACAAAAATAACTACCCCAAAACCAAATCTGTCCTTCTCTTTCCATTTTACTTAAACCGTGTCTAGGGATAATGGCAATTGTTGCCTGTATTGGAAAAGTGATGTTAAGAGAAAGAACTTAAATGCGTTTGCAGTGATCTTGGAATGTATATGTTCATCCAGACCCAGGAAGGGCAGCAACAGGCTCTCTGAAAACCCACAGGGATTTGTGGAACTCCAGGCTGGGCATCATTTAGAGCTCAAACCAGGGAGAAATAAGAGCAGAAATTATTTTTTTGATCTTAAGGCCCTTAGAAAGAAACACCAAAATAAAGCACATGTATCAGACCCACAGCACATACGGGTTTCCAGGGTTGACTGTGGTGAAGACTTTCAGTTTCTGAGTGAGTTTCAAGGAATCAGAAGTATTGAAAAGAACTTACTATGCAGATCCATATACTTTGGCCCATGAGACTCATTAGGACATGCTGCTACATTCATGCTTTGTCTCCAGTAGAATTAAACAATGGCACTAAGTGCCAGGGTCAAGATCATTTTTATGTCTAAGAAGAGGAAATCATCCAGGTTAATTAGATTAACATCAGAAGTTCCTACTTTTCTATACAACATTCAGCAAGTGCTTACACAGTCTGGAAGAATATGAACTTGTCTGCATATTCAGACAGAAATGAATCCTTTCTGAATGGGAGGACAGCAGTGAAAATCTCCCTCTCTCTGCTTGCAAATGGAAAGAGTAAAATACAATTCATCTTTGTTTCTCTGATCGTATTGTTAGTTTTAAAAAATCCGTATTGTCCTTGCTCTGAAGAATGGGAAATGATCACTAGCAGTGCAGAATCCTCACAAAAGGGATCCTGCAAAAGAGAAGCGTGACTGTGCAGTGCCAAGTTCACGAGGAATTTTAAGCATTCTTAATTTTAATTTTCCCTAATGGTAGTAATTTTCCATTACTGTTGTACTTTTAGGTTGGAGATCGGATTGTCAGTATTAATGGGCAACCTTTGGATGGGCTGTCTCATGCAGATGCTGTTAATCTACTAAAGAATGCTTATGGGAGCATTATCCTGCAGGTATGGTGATAAATTGAACATGCAGCTGCATCAGGGTAGATAAATGGCATTCAGGAATAAAAAAAACCCTGAGCATCACTGGCACAAGGCATCACAGAATTGCAGGGTGATTGCTGATGGGAATTACACAGAATGAAAGCAAGAAATCATTTCCATTCAAAAATTCTTTATTGCCATTCATGCAAGCTGTGAGCATGATTATATAAAGCGTAACAAAGAGAACAAAATAACTTGTTGCTACACATGATAAATCAACAAGCTTCCAAGTTGTGGGGGTTTTTTTAATTTGAAGTTAACTAGGAACAAGAAATTCCATGTGTGCGTGCATGATGTAACAGGACTGGGACCCAGCTGCCCACAGTGATGGTTTCCATATTTTTGAAAGAAATTCAAGGAAAATTATAGCATCATCATCGTGGCAGTACTGCCTAGTACTGAATATTCTACAGGTAATGAATAAAAACACTCAAGAGAGAAAACAGTGCTGTCACTGCTATGTTTCTTCTGCCACATTGGTTCTAATTGCTGTCTGCCAGGATATCCATCCACAGTTTATTTTTATGTTTACACAAAGAAATGGGAAAAATACTTGCCAGATAGAATTCAAAATTCTCCTCGTTTTCAGAATTATTGTAACAATTGGAAAACAAGCTGAAGACACAGCTAAAATCTACTCTAATTCTCTTTATCATCACAGCAATATGGATTGGAACACATCCTGAGGGATTTTTGCAAGCTTCTTGCTTGCATTACAACACAAATAAAAAAAAAAAAAAGGAAAATCAAAAACGGGGGAGAAAGGGAAATTAAATGATAATAAACTCAGTTTTAGACTCACTTATTCTTTGTTTTGTCTGTCCATGAACTGCTGACCCGGTAAGTGATGAGCCAGTTCCAGAGCAGATGGTGTATTTGTGTAGTTCCATTGAAGTCAAAGGAAACACATAGATATGCCCCAGCTGAGGATTCTCTGTTAAATTATAGTTATCATATTGTTACTAACGTTGAGTAATTTCACTTTTCATGTCAACAGTATTCCCTGAATAGAAAATGAAAGCTTGCTGCAGAACCCAAAATTGCTCATCTTGAAAGCTGTAATACAGCATACTGCACCTCATCAAGGATTTAAAAATATTCCTGATGGAGCACACTGTCACTTGGTCACTCACATAGACAAAGAGGTTCTTCTAGAAATGTCTTGGTTTTTTAGTTGTCTGTTTTTTTCCGCATTTTTGCTCTCTGGCTTAAAATGAGCCCAGTAGTCTTAACAGATGATACAGGTTTATTCTGATAGAGTCGAGTCTATTTTCCTTCATTAAAAATCTGTTTTATGAAGGTGGGATGTTATATTTTAATACTGGCAGTTGTGTTGAGGCCCTGCCATAAGTGTGGTGATGCGGTTGCCTCACACACTAACCACAGATACTTCTCAATCACCAAATTGCTCTTTTTTATTAAAACAATCTAAATGGAATAATCCTATCATTGTGATAATCATGACTGATGTGTCATTAAGTAATTCTGTTTATTATCAGGTTAGACCACTTCATGGCAAACTGCTTTGAAAGGTCAGATAATTGCGTTCAGTGGTGTGGAAAGGCTTATTATGGGAACGTCCTGGGAAGGATGGTAAAGGAGTTTGCAAATGCTGTTTGCAAATGGGAGATTAAGGTCTCAGGGGAACAATCATCCCTTTCGGCTGTTTTGATGCTTTGGTTTAATTTAATTTCTTTTCTGCAGGTGTAGTAATGAGATAAGGGGAAGCTTTTTTACAAGGTTGTTGAACTCTGATACGTTCTTACTGCCAGCTGAAGATTTTTGAATATAGATTTATTTTGCCCTCGTTTTACTGAGCAACAAAACACGACAAATTCTGGCTGGCATTCCTTACTCTAATGCCACAGGAAGGAAACCTTAATGGTGTCTTTGGTGGCTGAGCTAGGTGCAGCTCTCATCTGCTGGACCGCTTCATTTAGGGTATCCTGGAACCTGAGTCCCAGGATGCAAAATTCGCATGAGAACCTCTTGGCTCCAAGTCATTTCAAAGAGAGAAATACTGTTATGGAAGAATAGTGAGCGTTCGTTTAAAATGGGGGATTTATAGACTAGATTGTTTCCTTTGAAAAGGCACATTTTCCTTAAGTCATGTTCACAGCAACTAGTGGAAAAAGTACCTTTTCATTTTTATAAAATAAGGCCATAGCTAGCTAAAGGAAATATTGGAAATATATTTCCTGGCTGTTTTTCACTGTCTCTGAGCTGAAACAGTAAATGTGAAGCAGAGAAGAATATCTCTTCAGAGGGAGACGGAGTTAGGAGATAACCACAGCATGTAGTTGTTGGGAAATCGATGTCCTTTCTACTGTAAATACTTCAAATCCAAACCACTTCGTGGTGGTCTCTGAAATTTTTCCAGGGAAAAAAGCAAAGAATAAAAAATTAGCATCAATGCAAGGTAAGTGCCAGTGCCTCACCACCCTCACGGGGAAGAATTTTCTTCCCAATATCCAGTCTAATCCTGCCCTGTGGGAAGCCACTTCACCATGTCCTGTTACTCCATTTCCGTGTCCAAAGTCCCTCTCCAGCTCTGTTGGAGCCCCTTTTGTTAAAGGCTGTGGTGGTCTCTGTGGGAGACCTTTACTTTCAAGCCCAGTCCTGGACCCTTTGTGTTGACTCTGCTTCCTTGAAAAAGTAACCTTTTTCTCTGGATTATCCAGAAGGGCTGTTCCCTCTGCTCAGCACCCAAGTGATGGTTGTGTGAAGGCAAGAGGAAGTTTCACAGCAAAGTTTACATTAACCCTCAGAAAGGTGGTTGCTATAATTTGAAAGTATCAAATTAGTAGATTTAAGAGAGTAGGACTTGTATTTGAAATTTGCTTGGAAAAAAGTCAACAGTTGATTTTTGGAATGTGTCGGCTACTTTCTGTATAATTAACCAAGATGGTTTTGTTGTTAAATGAATACACATTTTATTTCTTTGATACTCTGCTCAGGTTGTGGCTGACACCAACATCAGTGCCATTGCCACTCAGCTGGAGAGCATGTCTGCAGGGTGCACCCTGAACTCATCCTCAGAGCATCCTTCCGAAGATCCTGAGTAAGTCTGTACTCCCCCACAGAACTGAAGTGGATTTCATGCAAGGAAACAGCCTGGAATGGTGCAGGAGGTCTCTCCCATTGCTTCTCTCTTTAATTTTCCATCACCTTTAAAATGAAAACTGTGACCTTCTCCAAGCTGATTATGGGCTGGTGTCTGTCTTCACCTGCTGACAAAATCTGCTTGAGTAAATAAGCACAAAACGTGTTTCCAAACACTACTTCTGGGTATTTTTCAAGAAAAAAAAGTCTCTCTTTTTCAGTGTTATGCTGACATAGTAGTTCTGCCCTTGTCTGTTGGCTTCCTTGTGTGGAAGGAGTTATGATCATAGCAATTTGAAATAATTTGTTATTGGCACACTGAGGAAAGATGTGTTTGAAACACCTCTCAAAATGTGTCCCAGAAATTTCTTTGTCTTTTGAATCTTTTTAGCTTTACAACTCAAATCTGATTAAAACAATTTCTACGTGTAGCACTTGTGTGTGGTGATGAAAGTTAGAGATCCAGCCCTCCCATGCATCATTTTCCATCGTGTGCTCTTTAGGGCAGCCTGTAGCATCCCAGTTATCATTTCAAAATTCGTTTGATCTTCATTTCAGTTCATCAGCTTCCTTGTGTTCTGCATTTTCATTCTTTGATTCATTCTATTTGTTTTAAGAAGCTGAGATGCGAGTTGCTGCCCTGCCTCAGGGGGTTTGAGTGTAAAAGTTAAGCTATTTACACTTCATTCTCTAGTCTTACGGTGTGAGATACTGTTTTTATTGCTGCTCTCAAAGGAGAACTGCTTGCTTCACAAAAGGATTTGCGTTCTTTTTTCATATCAAAACAGTAAGTAAATTTGGATGTGAAAATATGAAGCAGAATTAGATAGTTGTGTGTATTTAGTCCTGAAAAATGCCTAGATAATAGTCAGATTGGGCTGCACCTTTAGATGAGTAGAAGATGCCAAACACCTTTCACAGAATTAGAATCACTTAGGTTGGAAAAGCCCTTTGAGATCATTGAGTCCAGCCTTTAACCCAGCACTGCCAATCCCATCACTAACCCATGTCCCCAAGTGCCACATCCACACGGCTTTTAAATCCCTCCAGGAATGGGGACTTCACCACTGCCCTGGGCAACCTGTTTCAATGCCTGGCCACTTTTAGTCCGCAATAATCCTTTCTACACATGTAGAACTTATAATTTCAAATTTAATGTGGATCTATTCATACGAATGGTCTAAATTCCACAAAAAAACCTTCCTTTGCTTAACATAGGCTGTGAAAGTCCCTGAAAAGTTCACAAGGACAGGGGTTGTAGGTCAGATATAGGCTGTTAGGAAACAGCCCAAAGAGCCTGGGTAGAGCTGACACTATAAACAGGAGTGATCTTGGCTGTGTCCTGTTAGACTCTTTCCTCTTGCAGTTGCCACTTAGGCAGAGTGAAGATGACAGAAAAGAAAGCAATCTCTCCTTTATTATATGCAGCGTTTGTAGATCAGGGGAGTCTCGCTTCTGCCTCAGAGATAAGTGGTCTTGGTGAGCTCTTATTAAAAATAAGCATTTTGGAAGTGAGGAGCTGAGGCACACAGAGCAGTGTCTCAACTCTGAGCTGTGCAGAAGTGTTTTCAGTGCAGGGGTCATGGTTTATGACTGTGTGAAAAAATTCATGATAGATGAATGTCTCTGTAAGTGTTCCTTCTGCTTAAAGTCCCCAGAGACAGACATTGCTATTCTAAGTGATATTTATTGTGTTTTCAGAGCACCTCAGCCTAAGATTATTACTTTGGAGAAAGGCTCTGATGGACTGGGATTTAGTATTGTAGGGGGGTATGGAAGTCCCCATGGAGACCTGCCCATTTATGTCAAGACTATATTTGCCAAGGTATCTTTTATTTTTGTTTTCTCTGTATCATCTTTAAAAATAAACCTAAGATTTGGCTTGGGTAATATATTATGTAGAAGGAAGCAAAATGTACTGTCTAAGTACATCGATGTGAGTTAGTGTACCCAGAACTCACAACTGGCTTCTCAGTTTATATTTCATATTCCTGATGGCTGAAACAAGATACTTTATCTCAGCAAAATTGCTCTGTGTACTTGGGAAACTGGTTTCTGTACATTAAAATATTTATAGGCTGTTTTCTATCTGTAAATCTCGAGAAGCCTTCCAAGAGGTATGGAGGCATCATTCTTGCCGTTGTGCAGGAGGGACGCGGTTGCAGAGATGCTGTATCTTGGCAGATGAGTTTCAGCTGAAAAACCAGGATTAAATCCATCTCTGACCCCAACCCTGAGTGTCTGGGGAGGATTTGGGATCCCTGACAGGTACTGCAGAGGCTCTGGCCCCCAAGGCTGAGGAAGAACCGTAGTACAGCCCAGCCCAGCCCAGCCCCAGAGTGGAGGAGGGAGAAGTGCCCCTTTTTCCAGCCATCCCTTTGCTAGAGATGAGCTCAGTGTGGGCCAGTAAGATATATCAGGTATGGCCACATGGAGGGAGTTGTGGAAATGGGGGGAAGAAGGGAAGACAGTGGAAATTAGGGACCCTTTGCCCACAGTTGCTTGTCCAGTGCCTACTTACTGTCATATGTGTCAGCACTTGTGGCAGGGTAGATGATATAATTGAGAAAACTTTGTCTGAAAGGGGAGTAGAAGTCTTCTGCTTCTCCTGTACTGGGGCTCAAACAACAAATATCTTGCCTTTTTACAGTATTCAATTATTAAGATACTGTGTATTTTAACTGATGCTTAGGGATACAAGTTTCTAGATCTGAGCGTGGCTGAGAAACCCTAAATGGAAGCTAAATGTGCTGCAGTGGGGCCTTGGAGCAGCAGCAGACACTGTGAGCCAACCTCTGTACAGGCAGGGCTTGGGATTTAGGTTAAAGAGCTGCACGCAGGCCTCTGAAGGAGAACAGCCATTTCTAAAGCTCTGTAGGAGCTTCTCAGGACCATCATAGAATTGTTTATGTTGGAAAAGCCCTCTAAGACCATCAGGACCAACCATTCCACCAGCACCGCCAAGGCCACCACTAACCCATGTTTCCAAGTGCCACATCCACAGGGCTTTTAAATCCCTCCAGGGATGGGGACTCCAACACTGCCCTAGGCAGCCTGTTCCAGTGCTTGACACCCTTTTGGTGGACAAAATTATGCTGATATCCAATCCAGACCTCTAAATGACACAACTTGAGGCCATTTCTTCAGTGGAGCCCAGTTCTGTCTGGGTTGAGAGCAGTACCCAAGTTGTTCTTCTGCACGAGCTTTGTGTCCCTCCTCCTCCCCACTTTTTAACCTGTTCCTCAGCCCTGGGTGTGGAGTACATGTAAATGCTGCTTTAAGAAGCCTCTCCATAATCATAAAATCCAGAGCCAGTCTTGGCACTGCCTTTTTCCAGGGGTGAGCCAATTCTCTTCTGCCCCAGGGTTGGGTGTCAGGGTGAGCCGTGAGTTGAAGCCCTCACAGGGAGCCCTCGGCACTGTCATTTCACCCAGCTACGGTGGGATTCCCAGTGCTCCATCCCTCCTCATTCCAGCCAGCATTCCAAGGGGCGGGAGGGCTCTGTGTGCTGCCACTGACGCCTGGATTTGCCGTTGCAGGGAGCAGCTGCGGACGACGGCAGATTGAAACGCGGAGACCAGATCGTGGCAGTGAACGGGGAGGCTCTGGAAGGCGTCACCCATGAACAGGCAGTGGCCATTCTGAAGCGCCAGAAAGGAACTGTGACATTAACGGTGTTGTCATGAGTGTCACTGCACTCACGGAGATAAATGCAATTATTTTAGAACATCAGTAGAGCTATAATAACCCTGCTCAGCCCTGATGTAAAGCAAACCCTGGCAAAAATGAGTCAGTGTTCCCCCCGTTGCCAGGCAGGGTAGTGTGAATCTCCAGCTTCATTTAGCCTTCCACATTTATCAGCCTTTCTCCCCCCCCTCCCCAACTTCTGGTGGCTTTTGAGGTTTCTCTGGACAAGTTTAATTAAGAAACTTCAAAGAACAATATCCTTTTTACTTTATTTAACGCATCAGTTTATCCCCACTAGTCTGAACCCCGGTTGCAACTGCTGAACCTGGAATCAGTTCACACACAAAAGAGAATTTAGATCATCAACTGATCTCATCTGATGAGCAGAAATAAATGCCGAGTGACTTGTCATCTCACTCATGATTTACTTATGCTAATTGTTCTTTCAAGTATGCCAGAAAACATTAGCAATGTAATTAAATTACCACTGTTCCAAATGATGAAATATCAAGTTCTCCTCTGGGAAATTATTTGTGCTCGGCACAGTAAGTCTGATAGTCAAATGTGAACTTCTCATGTTTATCTCTTTGGGTAGGTCTGTGGAAGTTAGTCAGAGGTAATTACTGTGATGTGTCAATTTGCAGCCTTTAGCATGAAAAACAAATGAGGGGAGAGGGAAATTTATTTTTTTAGGCATTTAAAACGTTTGAGCCTTTTCAGATATTTAGGCAGCATGAACAACAACAGCGTAGCTCATTCTATTCTAATTATATTTTTTAAGAAGAAATGTGCTGATATATGCCAGGCATGTTGCATACAAAGGCAGTTGTTGTCGTGCCAAGTCGCAGCATAATTGTTCATCCTGAAACTTTAATGAAGACAAAAAGTTTGCTTCAGGAGTATGATCCTGTAATTCCAGGAATGGTGGTGAGGTGAGCAGTGCCTCCACATGTTGTCTTTAAGGCTCTGTGAAGTTCATCCAAACCAGCAAACTGATTTACAGTTCCAGGGGTCTTCCCAGGATCAGATAGAGCAGGAAGAGGTTTTCACAGAGCACAGAGGATGCTTGCTTCTTGGGGTGCTGGAGTTCAGTTTTGGATAATCCCAAGCACTAGCGGGCAGTGATGAGACGATCTCCCAAAGCCAGCTGCAGCAGTTTAGGATGATGTTCCTCAGCCCTGGAGAGCTGGACAGCACAGTCAAAGCCCCCAGCTATATCTTGGGTTTAAGCTAAGCCAGGTTGAGTGCGCTGAAGCCCACAAAAGAGCCTTCCCAAGGCTGGTCCCGCTCTGGACCAGTCTCACCATGGAGGTGGGATGCAGGAATGCTCATCCAGAAATTAGCAACTTCATTTTGTGTCACAGCTATTCCTGCAGCGATTATATGACCGTGGCCTTAGTGATTTAGCAAATGAATTTGGCAGGCACATTCATGGCAGTGCAAGGCATTGTGGGTTAATCTCCCCATCCAGAGGAGCAGGAGGGTTTTGGAGGAAGCAGCCCAGTCTGATTTGGACTATTTGGTATAATTTATAATGATGATCTAGCTGGGAGAAATGAAAGGGGAGGCGGGGTTGGAATTGGCTGTTCATTTTGTATGAAAAATTCCAGGAATTAAATGGATAGAAGATTCAAAATCTGCACTATAATAACTGAGTGATGCAGGGGTCTGTTAAAGGTACAGTTGCTCTGTGTGTTTTAGTGTTTTTTTCCCAATTTTACATACAAGGACAGGTCCTGAAGCGAGGTGAACTACTACACTGAGACAGGGATGCTGCAGTTAGCTCTCATGGAAAAGGATTTTCCTTATTTCATTGGAAAGTTTTCCATAACTTTAGGTAATCACAAAGTGCATTTAGCCTGCTGGAACCATTGGTGGGTATTCTCTTAATAGTGCCTGGAAGAGACTTCTTGTTTTCTATGGATTCCCACTGTCCTATTTGATTTGCCAAGTAAAGTGTTAGTGGAATCTTCATTGTAGACGTACAGAAATATCTTCAGATGTAGCAAATTGGGGGAATTTTTAACAAACTGCCTTTGGTTGCAGAAGTATCCAGGGTACGCAGGAGTTAAAGGTGAGGTGTGAAGAGATATCCTCAGAAAGCATATGGAATTTATCAACCAAAGGGAACAATTCCTCTGTCCTGTGTTTTTATAGCCTTTGCATTCCGACTTTAGGATGTTGCCACATTTAATCAATGAAGTTTTAGATGGCTATTTATTAGCCCGTAATGCGCATAGATTTCATATACATAAATAATAGAATTTATGGGCTGAGATATTTTGCACTTCTCGTTGCTCAGAAGGAGAGAGAACATTTTCTGCTTCTTGTAATTTGCACTTTGTGTGTTGAATATATTGCTGCCAAAAATTATCTTGCAACTAATTGATAAACCAGTGACCATGCAGAGAAGCGTGTGCTCCATGTACAGGACCAAGTCAGATAATTAAATTTGCATTACGCTTGTCTGGGGTGAGGTGTTCTGGTTTGTTTAAAACTTTATTTCTGTGCAAGGGAAAACAGCAATTAAACCTCCTGATTGTATGTTTACGTATATCAGTAAAATGAGACGTTTTATGACTGCAAAGATTCTAAATAAAGCTCGGTTACATAAGTTGTTGCGCACTTACATTATTTATTTTTTTAATTTAAGTCATTGTTAAGAGCTATTGCACGAGATGCCTTTGTTTGCTGTTCCAAGTAGGGCTGTGATTGCTTTTCTCAGGGAGCAGGAGCAGCGGTCACTGTCAGAGCAATGGGAGACAGTGGTGCCAGGTAGAAGGATTGTTCCCAACTGAGATGATCACGTGGAGCCGACCCTGCACACCTGTCCTCCGTCAGGAATCCACAGCCACCCATCTAGGTTAGTTTTTAATCATGGGGACACCAAGAACAACTCAGGTAAGAGACTGAGGGTATGGTGGAGTCAGCAAAACTGGGGGATGAAGATGAAGGTGCTAATTGATCATAATTGTGCCAGGAGGAATCAAAATCAACACAAAAGATGCTCACAGAAGGAGCGTCTGTACCACAGGCACCTTGCAGCCCTTCAGAGGTGCCATTCAAACACCATTTTAATTGATACATAGAATCATTTAGGTTGGAAAAGCCTAAATCCAACTGTTCCCCCAGTATTGCCAAGTCCACCCCTAACCCATGTCCCCAGGTGTCACATCCACATGGCTTTTAAATCCCTCCAGGGGTGGGGACTCCCCCACTGCCCTGGGCAGCCTTGATGACCCTTTCTGTGAAGAAAATATCCTTGATAGCCAATCTGGACCTCCTCTCACACAACTTGAGGCTGTGGCCTCTCATTCTAAGGGTTCTTCTGCCTTGGTTTGCAGACTCAGCTGTCAGAGCCTTTACTTTCAGAAGGCCCAGGTGCTGTTCACAGTTCCTGCGTCAGCTGCCTGACCTGGAAGAGCTGCAGTTCACAATGATTCCATCAAGGACATCATTGACATCACCAGGAACCATCTTAGGGCTGCTTGCACTTCTTGGTCAACTCTTAACTGAGTTATGCTGAAGTTTAGACTCCTTCCAAAGGCTGTGATTGAGCTGCTCCAAGTTTTTGTGTCCTCCCCACCATGTGAGCTTGCCAGGGCCATCATCTGTCCAGGTATGACCCCTTCAGCCAAGTGCTGAGCTCCGGATGCACCTGTTGGGTGCAGCCCAAGTCGGTGCTTGGGGCATTGACATGGACCATCGTGGTGGTGGGTGGGCTGATGGGGACAGCAGGGCATCTTGGAGAGACTCCCTCACGTTATGCTGCTCCATAAGGAATTGCTGTAATGCCTCTAAATTCCCTGTAATTAATCACATGGTGATTACCACCCTGGAAGTGTGACTGACATAGAGCCTGTTGAGGTAATGTGATTATGCTGAGATGGAGCAGTTAACGTCCCTTTGCCTGAAAGAACTGCAGTGAATTAATTTAATGTCACACATATATAAAACATCAGTTTTTACAGGTGTGCTGAACACTGATACATAATTCCATTATCATCTTTCTCCAGGGTTTCACACGTCAATGTCCATAATTCAGCTGTATTTACATCCTGTCACAGTCCTTGTTGTCCCTCTTAGGAGCAATGGACATTTTGTTCCCTAACGTACACATTCCTGTAACAGCTGGACCTTTTAGGATGGCAGCAAATCAGAGAGATCCATGTTCTGCTGGATCCCAAACGGAAGAGGAACAAGGATCACCCTGACTTTGGGTTTAGACTTTTCCAAGTGGGGTCTGAGGGCTCTGCTGCTTTCCCAAGTCTGGTGGGGTTGAAACAGAGTTTTTTCCCCAATTCCTGCACACACACAAAAAAAAAGATGCAGGGGCAACAGAAACTCTTTATTCCATCTTCATTTAGAATTACAGAATCCCAGAGATTGGTTTGAGTTGGAAGGTACCTTAAAGCTCATCTCATTCCAACACCCTACCATGGGCAGGGACACCTTCCACTAGACCAGATTGCTCCAAGCCCGATCCAATCTAAGGGATTTCTTAATAATTGAAAATGCTCATAAAGAATGCTATGTTTTCCAGGACAGATGTTTCCACGTAAGGGTTTATACTCCCATTTTGAGAAGGATGAGAGAAACAGGATAAAGCAAACTCTTGGCTCTGGGTCTGCAAGGTAAGAGCTAGACCAGGGCTGGGACCTGGCACATCCTCATGGAATCACTCCATACACAAGCCAGGGAAAGCTGCCCAGGCCCCAGCATGGTGGCTGCAGCGGCTCTGAATGTTGTACTCCTGATGCTTTTTCTGCTGAAATGGCACTAGATGGAGCAATTGACAAAATATTGTAATTCTGCAGCCTTCAGCACGGGGCTGGTGGCCTGGCCAGAGGGGCTGTCCCAAGAGATGCGCTGAGGGCTCTCCATCCTCTAAGCCCAGACCGGAACACACAAACTCCCAAACTGAGCTGGCTTTTTCCCTGTGAATAGGTGGGTGCTGCAAAAAGGAGACATCTGAGTGCCCCAAGAAGAGGTTTCTAGGAAAGGAAATCCTGTCCCATCTCCCTCCTGCTGATAACTGCCTTCCATCCTGGCAAAATAGGGCCACCTGGCCCTTCCATACCAAGCCCTGGGGGCAGATCAGGGTGTTGGGGGCCAGCTTGGACCCCCAGACCCCAAAGCAAAGGAGCAGTCACTGTGCTGACACTGTGTGGCAGCTTATTCCCCTCCAGCAAATAAATTAGCCTTTGCTGCTGAGACATTTCTCTCTTCTAAGGATATTAAATTCTGCTGAGAGACAATGTCTGAACTGACAATGTCCAAGCTGCTGATGGGGCAGCTTCTGGGTGATAATCATGTCAAGAGGAGGTGTTTTTCTTTGGGTGGGGCTTGAACCAACCTGGTCTAGGGGATGGTGTCCCTGCCCATGGCAGGGGGTTGGAACAAGATGTGCTTTAAGGTCTGTTTCAGTCCAAACTATTCCAGGATTCTATGATTCCCTGCCACCTATCTGGACAACACTGGGGAGGAAAGCAAAAGCAGAATACGTTGTGTTTCATACCTGTGCTTTGACTCGGACCTGAGGAAGCTGCTGGTCATCAATTTTGCCTGTCTCCCAGCATGGTCCCAACACCCAGTCGTCACCCCACAGAGGAGGCAATGGGCATGAGCTGCCCACAGATGCCAAAGGAGTGAAGCCAAGGCATATCCCTCACCTTGGATTGGATTAAGCATGGAGGTAATGTTCATCACTTACGTGGGACTCTGCACACAAGGCTTAAGGTGCTCTGTTCCTTCCTTGTGCTGTGAATGTGGCCCCATTCCAATCCAGTGGAGATTTCTTACCCTGCCCTCCCCATGCCTGAGTCTTCATGGGGTTCCTGGCCCCACTTCTGCCCTGCCAGAGGGATCAGGATCCTCCTGTGTGCCATAGGCTGAGGACAGGTGACGTCTACCAAAAACACCACGAACAAGTTAACCTTTAACAAAACCCAACTGCGGCATTTCAGCTAGCCTGGACAACATTAGCAAATTGCAGAAATTATTTCACCCCTTTTCTGCACTGTCTAGTCTCAAGCTGATGCCAAGGACTCCTTTGCACCACTTCAGCAAATTCAGAGCCAGTTGTCACCATTTTTGTCCCCATCCAGAGGCAGGCTGTGGTGGTTTCACCACCCCACGGCCGCAGCACTGAGCACAAGGCAGCCTTTTGTCCACTGCCCATCGCAGGGACCGCACATTTTGACACTGACCGGGTGATTTTGTTCCTCACGTGTCTTGCAGCTGATGTCAGGATGGCATGGAGGTGGTCACAGGGCTGTCCTGCTCTGGGGCAGGAGCACACATTGCCAGCATCTCTATCTGTTAATCCCTCAAACTTCTGGATATTGCCTTCCAACCTCACAGTTCCCAGGAAGCTTTATTTGGCAGCTCACAAGCAGTGGGAGGAACAATTTGGGATCATCTGGTTTTTGGGAAGGGGAGGGGAAGCCTCCAGCTCGCTCTTTTGTGTGTTGTCTGTGGCATGGGCATGGACACCAAACCACATGCAGAGGCAGCTGTCCAGGCTGAGGGGCTCACATGGCTCTGGCCTTGCCTTCTGTCAGTGGGAAGCCGTTCCCCCTTGTCCTGGCACTCCAGGCCATTGTCAAAAGTCCCTCTCCAGCTCCCTTGGAGCCCCGTTAGGCACTGGAAGGGGCTCTAAAGTCTTCTCATATCCTTGTCCAGGCTGAACATCTCTCCCAGCCTGTTGATGCTGAAGGCTACACAAAGCCACATCGTTCTCCATTACCACAGAGGCACTTCAGATGCACCCTCAGAATCCCTTCTCTTCTCCTTCCAGCAAATGAAAAGGGATACTAGAAATGGCCATAAGGAGAGTGGAAAAATCATGTTCAGCTGAGTTTCTCGTCATTCTTTTCCATCATAGCTAATCGGCTCCTGGATGCTGAGCCCGTAAAGATCATTACATTAATTTCTTTCCTTGCTGTGACTTAATTGTCTCCATTTGTTTTGCACAGTGCTCGCACTGAGGATGTGTTTCTCCTTGCCTATATTTAGTTTGATCTCTACCATGATATTGGAATATATAAATTAAGGCTGGCTCTGGCTCTTTGTGACACTGAGATCCCACAGATGATTTTCTGTCGGTTTTGTGCAATCTGGTACTTTGACAGCAGGATGCTGGGGCACTGGGAAATGCCGGGGCAGCATCAACTCATCCATGATCCCTCAGGGTCCACATGAGCAGAGGAACTGCTCCAGGGGATCACCCCATAGGAGCTGCTCCTCCCTGGGGAGATGGTTTGAGGGGCAGAGAGGAAATATGAGACAAAGGAATGAAAATAAACACGTTGGGTATGTAGTTAGCCAGACTGGCTGCAGGGATGCGAACAGGAGGGAAAGGGGGATTGAGGGGGGGGGCAGGGGAAGGCAGTGAAGTCTGTGGTGCCTCTCTGCAGAGCTGCAGCATGTCCCCAAAATAACATCCCTTGTCCTCAAACTGAGGGGTCCCAGGAGGAGGCAGGCACTTCCCAAAGCCACTCTGATCCTTAGCAGAAAATTTCCCGCATTTATTATATTGAAGCCAAAAAGTTCACCTCCCTCTGGGAAACAGCAAGAGTCAGAGTGAAATTCCTCCCTGCAAGCACAGAGCTGTCAGGGAGAAAACTCAGTGAAAACTGTCATAAAATTGTATTACAGCTCTTTTTGTTTGCAGCTGAGGCCTGGCAGCAATGCTCATGCTGGCTGTGGAACACAAATTGAGGGAATTCCCACCAAAAAAATCCCATCCTGCCATATCTGTGCAGGGACCTCCCATGGTGGTCCTCCTCACTGATCTGAAGAAACACCTCAAAAATTACTGGTTTAGTGACGTGCAGTTGTGTGAAGTCACCCCAGAGAGACCCTAGCCATGGGACAGGCACAGGAGCAAACACAAGGAAAGGATTAACTCAGTTTATTTATACATAAAGGAGGTAACTGCATTTTGGGATACAGATATAAAAGGCAGATAGACACTCGAGATAATGAATGCTTTGGACTGAAAATGTGAAGAAAGGAAAGAAAACAGATCAGACAGCAGATTTCCACAGAAAACAGAGGGCAGTGCGTGTCCTCCCCTCCCTGCAAGGCAGAAAAGACAGGAGCTCAAGGCAGCTCCAGGAACACTTTGTCATGATGTGAACTGACAACGACCAAAGTGGGTCAGGATTCACTTCTGCTGAGTAGCAAAAAGAGAGTCATTAGCTAAATAGGGAGACTTGATTTTGGTGGTGGCAGGGAGACCTGGGTTTGCTCCACTGGTGGTGGCATCCAGCTCCACCAAAGCCAATGGAGAGCATCCACTGGCTTGTGATGCAACACAACAAAGGTGTTTGGGAAAGTGGGACCTGAGCCTTCCCTCTCTGTCAGGAGCATCAGGATTGAAGAAAACCCCTGCCCTGTGTGTGATTTGAGGTGATGCTGGACCCTGTGTGGTGGGGGAGACCCTGGTGCTGTCCAGTTCCATCAGCTAAATCATGGCATGGCTTTATACAGGAGGAGTTTGGGCATATTAAAGTTGAGCAAGAGGGAAATCAGAGAGAAGCAGCTTGTCCAAAAGGCATCTGTCAATCCACAGACCTCTCGGACAATATTAACGCATTCTGGGATGGGAATCTGTAGTGATCTCCTCGTGCTTGGGATACCCTGATCGGTCGCACTGTGATGCACAGAGCATGTCAATGAGCTGTGCTTCCCCATTAGCTCAAACTTAATTAGGAAAAAATAAGAGCCATATGGTAATTCCAAATCCAGGCAAAACAATGTCTGTGTGTTTGGGTCTGGCATACTCAAATATTTTCCTAGAGCATTAATTTTTAATTCTTCCATCAGACCCACATAAGCAAACATAAATAGGATTTTATGCTTTCCATAATCCATCCAGCTTGTGTTTGTTGTTACATATACTGAGTAATCACTGCCTGCCACTACTTACAGAAGAGCTGATAATAAATATTAGGACACAAACTTACAAGTTAAATGAGATACGGTTAAGTAGTCGATTAAAAGGACACCCATAATCTAAGGTTACAAAAGACTAAGTATTGCTTTGCTAATGTGCTTTTCTCCTTCATTTCAGTCTCTCACCTGCCAAACCTATACCAGGAGGAGCAGACAGAAGAGTTTGAAGTTGTTTGTGGCACTGGGCGCAGATTAGGGGGTGTGAGTGGGATGAATGAGGAGAATTAGACACAGGGAATGTCCGCAGATAACGCAGGCAGGGTTCCTCCCCTGTAAACCCGCTGGATTGGCCCTGCCACAGCGGGGCTGTTCAAGGAGGAGCTGTTTGTTCCCAGCTCCCCATGCTGGTTCCTTCTCCCCGCGAGGTCATGCTGACAGGGACAGGCTGTGCTCGATGTGGGCCCTCAGCAGTGCCGCGATGTCCCCATGGGCAGCGCTCAGGGCCAGAGACAGGGCCGAGTTACCGCCCTGCAGGGAGGGAGGAGGTCAGACATCACCAAATCCCTGCCTCTGCCCCCCGCCCTCCCAGCTCCATCCCCAAAACCTCCTTCCCTCCAGTTCCTCCCTGCTTTACAATGAGTCACCGTCCTGCAAACCTCTCTCTGGGCCTCAACCTCAACCACACCAAACACATCCCTGCTGTGCCTTCGCCTGGCCCCGCTGCCCTCCCGCCTGTCTTAGACAAAACTGTAGTTTAATTAGAAAATAGTTCCATAACTCTAAACAGCCATGTGGCCCAGCAGGAGGAATTTTCCACCATCCGGCCGTGCTGCTCCCAGCCCAGCCCCATCCCACACGTCCCCATGGAGAGGGAGTCTGTTCTCAGGGAAGAGTTAATTCCTGCTAATTTCTTGGAACTGAAGCTTTGCTGATTCCACATGTCCAGGGTTTCATCTGTTTTTTCAGGTTTACACCAGGTTGGGCTCTTCCCCCTGTGCTCCTGCCCAGGCTACAAGAGGGACGTAGGATGCTATTGCATCCACTCCATCTGTGACACAGCAAGCACTGAAACCAGGGGTGCTCTCCTAAAAGTCAACCCCTGATTAGAAAATGGACTGATATTGTACTTCCTCACTTAAAAACCACTAGTAAGGGATTGCTGTCTGATCGATGCCATATGAGCTTTCCCTCCCTGGTGCAGTGAGGCTGTGGGTGGAACCGGAGCCTCACCTTGTCCGTCAGCATGACCTGGCAGCCGGGCTGGGCCAAGAGGAGCCTGACGATGTCCATGTTGCCCTGTCGGCAGGCCACCATCAGGGCTGTTGTCCCCTCCTCGTCCTGCAGGTTGACATCAGCCTGGCAGGACAGGAGGGCTCGCACCATGTCATCCCGCTCGTGGCTGACCCCCAGCATCAGGGCAGTCTGTCCTCCCTGCAAGGTCACAGGGAAAGGCTGAACACCCCCTGCCCACCACCCCCACAGTCCTGTTCACTTGCACTGTTAGAGATAATAACAATATTATTGCATATATGGAATTATAGAATCATTTAGCTTGGCAAAGCCCTCTAAGATCATCAAGTCCAACTGTTAACCCAGCACTGCCAAGCTCACCACTAACCCATAGCCCATAACCATATATCTTAACATTGCGTATTACTAATGCACAGTACATATATAATAATAATTCATATTATGCCTATTGCATGTTATTTTTAAGTCACACTGGGGATCTTCAGCACATATTGCAAGATATACCCATTCACTTGCACCATGGCCATGCAGAGGGTCCTTGCAGCAGCATGGCCAAACTGCCCATCTCCCAGCTGTCCCCAAAGGTGGGTCCCCCAAACCCTCCTCGGCAGTTTAACATAGGTCTCGACTAACTCTTACAGCAGTTTGAAAGAAGAGCTGGATGAAGGCACTGTCATCCCAGAGACCAAAACGTGTGACTCTCTGATGAAGTACCTGCTTTCCAGCAAACCTGGGGCTCCCATAGTCTGGGGACCACCCCTCACTGTTTCTCCCTGGTGTCACTTCTGATTTTTATCTCAGAAGACTTGTTTTGCAAAATTTTCTTTAGTGTCTTCATTTTACCCAGCTCTCATGTCCCTTCCCAGGGAGCTGGTGAGTGGCCACACTGCAATTCAGTTGAGGTTGCTTTTGGAATTTTTGGGAAGCAGCAACTCCAACCCGATGTCTGTTGCTGAGTCTCAGCTTGGCATTGCCATGTAAGGAACCCAGATTATACCCCCCAACACAAGATTTCCATGGGGACACAATGATGCCACAGCTTGAACTGGCATCACACAAGCAATGGCTGTGAATAGGAGGCTACAAGCTCTACAGGATGCCTTTGCCAAATAAATATCCACCCACAGCCATCACCATCCCACACAGGCCCACGCTCCATTTTCAAACAGCCTACAGTGACACACCTGGGCGGATCGGAGGTTGACATCCCCCTCCCTCAGCAGCCTCATCACCACCTCCATGTCCTGGCGGGTCTCAGCGGCCGCCAGCGGGGTGAGCATCACCGCCGTGTAGCCGGCGCGGTTCTGCAGGTCCAGGCGGCACACTCCTGCAGGGGATAGATTCACCAAGAGGGAGCGGGAAGCAGAGAGTGAGTTATAAAGCATGTGGCATCTCATATTCCCAGAAACAGGAGTTATTTCATAATTATACAGGATTGAGATTTATCTGTGTTAAATATCCAGGCTTGTGAGCGCAGCATTAAACGGCCCCTGGTGCTACAGTTAATTACAACTGCTGAGGTCAACTCAATTAACTTTGAAGACCACAACAAATAAAAATAAAAGGGGGATAATTAATGCCTTGAGCACATGCTGGTCGTGGAGCTAGGGGGTGTTTTCTTTGGCTTCTGTGGTAAGGGAGCAGCAGAGAGACGACCATCACCCAATGGGCGTGGAAATCACCCTGGCTCTGTTTCACTCATTTTTCACTTCAAAGAGCCCATTTCCAGCTCCACCACAAGGAATGAGTCGTGTCTGGGGGGTGAGGGCTCTGGTCCAGCCTTCCCCCAGGGACCCAGCTGCCTCAATAACTCAGCAGCAGAAGGGGACAAACCCTTCCCTCCCTGTGCTGCTGCAGCAACAATTGGGTTATAGATGTGTATGATAATCTGCCATTTCCCAAACATTTAACGGATTGTCTGGCCCATGAGAAAAGACCAAGTGCCTTTATTCTCTCGGAGCACGCGCACATTTTTGCCCTGTACAAGCTCAGCTGAGATTTTTGTTCTTTCATTGCAACACAAGCTGAAAGTTCAATAGTTTAACATGGAGATTTTCCACACTGCTCAAGAGTGGTTGTTACACTCTCAGGAGTTTGATCCTCCTGCCCCAAGGCAGGATGTGGTATTGGCTGCTACAAGAAGATGGGGGAGCTCTCCCCATCATACCTGGACTGGGGCCATGAGGGACACCCCCTTGGGTACAGGGATCCTGAGCCATCCCAAAAGTCAGACTGAAAAACCCTCAAGATGTGTGAAGGCACTAATGTCCCACAGCCATCGGCCCAGGTGTGGGCTATGGGGGAGGATGCTGGTCTTCAGGTCAACCATGGATGGACCTTGGCCCTATGTGTGTATTTTGGATTGACCTTGGCCCATATTTGTCTCCCAGATGGACCTTGACCCCATGCTTTATGCTAGTTAGCTCCCTTGAATGGAAGCTGTAGTTGGTCCCCAGGCCCACCTCTGCCCCATCTCCTTTTGCTCCTGGCTTAGCTCCCTGAGAGAACCCTGGACCTCATTCCCTGTTTGCCATGTCTGGGACTGTTCACGAATCCCCATTACCTAGCTCTGCACACTGTGTTCATCACCTGTGGGGCCATGACCCATTGGTCCCATACCCAACAAAAGCCATAGCTGAGCAGAGCCGCTATTCCTACCTGTGTCTAACAGGAGCTTTGCAACGGGGAAGTTGGAGTGGGAAACGCTGTAGTGAAGAGCCGTGTTACCATTCCTGTCAGTCACGTTCACCATCATCTTCAGGAGCTGGGGCTGGATGGTCCTCAGTGCCCTGAGATATGCTGCGACCACCTCCGGGCTGGAAGACTTGTGGCTGGACACCTGGAACCACTCCCGACAGATGGAGCCAAGGACATGCCGCTGAAAACACCAAGATGTCCCCATTACTGTCGGGGTCCCTGCGCAGCAGTGGCTGCCCCAGCTCCTCACCCCACGTGCTCTGGCATTGCCCAGCCAGTATTTAGCTTGTGGTTTGGTGATTACTGCTACAACTTGAGGGGGAAAGGAATTTCCTGTGGTAACCTGGGTGAGTAAGCAAGCAAAGCCTTCATCCTCTTTTTTTTTCCCCCTCTTTTTCCATTCTTTTTGGTTATTCTAAAACTGACTCAGATGTTACCTCACCCCCCTCTCCTCACAAAGCTGTCCGTGGCACAGTAAGGCACAGACTACCATCAGGATAATCTTATCCATTAAACTGAACCATCTGAAATGGGATTGGAAAATATCTGTACCAGGTACTTGTCACTTGTGGTGCAGATTTCTGAGAGGTGTTCGCTGAGAAGCTGGCAGTTGGCAAGGAAATCTTCAGAGGGTTTGCATCTAGAGGGAAAAGGGTAAATCCATCACGGGACAGGACTTGCAGGAGGTATGGAAGCATGTAGGAGAGCATGCAGTTTAGGTCAGAATACGTTCAACACTGATTTAAGCACTTAACTTTATGGACACAAGTTGTCCCAGATTTTAGGTACAAAGTTAAGTACTTAAATAAGGAGTTAAGTCCAGAGTCACAGATTCATGTAGTCAACTTCATCTATTACAAGAATCCTTTAAGTGGAAAAAAAATCTTATTTCTGAATCTGCAAAGAACTTTACCGTGAAACTTTACACGAGAGGGGAGAAATGAGCTAACTCTCACCAAATATGACTCAGTCTTTTCCAAAATCAAGCACAGGGCCTGAATCAATCCCCATTAGATTTTGTGTTAACTCAGAAAATATTTAGCTCTTTAAAGCCTTTTGCTTGTCCACAGAGGTCAGTGCTGCTGTTCCACAGAGCAGAGGAAGCCCCAACCTCAGCCCTGCAGCACCACAGGTCCTGTGGCTGCGGGAGCACGACAGATGGCACAATCACTGCCTGGTTCTGGTTACCTGTCAGCCTCCCACTGAGAGCAAGGTGCTGCTTCTGCCGATGGCTCCTGCTGCTCCTCATCCTCACACTTCTCCTGGGAGGCGGTTCCCGAGGAAGCCTCTGGGCTTTCACCTCCAGCATCCACCTGTGTGTGTTCCACATCGTCGTCTCTCCTCTCCGTCTCGCTCTCCACCTCGCCATCCGACGGGCTGTCTTCACAGCTCGTGTCTTCGCTTGAGGTTGTTTCGTAGCTATTTGAGGACACCACATGTTACTCACTCCTTCCCCATCCGCAGCCACAGGGCCTGACCAAGACTCATTGAGTCCAATGGGCCTTGGGTGAAGCCCGGGGTGATAATAAGCAAGTTAGAAGGTCTGAGCCGCAGCCAGACTCGGGGTTAGTCTGGTTTTGGCTGCTTAAGCCAGCAGGAGCATGATAGAAGCAGTTAATGAGCAGCAGGCAAGGTTACTTCAAGGACTACTCCGTGGGTTTGGAGAGGTGTCCATGGCACAAGCCCCAGTATGGCCAGGCAAGGGCTGTGTGCCATTTCCCTGCTGGGAGCTGCCGGCACATTGTGGCAAAGTGGGACTGGCAGTGCGTCGGCAACCTGAAGGACCACTAGACAAAAACCGTTTGCAGCTCCAGCACAGGCCTGAGTCCACCATTCGAGCAGCTCTGCTAGAGAGATCTCTCCTTTGATTGTCTTAAAAGTATTAACAACATCTTCCACAAGACAGAACATTTCACTCTTACCCCAAAATTTTTCTCAAAGTAATCAAGATTTCTCCACTCCCTGCAAGTTGTGCCCATTTGGTAGAAGAAGCTCTGCACACTTAGAGTGAGTAACACCTGATGAACCCAGCAACTTGGAAATCAGAGGAGCGTATGTGAGCAGAAATCAGCACCCAGATTTGCACATGTAGTTGTTTGCACAGCCCAGGGACAGAGGAACATGTCCTGCCCTCTTCATGCAGCACATGTACTCCTTGGCAGAAGATGCACCTACAGCACATGCTGTTGTCTCTAGTTAACTCACAGGCCAAGGAGTGTTGGATATTGGATACACATGGAATGGTGCGTTGGAGCACAACCTGAAGTACAGGTCTTCCTTCACCCCAAGGTAATTTCTTATTTACCAAAATAGTCTTTTCCAGGCCCTGAACCAACTTCTTTTGGCTGTGGCTGGAGCGTGGAGGCAGGTTAGTGGCAGCGTGCCCACCCAGGCAATGCTGACTTCCTCCAAAACCCACCAAGCTCAGTGGGAATCTTCTCATGGAATCTTCCCATCTTCCCCAGCTGGGTTTTGGATGAAGACCCAAGAGATGGGTGTGCAGAGAGTATCAGTCCCCAGCGTGTCCCTCGCTGCCCTGAAAACACCAACAACTTTTCTATGGGGTTATGTACAGACTATCAGTGCTGGGTTAAAGAAGGGAGAAAAGAGGCTCCATTTCAACCAGCCTTTTAATCAAGAGGTTTGGAGCAGAAAAGAGGGAGGAAAAGAATGACTTCTCCAGTGACACAGAGGACATTACATGTTAAAAGGCAGTTTTATCTTCTGAACGGATGCTTACCCACCATTTACCCCAACAAACTGAAGATTCTTTTTGGTCCCATTGCCTCCTGCATGGAAACCATAACCTTTCTTTTTCATGATGGATTTAAGACTTGTAGTTGGAGAGTTTTCTACCAAAATACAAAATAATAGGTTAATTAAGCAGATGTGCCACAATTAGGTATAATTATTCCCAACCTCTAGCAACAAACTACGAATCATAACTGTAAACATCTCACTTCATCTTTTGAGAGTCTTTTTATGTCTTGCAAAACTGTGGATGCAGTTGGCCACAACCTGACCCTGCCCTGCCACCTTTAAATACAGGTCTCAGACATCTCCAAGTGACTGGGAATCATGTATGTGTCCTATAAATAGTAGATTTTAATTTGTAATAATGTTTTGGCTCTATTTTTTTTTCCACTACTAAGGTATTGAAAATTTCCTATATAAATCTCCTATAATACTACATGGATGAGTCTTTCGACAGGACTTTGAATATGTTTTGTTTACAAGTAATAGGTCACTTATCTTTTTGCAAGCCCACTCACACCAACCGTGAACAGGCATTGGATTCTCATCTTGATATAAGCTAAAATTGGTTTAGATGTGAGTGGGGACAGGTCTTTTCCCAGCCTAGTTGCTCAGTTCATTTGACTGGTTTGGGTTCTGGAGAACTCCATGCTGATTTACCCCAGATGAGAACCAGTCCCATATTCTTGCAAACTGAGATGTTCAATCCAAATAAAAAACCTGTTTATTTGGTGCAACAGCCACCAGGATGGCTGCTTTTGGAAGCTGATCCTGCATATAACTGAATCACAGCTTTATCAGCTTCTACATCATTTTGTTTGCTTTTTTTAATTTCAGATCCATAGCTTGTGATGTGCAGAGATTTGCCTTTCTCATCATGGTCAAGAGGGACTATTTCTGATCTGACAACAACTGTTCCACCACATCCTCCCTGCTCAACACTGGAATAAAGGGGAAGAGATTTGGGCCGGACATGTTGATGTCAATATTATTTACCCAACTGTTGATAGTGTGTGTTCGAATTCTCCTTATCCGTGGGCCCTTGTGTAGAGTAGGCAGAGAGCAAGGAGTTTAGGGAATTAACTAATTGGTTCTGAATGGAGCTGAGCTTGGAGGCCGGCTGCTTGATAGCACTTGCCAGCTCAGGATACCCGTGCTCCAGACACAGCCACTGCTCCTGCAGGAGCTCCTGGATTTTTTTCACGTATTGGCCAATGGGGTCAACAGCCGGGAGATCCTCATGGTCAGGGGGACCTTCCTCTTCCAGCCCTTCTCGAGGTTTCTCCTCTGCAAAGCCTGCCTTGTTTCCTCGATTGCTTCCCGCAGTAAGGCTCTGGGTGTCGCGGTTATTCCGGTGGTTCTGATTGTCATCGCCGAGGTGCTCATCAATCTGCAGCTGGGTGAAGCACGGAGCATGAAGTCCAGCCTCGATGCTGCCTTCACCAAAATGTCCAGGTCCCTCTCCACTGACTCCAGCACAAGCATCCGCCAGTCCCTGCTCTCTCTGACCACCCAACTCCATCACCTGTGTGTTCACATTGTCTGCTCTGTGAGTGCTGCAGCCTACGGATTTGGTGGAGAGTGGGATATTTACGTTGATGCTTTTATCATGGGCTTGCCTGACCCCTGGCACCTGTGAGAGGTCAGTGTTCACCGCAACATCGAGGCACTGCAAAGCCCTGTGGCTCTGCTGCAACTGCAGCTCGGCCTCTTTGGACTTTTCCTGGCACAACTGCTCTTCCAGCTGAGCTTTGGAGCTGGCCAGCAGCTTAATGCTTTTCTCCTTCTCCTTGATCTCGTGATCTTGCTGCTCCAGCACTGCCTTGACCTGCTTGAGCTCCTCTTTCTTCTTGCCCAGCTGCTCCTCCAGATCAGCGATCTGCTGCTTCAGTGCCGCAACCTCACCGGACTCTCCAGCATCAGGAGCTGGCCGAACACTGCTCTCCTTGTCCTCTCCAGCATGGATACTGCCCTCCTCACCTTCCTTCAGCACATTCAGGGCCATTTCACTCACGCTGAGCCCCCTTTCCCCAGGGTTCGTGTTCTCCTCTGTGAGCTGGAGGGCAGCCGGTGATGCTGGTTCACCCCCGGCCACGTCGGAGCAACCACTGGCGTCAGCAGCATCTCCCTCCTCTCCTCCACTCTCCATCACCACTTGCAGCTGTGGTGATGAGGGATGCTGGTTCTGCCACGGGGGCTGCAGGGGTACCAGCCCCGGGATAATCCCACTGGGATGCTGAAAGGAGATATCTTGCTCCAAGCTCACCTCCCGGGGGAGGTTTAACATGGTGCTGTCGGAGCTGGGGCAAAAGGTGCTTTCAGAGCTGCTGTGGTCGTGGCAGTGCTGGGGAGGGGGCCGGAGGGCCGAGGGTCCCCTGCCATCGCCCAGGGGGGTCTGGCCAGGCGGCAGTGTATCAGGCATGCTGGAGGCCCTCAGCAGCTGCGGCCGCCCCTGGAGCTCGCCCTCTTGCCAGCCCAGCTCCGCCTGCCGCCGCGTCTCCGCCAGGAGGGCTTTCCTCCGGTAACTTGGCTCATCGGCTGCCGGCGGGGCTGCCTCGCTGCACAGGAGGGCACGAGGGGTCTCCTCCCCCAGGGATGCCTTTCTCTGCGGGAAGGAGCAGGTTGCCGTCCAGCTCTTGCTGGGAGCAGTGGTGCACCCGCGGGAGCCGTTCTCGGGCAGGCTGAAGTTTCGGGGCAGGGTACTGAATTTGGGCTGCTTGGCTCTGCGGTGGATATGGACCCTTCTGATCGTGTTCCCTTTCTCGATGTCGTCCACGTACTTCAGGAAGTCCAGGTCCAAGTGAAAGCCGTATGGCGTCTCCAGGGAGTAGGGGAGGCTGCGGGGCTGCTCCCTCTCCCCGTTGGGTTTGGGTGGCTGGCCATCTGCTGGAATAACCCAGAAAAAAAGAGATGAGTGAATTTTGAAAACAAAAAAGCTGTTTAGAGTAGGGAGGAGATGGTTTTGCTCTTTTCATCTCTGTTTTGGGCAGGTGGGGCTGAAGTTCATGGTGAAACTGCACACAGACACAGCAACACGCACCAAGCTCCAATCTGGTTTTCCAGGGGTGAATCAGGTTATTGTTGAACTGAGGAAGCTGAAAACTTGCTGAAATCATGGCTCTAATTGACAATTAAGCAAAGAGCAGGTTTTGCAGGCAGAGCTATGTGCCTGTGGAGATATAAAGAGCTGCCTGATGGATAATAAATGCAGCTCAATAACAGAAGGTGGGACCAATCTGTGACAATGATGTTTTTCAAGGCTTTTGGTTTGGTTTTAACTTTTCAGTGGCATACACAGTGCCGTGCACACCAAACAGGAAAATCACTGCATTGCATTGTTTCATCTGCAAACACCCGGTCACAAATTATTCCTTGAAAATGATGGATAGGGCAGTGGGCAGAGGCTGGACCCAGACAGCCGCATCCATGTGGAACACGTGCATCCCAAGGTGACCGGCTCACGGCACCGAGCTCAGCTCTGAATTGAGGCAAGTCACCACAAAATGTGTGACAGTGGGTTTGCCCACCCAGCAGCGCAGGCAAATGGCACCGCTCCGGCCCCACAGCCCCCAGGCTCCTGCTGTAACGCACCTTAATACATGCATCTCACAGCCCCCCAGCTTCCACCCCGAGGGTCTAAATAGTTCAACTGCTGCATCACCGATCATTTTCTTTATGCAGCAAGTCCTGAAATCACAGTCGTTTGGGCTGCTTTGCACCTCTGAGCAAACACACTGTGCTCAGTGAAGATGAGCAGCAGCAGCAGCTCAACCAGGAGAAACCAGGTTCCGTGGCTGATCCCTGTGGCTCCATCCCGGTGCAGCAGCTGGTGAGGACACAGACAATTTGGTACAGTTTTTGGTGCTGCTCATCACAGAGCATCACTGAGATGCAGACACCATTCGGATGGAAAGTAGCACATGGAAGTCAGAGGAAGGACTGAGGGAAGACATTTCATGGGATAACACGGCCCAGAAGGAAAGCCTGGACGGTGGGAGCAGGGATCTGTCCTGCCAACACACCACAGAGGACAGGACAAATATGTGCTGATTTAGAGCTGGGACCACACTTTGCTGTGGTTTAGGAAGTTTGCATAATACATGAACAATGAATTTTTCATCTCCTGGCCCCACATCTATAAAGAGCAGGTTATTTACAGTATTTCTGGTAAGGAAATTACTCCACAATTTTTTTTCAAGGAACAAATAAGCAAATAAACATCGTGTAGCCTCCATACCTTCTGTCTTCTCCATGGTAGGGTCTAAGTGGGCTGTCACTTAAGCATCTTCTGACAGCTAAGGCTGATGAGTCACTTCACCCTTGAAAAAAAAAGAAATGGATACTTTAAATTTAATTAAAAAATGCTCAACCATGTGAACTTAATCTCTCCTTACACCTCTTCACAGGCCACCCCCTCCTCTTTCCCACATTCTGCAGCCCAGTGGTGTCTGCTAAGGGCTTTGAAGCTGCTTAAATCAATAACTCCTTTTCCAGTGGCAACAACTTGTGCTTCACAGACAGATCCTAGGTAGCTGGTTCTTACAAAACATCCCCTGCATTACAGATGGTTTGACTGCAAATGAGGACAGGCAGACATTCAGGGTGACTTGAGACTGATGGCACAGGGACTCTTCCTTGACTACCACAGCCAACACCAACATCCTTCCTGGGCTGTGTTGCCCTCCAGCTCCTTCCCATCACCTGGACATGGGTAAGACCCTCCTGGAACATGAGAGATTAAGGCTGGGAACAACCAAGAAAAGCCCTGGGTGAAGCTTCTCTTCTCCAAGACCCTTAGAAACACACAGGGAAGAGGCAGGGAAGGGTGAAGGAGGTTCAGGCAGTTGGACATCACTGCAGGAGGTTTCCTGGCATGTGTGAGAACAAAAACAGTGTTTAAAGTGAGAAGGTCTGGTTTTAATTTCTGCTACAATGGATGAAGTGGGAGTTTCTTGAACAGTAGGTTGTTTGTTTAGGATTTTCCTTAAAGTACCTAATTTGGTTCATGGCCAGAGATGGTCCTGCAGCCACTTGGAAGTCCATCCCTGCTTCTCCAGTGCCTCCCTGAGCTATGCAAGATTTTCAGGGTAGGACCATGCAGCGCAAAGCCCATGCTGAGCCAGCCCCTGCTCACATTCATCTCATGGACCAAACACGGACCAAACAAAAGGAGCCTGAACTCATTTTCTGCATGTAGTGTTTTGTCTCAGTAAGGGCTTTATTACTTGACCACAGTTCTAGAGCTTCCCATGAAGGGGCTCCAGCTGACCTTTACCAAACAAAGATCAACTGAAAAATGAAGTAAAATTCTGTTGTATTGTTACCACAGGCCATTGCCTCAACCCTGGAAGTGTTCAAGACCAGCTTAGACAGAGCTTTAAACAACCAGGTCTAATGGAAGATGTTCCTGCCCATGGCAGGGGGGTGAAACAAGATGAGGTTTAAGGTCCCTTCCAACCCAAATCATTCCAGGATTCTATGTTATTTGAAAGATCAAAACCTTTCAAAGAAAATATTAGTTGTCAGTCGACATGTTTACTGTTGATGTATAGAAAGTCAGGAAGGTCCCAATCCAAGGGGAATATCAAAACTCTCTAAAGCTCCTGCAGGATTGCCACCTCAGTACTCACATGGACAGACGACACTGTTGATGCCCACCCAACACCATGTGAGCTCCTGTAACACCTTGTCCAGCAGCTCCTAACATGCTCTCCAATTAACCACACTCCTTCTATAAAGGGCAATTCCTTCTGCCTCCTCCTGCCAATAACAGCACGTGCCAAACCAAACACTAACCTCTTTTTAAAATGTTGGTTTTTTCTTTAATTTTCCAGTTGCTGCCAGTTACAGATCCCAGCTACAGTCTGACCAGGTACACTCCACTCTTCTAGGTAATTTATTTAAAGTGGAGAAAAAGCCAGTGAAGAGGATGGTTTTTAATATCTAGATAATTTCAGCTATTTGAATCTTTTATGAGCTGGCCAGGTCCCAACTCTGCAGCCCAAATTGATACTATGAGTTTTCTCTTTTGACCAATCTACTTCAAAATCACCTCGTAAAAGGATGCTGAATGTACCCAACCAGCTTGCTGATGTTTTCCCGGCCTCTCCCCGGGGCAGCTTATGCACAGAACAGATGGCTTAGAGCCAAAAAATGTGGCTCCTTGTACCCCATGGCTGCTCTCCCATGCCTGTCCTAATAAAAATGAGATTCAAAGATGAAGTAGTCTGCCAGAAGTAGCAGACCCCTTCATCCAGAGACCAGCCCACAATTTAGGGTAGGGCAGGACTTTTAGATGGGTCTCACTCCCACTGAAACCTGTTACACTGACCCTCTGTGGGGTTCTGTATTTGCTGAGTTTTCCTCTATTAAATAAAATTGCAGAACATTTATTTTGCTCTCCAGGCAAGCAACACCACTGTGTACACAGCACTTTACTACACAGAGAGGCTGTGGGAAGGATTAATCCAGATTGGGATTACACTGCTTTTCTCAAGGCAGGAATAAATATATACAGAAATGGAAGCAGAGAAGCCAAATACATGAAAACAGCACAGAGTGAAGTAGTTTTATTCCCTGGGGCAGCCCGTTTGCAGGGACAATGTACTGTCTTTTTAACTAGTCTGGACTCAGACACTAGCTCTTTCCAGTCACATTTAACCCCTCTTTCACTCTGTCCCACTTGCCAGGGATTGTGAGCAACCAGCAGCTCCCCCATCCACCCCAGCCAACAGAAAGGAGAGCTCCATAACACCCCAAAACATTTAAATAACAAATTAACCACTCAGACAAAGATACACAAATTTCATTCTCTCAGAGCATCTTACCAGCAATTTTGAATTTTAAAACAGTTAACCCTGAGCTTATAAACAAAAAGATAGTTCACCAGCACAGTCTCGTTAGCTGTAAGGCAACATTATTTGAGCTCTGCCTGTCTGTTCTCCTGCACTGCAGCAACGGCTTCAGCACTTCTCAGTGAAGCAAAAACTATGGTTAGAAAAGCATTTTGTCATTTTACCTTCTCACGCTGGCACCTACAAGCCCACCGGGGAGCGGAAGCTCTTGTCTCACTCAAAAGCATCTTTTCCCATGCCCAGAGCCGGCAACAAAGGGTTTGGAGTAGCACACATGTGTCGTGGTTTAACCCCAGCCTTTTCCAGCAGTTAAAAAGTTGGTCAGCTGAGCAGTGACCTTGCTCGGAAAGCAAATACAAGTTTAAACCAAGAAGCACAAAAGAGGGATTGATTTTCCAATAAAGCAGCCCGTGGCTCTCGTATGACCTTTCCGAGGATAGTTCAACCCCGGTGCATAAAATGAGTTACTTTCCACAGAATAGTTATCTTTTCCAGGAAACACAAAAGCGCTGCCTGGGCTCTCAGGGGGCTGCCTCCCTTATCAGGATTGATTATTGAAGAGACAGTCAATAATTAACGCCGGGTTTGTTGCTATACCTGATGCTGCGGCTGCAGCCGGCACTCGCCCTCCGCATGCTGCACCCTCCGGGCTGGAGCATTAGCAATTCCATGAGCGCCTCTCCCAAGGAAACGGAATTCAGAGGCAGCAGCTTTAGGAAAGCTGCAGAAGGTCTCAGTGTCCGTAATTTATCCTGCTGGAGCCCCGTTCCCACGCGCGGAGCAGACACAGCCACTCAGCCCTTCACCCTTCTCCCCGCAGCTCCGGCCCCTCGGGTCACGCCCACCCACCCCCGGCCCCAGGGGATGCTGAACGGGATGGGAAGGCGGCAGGAGCAGCGGGAATGCTGAAAGGGATGGGGAGACTGCGGGAGCAGCGGGAATGCGGCCGTGTGTGACGGCAGCACGGGCGGGGGATGCCTGCAGGGGGCCTGTGGGACTCTCTGGATAGAACACTCCAGCCCTTTGCACTGGGGTTATCAATCCAAATTCCAAACTGCCGACAAGGGAGGAGGGGGGCAGCTGGCAGAGCTGTGGTTGGCCTATCCTTGGAAGTGTTCAAGGACAGGTTGGATGACACTTGGAGGAACTTGGTCTAGCGGAGAGTGTTCCTGCCCATGGCAGGGGGGTGGAATGAGATGGTCTTTAAGGTCTCTTCCAACCCAAACCATTCTGTGATTTTGGGCAGGGTACTCGTGGCATGCAGCTCAGTGATGGGCAGAATACCAAACCCAATCCCATCCCAAGCTTATGCGTGGCCATTCCCCTGGAGCATCCTGGATTGCAGGCTGGCAACAGGGACAAATCCCTCAGTCTCTGCACTGAACTTGCAATAACCTCACGTTTGCAAAAGCAGAGGGGTTCAGTCCCTGCCTGGGCTGCAAACCTCTTTCAGGGCTGGGAAGGAAAATCCTGGGAAGTGGAGGCATCCCCTGTGACCTGGGGGCTCTCACCAGGGACTCACATCACGGAGCGGTACGAGCACCTTTCCCATCGCTTAATGAGCAGCACAACCAAAATGCTCACGTTAGGGAGAAAAACCACATCTTGTCACTGTCTGAGAGCAGAGCTGCTGGCAGTGCTCCAGCTCCCTGCAACCACCAAACGGGACTTTAACAGATTAACTTTGAGGGAAAGCAGAGAAGTTTTGCCTTTGCAGGAAGCAGAGTATCTGGGCGTGCAGAAAACCAGCAGTGTTTGTCCTTGCCAGCTTCCCCCGAGGCACGGATGGGTTAACTTCCTACCCAAGGAATGAAAAATAATTTCTGCAGCCAGTTAAATGCCGCCTTTCCCAAACACTGCCTTTCCCAAATGCCGCCTTTCCCACGCGGCTCCATCCCACACCGCGCAGGGCCATGACTCGGTGTCAATGGCTTTCTGCTTTCACAGGCAATTACCGAGCCTGAGATTCAAAACCAACTTAAGAGCATGTTGGCTTATTTTCTGCTGAATTCTTCTGGTTTAGTTATGCTTGTGCATCTTCTTCTGAGCATATTCTGTTCTCCAGACAAAGCAGCCCGATGGAAAAAATATACATATTTCTATATGACACTGATTTTAAAGTAATTCTGAAAGAACTGTTTCATTTTCCCACTGGAAAGAACTAGCAGGAAGCTTTAATTTGGAGCATTTCCTTATTGCAATTACACACATACGGCCCACAGTTGTTCCCAGCTTTAATCCCCATGGGCCTGAAGAAGTCTGTGACCCCTTAAATAAGCTTTTAATCAGGAGCTATGAAGAGAAGGAGTCAAAACATGCAAATGAATTAATTATGGGTTGGTCCTTGATGGATTTACAAGCAGCTTCTGATAGTTTTGCCCAAAGGAGCCAGTGCAGGGTGGGAAATGGGGAAGGGGTTTCACCTGGGCACTGCTGAAATAATCCCCTGAGCGTGAGAACTGAGGTCATGGCCTAAAACTGCTGCTGTTTTACATTAGGCACCGCAGCTGTCGGAAGAGACTTTGCTCTGCAGGCTGCCCCCAAGGATGAGAGGAACCAGACGGCCCTGAAGTGGCTCAACAGCCATCCCATCCATCCCTGCATGGCCACCACTGCCTTCTTGGATGCTGGCAGGGCCACTGGGCAAAGAGGCTGCTGCCTTCCCCTCCCCACACAGAACTGCTGTGGGATGGCAGGCTTGGCCCCCTGCTCCTCTGCACCACACAGACCCATCACTGAGTGATTAAGGTTGGAAGGGACAACTGAGGTCATCCAGTCCCACTTCCCTGCTCAAGCATGTTACTCAGGATTGCATCCAGATGACTGTGGAATATCTTCAGTGAAGGAGACTCCATGCCCTCTTTGGGCAATCTCTTCAAGTGCTTGGTCACTGCACAGTAAAGAAGTTCTTGCTCATGTCCAGGTGGAACTTCCTGGACATCAGTTTCTGCCTGTTGCCTCTTGTCCCATTGCTGGGCACCACCAAGCAGAGCTTGGACTATGCTCTGACACCTCTCTGCAGATACATATATCCAGTAATCTGTTCCCAAGGATGAACAGGCCCAATTCCCTCAGCCTCTTTTCCTAAGAGAGATGCTCCAGTCCCCTCATCATCTTCACAGCCCTCCACCAGACCTCCATGTCTTTCTTGTCCTGAGGAGCCCAAAACTGGACACAGCACTCCAGATGTGCCTCATTAGAGCTGAGCAGAGTGGCAGGATCACCTCTGGATAACCCACAGAGGGAGTTAGCCTTCGGTATCCAAAGGGTTACACCCAAACCTGCTCCATCCAGGCGGTCTGCTGGATTGCACAACAACCAGCTGAGCTATTATTGCAAATGAACATACCAGGAATAAATATGGCCTCTCAGGGAATATTTGTTGTACAGATTTTTCAATTCTGTTTTCACTGCAAAGGAAGAAAAATAACCCATTTCCAGTCTGCTGGGGACATCCACACGGGTGGGATCTCCGCCGTGCGGCTGTGGGCTGCGATCCGCTGCCGGCTGGCGCAGCCATGGGAAGGACTTTCCCTCCAGGACTAAAAAAGAAGCTTGAAAACTTTGTGGGATTAAATAAATAACTCACTAAATAAAAGCGGTTTAAAGTCCTGATTTGCTCTGCAAGCAGTTGTTATGAGGTTTTTCAAAGTGAGAGCAAACAGGGTCTCTGCTGGAAGTGATCTGCATCCCAGGAGCCTATCAGCCAGCTTCCTAGGTGCAATCATTGTTGCCAGTGGTCCCATGATGGCGTTCTCTGGAATGACAGCTCAGGATGTGGGCACACTTTTGGGGGGCAGAAGACAGCTCAGCAGACCCAAAATTAAGGTGGTGAGACCAGATTATGCCTGAGCTGCTGCTATAAGCCCAGAAAGGCAAGTTTCCAAGATGGATCCATCCCTGCAGTCATGCTGCACTTGCTGGGCAGGCTTCCCATGGTGCTGGTATCACCCACAGCCCGTGCCGAGGTAGAGCAGGACTGGATTTGGGGATGCAAAACCAGCTGCTGTATGGGAAGAGTCTCCATCCTGGACCAGGGTGTGGCTTCAGCACGTGGCTGATGGCAACAGGTGCCCTGTGGCCCCCGGCCCCCGCATCTTAGTGCACTCCAGGCAGAAGCTCCCTCAGCTATTGCCTGCCCAGTGTGTCCCCAGAAGAGAGCTGGGAGCTGGCAGCAACTTGTGAGTGCTGGAGAAGGGAGAGCTCTCTCTGTAACCCATCAGCTCATGGCTGATGGTGGAGAAGTCCAGGCTGGCCTCCCGCCCTCTCCACAAAACTGTGTACATGAAGCAGGGGAGGAGGCAGATGGGGGTGAAGCCGGGGGCTGTGTGCATGGAAAACACCCTGGTGTTTGAAAGGAGAGAGTTCACAAGAAATCTGAATAATTAACCCAGCATCACTTAATAAAGAAGATGATCACTTTCAGCAACCCTTAAGTGTGCAACCCTCAGTGGCCGGCGGTACTTAAACAGCCATTTCGGGCATCTTTTCCAACGCCTGTAATAAAGTCGTGTGGGCACTGATTTTAATAAAGCTGCTTATTGCTATATAATAAATGTTGCGAGCTTCCTGCCAGCATTTCCATTAGAGACGGGTAGGAAGAGACCTGGAGGTATCAGATATCCAAACTCTTTCCCTCTTTTATGGCTTAGCAGGAGGGGAAAATGATCACGTTCACCCCCTCCTCTGATAACCTCTTTTCCAAGTGACCTTCAGCTCATTCCAGCCACGGTCATACAAAAGCTTTGGTGGATTCTCATGTTTTTATCCCATGCCTTGAAAACTGTGGTGTTTTCCCTAAAGTCTCCTTTCCCAGAGCCAGGTGATCACAAAAAGCACCTAAGGCCCTGAATGAAAAGGACTCCATAGTCAGAAGGCAAACAAAAATCTGAGGTGCCTCGCTGCTAATGTTATTCCTTTTGTTCAATTCCACAAGTTTTGAGGGACAATAATGAAGCCCTCCTCTGGCTTCTGATCTCTTCCAAGCAGTTGGTTTCCACCCTTTGACCCTGGGACAAGTCAATCCTTGCTGCCATTATACTAAGTAAGTCCCGTTTGGTCAAAGAAACTGGTACCAACTTTATGACAATAGGATTGGGGTTCCGAGGAACCTGGTCTAGTGGAAGGTGTCCCTGCCCATGGCAGAGGGGCTGGAAGGAGATGATCTTTAAGGTCCCTCCCAACCCAACCCATTATAGGATTCTATGATTGGCTTGGCCAGGGCTTAGTGTATCCCTGGGGTTCCTACGCTCATCCTGCTCAAGAGCCAGAGCTTTGGCCCAAGCTGGGCTGGAAACATTCTGCATTTCCTAAGGAAAAACAGGATCCTTTGGGTGCTTTCAGAAGCTGGATGTGGAGCAACCAACAAACTAAAGTACTCCTGCTTCTTGGGAAAGGCTATTCCTCTTCACTGCTTGCCAAGACATGAGATGGACAGAGAAGGAAGGTGCTGTGCCATATCCAATCTCCTCAGTGCTTACTGAAGATGAAACACTGGAGTTTATGGAACTGGAAAAACTCATCCTGACACCCAAACAGGGCTTTCTAAACCCATCAGCCTGAGAAATTGCCAAAAAGTGCATTTGTGGTTGTGAAAGCAGACTGGTGACCTGGTGTCTATCTGTCTGACCTCAGCAAAATCCCACCATCAACTCGGCTCCTCCTCTGCTGAAAATGGCACGTTTGGGTGCTTTTAGGAAATCCCTATTCTCTGCATGCCAGTTTTTCTCCTCTTCCCTGGGCAACCCCTGCAGTCCCCCATGGAGACACAGAGTCATGTTACATCGATTTCTGGCTAGAGACAAGAAGACTCAGATTGAGCACACTCCTGACAGGTTTAAAAACCTCTTCAAACAGGAACATTTCTTTTTCAGGCCACCTGAAACCACTCTCCACATTGATTGGGACTGCAGAGGGGACAGACATGCCGACTTCCTCCTCTCCTGGTGATTTCCAGGCGGATGCCAGGAGCTGGGAGCCCTGCAGACACAATTCCCATCACTCACCCAGGTCATGAGAGGGTTTAGGAAATGGGGAATTTCCTCCAGGTTTTTGACCAAGCTCAGCTCTCATTACTGGTGCATTTTCAGCTTTCTCCCTCTCACCAAGACTCATATGCAGTCCTGACGGATAGAGCAACTGGCTGCAATGATAAATTTAATTTATTCCCATTTGGAAGATGGGGACCTCTTGGTGGCTTTTTCATCATATTTCACATTTCTAACTCCACCAAATTGTCCATTTCGGCAGTGTATTATCATAATAATGACAATATCTTTTTTTCATGTGCTGTTTAAACCCTGGGATGGGTAGGACTCAAGGCTTCCTGGGGCACAGCACCAGCAACATGAATTCCACTGAGGTCTAAAATAAATAGGGTGAAGAAGGAGCTCCCTGCAGCTGGTTCCTCCCCACCACTCTCCCCTGGCATTGTCAGTGTGCCAGTGAGCCTGGTCAAGGATTTCTGCCCCAAGCCATGGATTCCTTCATGCCCCTTGAGTTGGGGTCAGGCCTCTATTGACCAAAATCTGCATCCAGCTGCTCTTGAGTGAGGCAGAGTCACATAACCCCTGTCATATGGGGCACTGAATGGAAAATACAATAATTTCCCATATTGACTTTTCTTCTCTAACCAATGGGGCCATGCTCATGCCTGGTGCTGCTCCCAAAGCTTCCTTGAAAAGACCTAAGATTTGATGTGCAACACTCAGGGATAAAAATGCGACTTTCAAAATATTTGGCAGCTGTAAAACCACTGGGGGAGGGACCTGAATTGGCACTGAGCTTGTGAATGAGCCTGTATTCATCCAACCAGCCATGTCCCAGGATCTCAACACTGCTCCTGGTGCAAGGAATGTTTGAGACCAAACCTCTCCCTCCCAAAAGGTGCCCATGGCACAGGACAAAGAGGCTGTGTGATGGGAAGCAACGTTGCACTCCTGTTTGGTGGCAAATAAATATGTGGGAATGGGACAGCCCCAGCACTCCATGATTCCTGCTCCTGGGAGGTAAAACCTTCCCCAAAACAGGACTTTCTGGAAAGGAGGTGAATGTGACCCTGGTTTTCCTACCCACAAGTCATTTGGAAACTGCACCAGGAGACTGACAGAGCCCACAGCACCAACAGGCTCCCTGACATCTCATCTTCCAGTTTCAGGATTATTTTAATGAATCCGTTCACTGCTCCCTCCTCAACCATGGATTCCCTGGCCAGGTTGCTGTTCATCGAGCTGATTGTCATTTCAGCAGATATATTTATTTTTTAAATATTACAATCAAAGCAACAAATAATCAGTGATAAACCTGAGGTTATGGGCTAACCCACCTCATTTACCACTTCAAAAATCATTTAAGAGATCAGAGTTTCCATTTAGCCCATCCCAAATCAAACACAAAACACTGGAAAGACTGTGAAATGGGTCCGAAGGCAAATGCTGATGTTTTTTACAGTGTTCCCTTTCTCTGTCCATCACTGTGGTAGCTACCCTTACCCTGCATATGCAATGTTTTCGGGTGTTCACGGCGTTCATTTGGGCAACCCAGCTAAAATATTTAATTCCTGGTTTGTGAAATCCTTCTTGGAGGTGTTGCATCCCAGAGCCGCCAGGAAAATGAGATATCCCTGCGCAGTACAGCCCCACTGTGAAGGTGAACATCACCCCCAGAGCATCCAGATCATGATTTCCTCCGTTCTGAACTTGGACTTGTAGTTGAGATTATCCAACACGCTTTCTGTGTAACCACTTCTAAACAGATCTCAGCAATAGTCTATGCTGGAGCTCTGATTTCCACTCGCTCTGATTTCTCCCGGAGCTCAGCCCGAGCCTGGCACATCTTTCCCTCAGGCCTGCGGGAAATCAGCAAAAGTTGCCCGGGACACGCCTGGTCCCGGCAGAGCTGGGCTGTTTAGAAATGCCCTGGCAGCCTCCACTGCCGAGGAAAGGCGATGCTGTCTGCGAGGGAGAGGCACTGCCTGTCCCTGCGCTCGCTGCCAAACCCGCCGCTGGAGCAGCCCCTCGCTTGGCCCCCCGAGGATGCAGAACCCCCGAGCTCAGCCTGGCCCCGCTCTGAATGCAGGCCAGCCCTGCGGCCGAGCCCCGAGGGACACGCGGCTCGGGGAACCGGAGCACAGCCCTCACCAGAGGCAGAAATGAGTTACGGTGCCAAGAGTTCCTGCGTCCGGACGGCTGGAACCCGGCAAGGAAACGGGGAGAGGCTGGAGGCAGGCGTGGGTGACCACGCTCAGCCGGGGAGGCTGGGCTGGGGCTTGGCTGAACCACGTCTTTATGGCTGGGGAGGGTTTTATGGCTGGGCTTTGAGGCTAAATACAACTGTGTCTGCTCTGGGATCCTGGGGATTTCCGCTGCATTTCCCGGGGCCGGGGGGCCCTTCCCAGCCCTCACACGGCGACATCTGGGGGTCCCACCAGGGCTCGGAGCTTTCCTGCCCTCGCCCCGCTGCCCACGCTCCGTGTCTCCATCCCGCACCCAGGGGTGCGCTGGAAATGCTGCTGTCCCGAGTGATCCTGAGCTGATGCTGCTCCCAGGCAGCCACCTGAGGGGCCGAGCACCCTGAGCACCGCCGGAGCACCCTTGGAGCACTCTTGGAGCATCGCCAGAGCACCCCTGGAGCACCCCTCGAACACCCTAAGCAGCATCCCCAGAAGCACACCAATCAGCACCCCCTTCAAAGCGCTCCCACGTATTCCCTGAGCACCTTGGGGCATACTCTGGAGAATCCCTGGGCACTTTTAAAGCATCCCCCTGAATACCCTCCTGAGCACCCTTTGACGCACCCCCAAAGCACCTTCCAGCGCACTCCTGGCGCACCCCAGAGCATCTTCCAGCGCACTCCCGAAACCCCGCCGAGCATGCCCAGGCATACACCCCAAATTCTCTCCTAACCCTCCCCCAAATACCCCCGGAGCATCCCGCCAGCCCCTCCGGTGCAGTCCCGGGGGCAGTGGGGGTGGCGGTCCCCAGTTCCCCCCTCCCGGGTGCCGGGTGCCGCTGCCCCCGCGGTCCCGCCCGGTGTCCCCGCCCGGCGCGGCCGTACCTGGACCTGCCGAGCGCGGCTGCCTCAACCCTGCGATCCCGCTGCCTCCTCCGGGAGGGGCCCGGGGCGGGACCCGGGGGCGGAGCGGGACCCGGTGCCCTCCCCCGGGCAGCGGGGCCGGGGGCGGCCCGAGGCAGCGGGGATGGGCTGCGGGCGGGACAGCGGGAGACGGGCTGCCCTGGGAGGCCAGAAATCCACTTCTTCGGGGTGTTTTTTCCCTTCCCTCATGCCCGCGGTATTCACTTTAGCGCTTTATTTACACTTCTGTAGCTCATCCTGTTTGCACAGATGCGGATGGAGAGCGGCGGGAAGGGAAATCTGCGAAGTTGGGCTCGGGATGCAAAACTTGAACTGTGTTTGCACCAGCTGTTCTCTGGCTCGGCCCTTCAGCCCCATCCGGTTCACATCGGGCCCTTGGACCTTAATGCAATCGCATGGAAAACGTAAAGAAAATGCAATCTGAGTTTTAGGTTTTGAGCCTCCTCATGCCCAACCCCATGTGCTCGTCCTATCCAGCGGTATCAAGCCACTGTCGTGACAGTTCTGGGGACAGGCAGAAATCAGCACTTTAGTGTCTCCCAATAATATCTTCCAAAGGTAAAACTTCTGATTTTCCTTGTCTTTGAGACACAGAGGGAAATCCCAGCCCCACTCAAGCTGTTCCAGAGTGTGGGAGAGCAGCATTGGCCTCCATCACGGCCAGGAGCTCAGCATCCTACAGGGATGTGGGCCACCAGGATTGCCCCCTTCCTTCCAGAGGAGTCCAAAGACCTTTCAGCTGTGACTGGGAACATCATTGTGGGGTATCTGAGGGTTGGGATCCGGCTGCTGTCCAACCACCAGGTTATTCCAGAGCCCTCCGGGCAGTGCCCAAGCTCCTGGTAAACAGGCAGGAATAAAATGCCCTGTTATCCACCCCAGGAGTGACTGGAGTTCCGGTGCTCAGCTTGGTCTTCCCTCACTCCCAAGTGAAGGGTTCAGGTGCTGAATGACAGGAACACATTTCCTAATGAATTTAACACTGGATCAAAGAATCGAGGGAAAAAATATGTCTCAGGGAAGCCTTCGGGCTTCACTCCATAAGTGCTGCTGCTCTCAGGATTCTGGCAGTGCCCAAGACAGAGGGACCATGGTATCAGAAAGGGGTTTTTTTCTGGCCTTGCTGGCTGGTGGGGGGTGGGAGGTGACCCCTACATTATTTTCTTCTCTTGTTCCTGAACAACAAACCTACTTTGTGTGGCTTTGGAGACACAACACATCTCCTGCTGCTCCCGGGACTGTGCAGCTGAACCATCACCCATTCCTTGGGCTCATCCCAAAGCCATGACAATCCCTGAGTCCTTATGACAACAATGAGGCTTTTGCAGCAAAAACTGCAGGCACCCACAGGAAGCTCTTGTGGTCGCAGACATTCAGCTGAAGTTGTTTTTGTTCTGTTTTCCCTGGGGTTAGATTAAAGTGGTAAAAAGTGTGCGTGGGGGGTAAGAAGTGAGGCGGTGGCAGCTCACAGCTCACACTGCTGTGAGGGTGCCTCAGAAAAGCGTCAACTACCCAAAACCCCGTTTTTGAGCAAACGGAATCAAAGCCAGTCCTCCTTTTCAGTCACTGCTTGATAACTGGAAGACAAAGAGTCTCTTCTATGAGCTGTAGGCGCTCAGAAGTGTAATGTGTAGATGTGGAGAACTTATGTGACCCCTGTTTAATCCAGGAGAATAACGGCGCTTTCAAACAAAACAGGATAAACGAGGAGAACGTTGCCATCTGCATAAGTGAAACCTGATAATTTGTTTAAAATCGGATTAGGTGAATTTGGATAGAGCTCCGAGGTGGCTGATGCACATGAATGTTGAAGAAGCCTCTGAGATGCTGCTTGCCAGGAGCCAGGAGCGGGGAGGGGACGGCAGGAATGCAGCCACAGCCTCTCCCTCCCTGTCTCCCACCGTGTCCTCCAGCCCCACGCTCGGGCAGCATGTTCTCCACAATATATTTCCATCTTACAAAGTTCAGCTATTCTTAGGCGAGGTTCTGAGTCATTAAGCACTTTCAGATTGTTTATTTGTCAAGCCACAGGCACTTAAATTTACTTCTGCAGCCAGACGACCCGCTCCGAGGATTTCTTTCTGCCGCAGAAATTACTAGGTGAAATTCCATGGCAAGAGGTCAGTCCTGCCGCCCCGGAACGTCGTGCCGGATTCCACCCAAGGGCTCGTTTGCAAAAGTCAATATAAGAGAGGAAAAGAGCAACAAAAAGAATGTGGCTTCCTACAGCCTTTCACCACCTGATTTAGCTTTTATATGTGTTTTTTAAGAGAGGGACTGGACCTTCCTGGATGGTTATAATGCCTCGGAGGGTGGACGGCGGTTTTTGATGGTGAAGGGGTTCCCTGGGGAAGCAGGTTTCCCTACAGTGGTTGGATTAGATCCTCCTGGAGGAGCCCCTTGACTGCTCTGCAGCAGGGTTTCTCCCTGCAGCTCCCAAGAGCAGAGACAGGAGCAGGGTGAGGATCCTGCCCCATGCTTGGAGGAAAACAGATTTGATGTTGTGTTTGGGGCAGGGGCTGATGTGATCAAGCCTTTTTTGGAAAGGCAGTACAAAATCATTATTGTTCTATAGGATGCTAGTGCCAACATCCATTTTTGTAGACTCTCTGCAAACTGCTGCCCCTCTTGTGTGCTCGCAGGGGCTGCCTTGTATGGTCTGAATGCCAAAATCCTGCCCCACCCACCAGTAGGGGCTGCCGTGCCCACAACCTTCCACTTCTTGGCTGACAGCAGGAGTGGGGCAAAACGCTTCTGCAAATGTCTGGGCTCTGCAGGAATACAAATATCAACTAACAAAGCAGCTCAGTTTGGGAGGGTTTTATGGATCATGCCATGATTATCATAAAACTTGACTGTGCATCCCCTTTCACACACCAAACCCAACACTTCCCTATACACTCCAACCAGATGGATGCAGGCAGGGAAAAGTCTGGAGGGTAGATGTGACCTGTGTGTCCAGGATAAGATACAGCCTCCAGGAACCAACCTGGTGCTCATTCAGTAGCCACCAGCCCCATGCCACCCTGGGCTGTGCACATCCTGTGGTCCCCAAAGAGGTATGGGAAAGGCTTCATTTGCTTATGGCTCATGGATCACACTTGTGATGTTCACATCAAACCACATGAGCTTGCTACAGTTGCATTCTCAAACAGAAATTATTGTGTTCTTGCAGGCATTTGGTTTACCCAGAGATGATGTGGCTGAGCCACCCCTGGAAGTGTTCAAGGATGGAACTTAGAGAAACCTGGTCTAGTGGAAGGTGTCACTGCTCATGGCAGGGGGTGGAATGAGGTGAGCTTTAAGGTTCCTTCCCACCCAAACCAGTCTGGGATTCTGTGCTGTTGCTTATAGTGCAGTTGGCAGTGGTGCAGCCACAGCTGCAATTCAGACATCCATTTATAGACTTCAAATCTACTTAAAGGGAAATTCTTTGTTCAGTTATTCCTTGTAAAGTACATATCATTTTCCCATAAATCTACTTGTGGACAGGTGTGTGTTCTTGACCCTGGGCTTGCTGTGATGAAGCTCCTCACAGGAGAGAGAAGCCATACACGTGGAACAGAGACAGGCTCAGCTGTTCTCCGCCTTAGCTTTGGGTTCCTGGATTTGTAGTCATACGGAATTTGTCCCTCTAGTCCAAGGGGTGATCTGATTCCCACTGACTCACCACATTGGGAGTTTCTGTGTTTCAATAGTGGTTTAGTGTCTGATGACTCAGGGGCCAAATTCTCTACAATCCTCCTGGTGAGCTGCACCTGGAGAAGACCATTTCCCCAAACTCCTTCAGTTTTATTCTCCAGGCTGAAGGGTCAAATATGACCCCTTGGCCTTGCAGGCCACCCATGGATAGAGATGTTGCTTGCTGTAACACTGCCAACCCTCTTTAAAAGCCAAGCAAGGGCATTTATTGTTTTGTCTTTTTGGAGCCATGAATTCAGCCTGCATGAGGAGACATTGGTTTTCCCAGACCACCTGATCAACCTACAGCCCCTTCTTGTACCAAGGGATGAAGCAGAGGGAAGAACTGATCTCCACACCTTAACATCATAAATGCTTTCATCAAGTTTCACTTTCACTGGAGTGATTCTTATTTCACTCACGTTATGAGACCTTTGACAGTAACAAAGATCTGTGTTTAATTTTAACATATATTAAGTCTCTGGGATGGCCAAGGAACCTGATAGGCATCACTGGATCCCATTCTTCAGCTGAGATTCCATCAGGGAGTTGAAACATTCAGGAGAGAATGTCTCTGGTGGTGAGAAGACCTGGCAAAGTGATGCCATGGAGCCAGCACAGACCCAACCAACCCAAAGGCTTTGCCTGGAGAGCAATGGGAACTTGGGCACAGCCATCTGCAGGCAGGGTATGGGCTGGAGAGGCTGGACCTCTTTTTGGGGTGCTCTGGCTTGTGCTGACTGCAACAGCAGCTGGCAGAGGGCGGTCTGTCCTGCCCCACCGGGACATATAAGGCTCTGCAATACCCATCTTAATGTGGCTATTCTGGGGTCGCAGAGGCTTTGCTACATAATTCCTTAAAAACCTGGCAGAAATGGCTCTGCTGTGGAGAAAAACGAGTCCTCACCTGAATATTAAATCTTTATAACAGTGGTCTCACATCCCTAGGTGTGGATATATCCCTCCAGGTTTGAGAGGAATTATAAAATCCGTCCTAGGAATGTCTGTCAGTGGAGATGCTGCCAGCAGATGGTGCAAGTATGTGCAGGTTGGGTTTCCTCCTGTCTCTGCTTCCAGGAGTGAGTTGCAGCTCTGTGCAATGTTATTCTAACCTAAGAACAGAAACAGGGAGAGATGTTGCTTGTATTTTTATTTTAGTTATGGTTTGCAATGTAGCACCTGGTTTGCCATTTGAATTCCAGCCCATAAAGGGAAACTGTGCTGCCTTTGCTACTGACAGAGCTCTGGATCCATGTGTTACATCAAACAGAGCAGCAGCTCTGAGCTGTGAAAGAAAATATTCACACACGGGCAAAAGGTGGGGAAAACAGCCTTAGGGATGCAATGGGACCACATACAGAACATTGTGTTTTTCTGCAGTACATGCAGAACTTTGCTTTCAAAGATATTTCAGGAGAAATGTTCTGTTTCAGACCTGGCCACAGAAACTCTTGCCTTTGAGATTTTCAGTGTACAGAACCAAACATTTATTCTTCTATGAACTAATCTGATTTATCTCTACTTTATGGGTGAAATTATTGCTATTTTCTAGATATCACAGACGCATGTGTAGCTCTAGGAAGTTCATAGGTTACATCCAACTGTGTTTTCTCCTAAATTAAGAGGGAGATAAATGAGACCTAAGGCTATGGTATCCAGAGCTACACACCTTGATCTCAAAACTTATAAACTCTCCCACATGGAAGAATTGTTACAGTTTGTGCATCAACAGGCTCATGGTTTGTGGCTCAGACCTCCAAGCTGACATTTGCCTTCTGAAGCTGAAACTAAAAGGCGCTCATTGCAGGCTTTCTGTGGAGTTTACAAAACTGTAACAATTTCTGATTTATTCTTTCCTGCCTTTCCTAAAAATCTGTATCTTTATGGATGCCAGAAAACAGCTGGTCACACAGGTCAAGCTTTTGGGCCAGGTTTTACTTGGCAGAGACTGAAGCTGCTGTAACTCTCCAGGTGGGAACGAGTTGCTCTGCAGCCCGAATTAGGATCTCAGCTCTGATATAAGACAGTAGCTCTGCTGCTGCCTCACCCCCTGTGTCTGACATCAAATTGCCCAAACTCATCCTGTTTTGTTTCTGGAACCAGGCACAGCCCTGGAGAGGTGCCCCTCTCACAGGGACTGGAGTTCTGCAGTGGCCAAATTGTTCCCACGTGCCCCGACACAGCAGCACCAAAGTTAAATAATGGGTTATGAAATGATTTGAGATCCTCTGAAAGCAGATGTAGCTCATCAAGCAGGAATAGTTCAGGGTTTGTGACGTTCCCAGGCTGCTTGCTGTGGGAAGAGTCAGATTTCCTTTCCAGTGGAGTAAAGCAAGACGGACAATTTGTTCCTGTTTCTGGCTGTGAAAGGGCACAGAGTCTGCATAAACTGTGGATCACCAAACAGTAAGATCCCTAAATACTCACTTATATTCCCCCTGACTGAAGCCAGTCCCGTCTTGACATTTATAGTCCGTATTTTTATTTTTGTGAACGATTTCTTACCTTTTCTGTGTGGGGAATTTGACATAGAATTGTATCCCTCAAGAATGAGATGGGTTTTGCCCAGCGTAGGCTGCAGAACTTCCCACCCTGAGGTCCCCGTGTGATCTGAGCCTGCTGAAAGAGCACATTGTCTGCACCCAATTTGCACCAAAATTCACAGAATAATTCTGGCAATACAAGAACCCTGACAGATTTATAGGCCTATCACTGATGTGGCTGCAGGCTCTGGAAGTTGCTATAATTTATGTGATTCAGCCACAGCTAAAGGCTGAGGAGGTTTTTCCCTGCAGAGGATCATGCTGTGTACTGGAGACTGCCTCCAGGACTCCAGAAATCCCACCCCTGGGGAATCTGCTCTTTCCAGGCATTTCATATGGCTATTTTTGGCTATGTCTGTGGAGATTTCTGGTTTCCCAGCGCAGCTATTTTTATAACACATGGCTGTGAAGTCTATAGTATTAGACATAATTTAATCTTGCACATTGGAATGCCTTGGGTCTGTATGTAAGGAATCACTGCCTCCTGCACCTGCTCCCTCTTTGGCCTGTGCCTGAAATACTTCTTGACTATACAGAGATGGAACTTCAGAGGCTTCTAGACAACAGCTCCTTTATGGAGCATGCTAAGCTGCCATAAATATTTAATTAGGTGTTACTCTGCTTTTGGAGAGATATAGCAAAAAAATAGTCCCCATTTCCTTACATTTAAACAGAACGTTTTCCTGCTGGAAAAAATTTCCATGCATTAACTAGTGACAAGGAGCCATATTTTAAGAGGGTCCATAAAAATTTGAGAGGGTGAGAGGTTGGTGAAGAGAAGATTTCATGGAGCTGAGGGCTTTTCCTAGGTGGGAAGGAGCTGTTGGATGGCTGGTTTGAGATGGAGCTGCGTGGGTGTCTCTTAGGCAGCAAAGCATCGTGTCAGGCTGGTGGGTGAAGCTTCTTCCCAAGAAGGGGAGCTTCTGCTTCCCCTGCCTTTGCTGTTTAAAAATAAATCATGGGTTTAGGGGTATATATTTATAATGCAAACCAGGCTGTCCTGGGCATGCCAAGTGGTGGCACTGCCTGGAGAGCTTCATGTGCCATAAAATTTTGGATACAACGATGACCTGGACTGGAATTACAGTAGATGCACAAATGTAGCTGTCTAAGAAAGCACAGGCAGAGGTGTGACTGTACTTCAAATTTTAAAAAACAATTAGTTGACAGACTTTGAGCTAAGAATTTACCCCAGTTTACCATACAGGTGACAGAGGGAAAGCTTAAAAATCAATCAGAACACGTCTTATAATGATATTGGCTTCGTCTTCTGAAGCCGGAGAGAACTAACTTAGCGGAGATTAAAAATGACAGATGTGTGGTTTGGTCAAAATAACAGTGTTGGGGAACTAGGAAGAAATTTGTGAGTATGTTAAGGGAGAGAAGTTATTTAGAGCAGGGTGAGGGTTATACGTAATCAGATGAAATTACCAGTAGAAAAAGTAAAAGAGGATTTTTAAATTTTAATAATTCAGTAAGCAGACCTGACATGTAGCTCTGCTGGGCTGCACAACAGCTCAGCACAGGATGGCACAGAGGCCTCTTTAACGGGAGTATTTGGAAGGTGACACCACACGGTGGAAAAAGGGCAGGTGAAGTTGTTCCAAACATGTGCTGAGTGAGTTTTCTGAGAGGTGCTGCACTGTCTGGGGCTTCCTTATGTCTGGTTGTGTGGCAGATGTATTTTTTGATTAAAATAATCTATATACCTATGAAAACTGAGTTGACTTCATTAGCCAAATAAAACGTAACAAACAGACCAAAGAAGCATAACCCCCCTGTGAAAATGCTGTGTGCACTTCCAGTCCCTCAGAAATACTCTGCAAACATCTCCCTTCACTCCTTTCCTCAGTCACTGCCCCTGAAAGTTACACTACAAGCCTGGAAATGTCCACAAGCCTGACTGCAGAATTAGACCCTCATTTGGTGAAATCCTTGGATATGAATAGTCTTTTCTCACGTTTGTTAAAGCAGATGGCAAACCACACACTGGACAGGGCACACTTTTATTGAGATGAACAGTCTTGGTTGCGGCACTGGAGTTGAGATCGGTGCGAACGTGCTTTTGTATCACACACAAGAAACCTGGAGCAACCGGACCCCTGCCCTCGGAGTTTATTCCAGTCTGTTATTGACTCAAGATCCAAACCCTCAGAGATTTCACCCTGTCTCATTACAACCACGAGTTTCATCATCCAGCACCTTCCAGCTCCCGGTGAAGTGACTCCTCAGCTGATGACTCAAACTGGCAGCGTAACACAGACTTAATGAAACATTATTAATCAACCAAGCAGTTCCATGACTTCTGGCCACCACCCACCTGGATAAGGCTCTTGTTGTGTCATACAAAAGAACCTCTGTAGTCCTGAGTGTCTATTAACTGCAGTGACTTCAGGCAATGTTTGCTAAGTGGAGCTAAAGTTCATATCACAGAGCTCCTGTTGGGAAATCCAGCGACGTTGAGTGGGAATGCAGTAGCTCTGGACATCCCACAGGCCAAGGAAATAGATCTTTAGGTCAATATATACCTTGGGAATCTGAACCTTGGTTCTTGGGTGATGGATTTGTGGGAATATGTGGATATTTCACCTGTAATTTGGTGAAATTCTATTTATAAAAGAAAGCAAAACGTGTGCAATGAGCACACAGTCTATGACTGTTGGAAGATACATAATTCCTGCCATAATTCAAACGAATATGACCTATATGTAGTAAAAATGAATTCATGCAGCAGTGTAAAAAAATCTAAAAATTGCAAGATTGCAAGAAAGTGTGTGATTTCATGGTGATTTAGTTTGCTGTAGTACTCAGCAGGCAGCACAGCTCGGGGGAGGCAGCAGGGGTTTGTCCGGGGGAACTTCAGCTTTGAAGCGCTCAAATTTGGGGTAACTCTCCCCAAGGCCCAGGTTTGGGCATGGTTCAAAGTCAGTTATGAAACTAATCCTATATAATATCTTATGTGAATAACTTAGAAACATTTTATAACAGTTTTCCAGTGGAATAAACAACTGCGGTTTAGCTTCAGAGGCTTAAAAAACTAACTTAAAGTGTGACTGGCACGTGGAGTTCCTTATTCTCAAGATAAAAGATGAATCTTTAAAAGATTCCAGATCTTTTGGGGTGATATGAAATCACAGAGCATCATAGTTGGACTTGGATTATTCCTGTGGCTCACAAGGAGAGATGTGAAAAATCCAAGCCCTTTTATGGAGCAAATGAAAGAGCAATTTTCAGAGCCAGATGAATTTGTGAAATACTGAAGCCAGCGAATATGTAAAGTTTTATTCCGTAGCAAGTAAAATCAAAACAAATTATTGGGGCCTTTCATATAAACAGGACGATTGTGTGTCCCACAGACAGTTGCTCGGATACAAGACCAACAGTAGATTTAAACTATTTCATTCTTTTTCTTAAAAGAAATGAAAGTGCAGTTGTCTTTAGGTTAAGCACAGGACTGGCACTTACTTTGATACACTTCCACAGATAACAAAATGTGTTTTACCACCTTGCATCACTTTGACTGTCAGAGATTTTTTCTTGAAAACAAATTATATAGTTAGGCAGGTTTAATAAAAGAAAGAAAAAAGGCTTAGGCAGAAAGGGGCCTTTCTAAAGAGTGTGATGGATCTGGAGCTACAAACATATTGACTCCTGAGCATCCTCAGACTGAGTCACAGAGTTTATAAAGGTTTTCTATCAGCAATGTATAAACTGGTTCTGGAGGGGCCAATTTTAAAGAGCAGAATGAACTAATCTATAGCATTTTCCTACACTCCATCTTTTTTTGAGCACAGTGATCTGTCCCAGCATTTTTGCTGCCTTATCAGCTTCGGTGACAACTATTATTTATTGCCCTCTCCGGAGCCGCGCTGGTAAAGCTGTTCAGCTGGGCCCTGACGGTGACTCCAAGTGAAACGGCTGATGTACGGCAGGGAGCAGCGCACACCCTCAGCACACCCGCCCTGACGCCGCTCCGGGGCTGCGGCCGAGCGGGCCCGGCCCGGCCCGAGGTCCCTCACGGCGGGCGGGGCCGCCGCCTCTGATTGGCTGAGCCGGCTTGGGAGGCGCGGCCGCAGCGGGACCGATCCACCGCGCGCCGGCGGGGGTGGGGGCCGGGCCGTCCCCTCGGAATGGTACAGCCCGAGCCCGAGAGCCCTTTGGCCGGGCCGTTATCAGCGCCCGCGCGCGCTCAGCCAGGACCCCCGGCGGGCTGTTCGACGCGCTGCCTGATGCAGAGGCGGGCGTGCCGCGCCGCTGTTGGCGACGCGCTACCGTCGAGACGCCTGGGGTGTCACCGCCAGCTCCCTGCGCACTCCCCTCCGCCGCTCCGTGCGGCTTTTCGCTGCTGTGCTCGCCCTGCGGCGCGCTCCCTCT
>JAWMRA010000005.1:2377129-2429003 GCA_035584735.1 Pseudotriccus pelzelni | reverse complement strand
CCGGGGGGGGGGGCGGGGGGGGTCCTCGCGGGCGCGCGGAAAAAAACGCGCCAAGTTTGCGGGCGCGCGGCCCGCGGTCTCCATGGCAACGGCGAGCGGGAGCGGGGCCGCGATGTAGCGGTGAGTGAGGGAGGGAGGGAAGGAGGGACGGGGAGGGACGGGAGCCGGGGGGGGGAGCGGCCGCGCCGCCCGCCCGGGGCCCGCCGGCCGCGGGGGGACATGCGGGGGGCGCGGGGGGGCGGCCCGAGCCCGGGGCGGGGGGCGGCGGGGGGGAGCCCTGCGGAGAGTAAATGGCGCCTGGTGTGCGCGTGTGTGTGTGTGTGCGCGCCAGGTGTGAGCGCCACGGCCGCGCCCCGCACCAGCCATGCCCGGCGTCCTGCCCGCCGACACCGCCAGGGCCAGCCCCAGCAAGAAGAACAGGCTGTCTCTGAAGCTTTTCCAGAAGAAGGAGGCGAAGAGAGCGCTGGATTTTACCGAGGCGCACGAAAATGAGCAGAAGGGCGCGGAGTTCAGAGGCGCCGAGATGTGAGTCGCGCGCGGGAGAAGTTTGTTTCGTGGCGGTGTTGTGTCGGTCCGGTGATGCTCCGACCTCCGCTCCACTCAGTTTCGCGTTCTTGGATAAATACGTGCTGCAGCGCGCGCTAAATTAAATTAACGTGCGCTTAAGACTGAATTAACGTGCGCTGAAAATTAACGTGCCTTTAAATTAAGTTAACCCCCGACCCAACTTAATCAAACTGAACAAAGTAATCGCAATAATCGATTTTTTTATAACTTTTTGAAGAAAATAAGTTTGTGACGCTGTGGATGCTTAGTTGGCGCAAACTTTAGGGATCACTTGAATAAGTGACTCCGTTTTAAAACTAAGTAATCGCTATAACCCGTTTCTACAACTGTCTTAACGAAACAACTTTGCCACACTGTGGATGTCTTTCGTTGGCACAAACTTTAAGATCACTTCAAGAAGTTGCTTTGTTTCAGGTTAATATAAGTAGTTACTCTGCTGCTGACCTATTTGTATTATAATTTATATTAAAATATAAGTTTTTGCGAGATGAGTCTTAATGAAAAGATGTTGGATTTTAAAGGCTGTTTCTGCTGCAAGGAAATGAATTGGTTGTGGTGCGTCTTGTCATTCATTGAGGCTCTTCAAGGCCTGAGCAAATCTGTCGTCCTGTTTCTTTGCTCATGGGGGGATTTAAGTGGGAAAAAGCAATGTTGCTTGATTGTGGTCAGTTAAAAATAGTTGGAGTCTTAAAAATTTGGTTCTGTGGTGTCAGTACAGTGCATTAATCACTTAAATCAGTGATTAATAATAATTATAGTTAGCATATTATGTGTCAGGTTCGTTTGTGTCTTTTAATTTTGTTTTTCTATTTTTATCTTTTTGCTTTGCATCCAGAAATTATGTGACTTTGGAGCAGGGCACAGGGATAGAAAACATGTTCTAGACACGTTTTTGTGCCTTAGGAATGAACAAAGAATGTACAAAAGTATTTAAAAGTGAACTTTTTTTTTTTTGTTCCTTAAATTGGTCTCCTGATATTACTTGAAAAGGATGTGTTGGGACTAACAGCAGATTTGCCCGATTTTTGTAAAATTGTTTATTTTTTGATGGTGTTTTAGCTGAGGAGTTCATGTTTGAGTGCCCAGAGTGAATGTAGACACTCTGAGACACACTTTGATGTGATTTTGAGCTGTGTATCTTAGTGATGAATTCTGTCAGGTGGCTCTGAGATGGGAGGTGAAGGAGTCCTTTTCCAAAGCTGTCTCTTACTCCCTGTTTTCTCTGTTCCACAGTGACCAGGTTGTTCCTGCAGCACAGCCTCCCTCCCTTGTCAGCTGTGAGAAAAAAGACAACATGCTGCCTTTTGTGGGCTTGAACAACCTGGGGAACACCTGTTACCTGAACAGTGTCCTGCAGGTGAGGGTATGGGCAAGGGGGTCCTCAAAAAGGGGTTTTTTTGGTTAAGCACAAGGGGGTGAGATTTGTAGTTTGGTATTCCATGGATTTCTGGGTGTAGTATGAAGGGAATCTAATTGCGGGAGCGGGGGGGGATGCTGCTACAGGAAATGTGTGCACTGTAGGTTGTCCTGATTGGGTAATTCTTCAGTTTTCATACTCGGGGCTCCTCCCTGCTGTGAAAAATCCTAGATCTTTGTGTGCTGTGCACAGCCTGTGGAGGTGCAGAGCTGGCTGGATCATAAATGTGGATTTCTATGTGGAGTAACCTCTTTCTCAAGTTATTCTCGTGTTTTCAACTGTTGCTTTCAGGTATTATATTTCTGTCCTGGTTTTAAAACTGGAGTAAAACATTTATATAACATCATTTCAAAGAAGAAAGAATCTTTGAAGGATGAAGGAGAGCAAAAGGCAGAAAAGGTAACAAATCTCCACATTCTTATAACTTTGCAAGTAAGGCTGCATGCAGGGAGTTTAGTGAAAATCTAACTGATTTCTTCTGTTCTAAATAAAATTTTCAGCATTGTTTTCTACAGTGTTTCTTCAGTTAAAGATGTATTTGAGTTGTTTTGAACTTGTGTTCAAACATGAGTGTTCAGAGGGTCTGTAAATTTAGAAGCCCAAGTCTTAAAGTTTAACAGAAGAAATTTGAGAAGATATCTCACCATGCTTTTGGCATTAAGATAATTATGATACATTACTTTGAGTGGATGGAAATGGGAGTTTGGGCAAGGATGGTTTGAGGGTTTAAAATAGTGGCTAATTTGGCTTTTATGTTTGTTTTCTACTTTGAAAAGAACAATATATTGTCTGAAACCCACTTGCTTCCCGTGGTACACAAAACCCCTGTCAAACATCTGTTAGAAAACTAAGGGAGGGCAGGAGAGAAAGGTTTAACTTGTTACAGGCAAAACTGCAAGTGTTTTTGTTCTTTTTACATTGTAATTGCAGGGAAGTTGTAAAGAAGATCCCTTGGCAAGTTATGAGCTCATCTGCAGCTTGCACTCCTTGATTCTGTCAGTTGAGCAGCTTCAAGCCAGTTTCCTCCTAAACCCAGAAAAGTACACAGATGAACTTGCTACTCAGCCCCGAAGGCTCCTGAACACCCTCAGGTACAAATCACCCTAAATGTTGTCAGGGTTTGTCTCCTGACGTTTCCAGGTTGTTCTGTTGCACAGCTTCAGAGGCTGGTGGAAGGTAGATGGTCTTAAATTTGGGGTGGTCTTGTAGGAAATAAAGTTTTTGTACTTATTGTTATCTCCATGGTGTCAGAAACCTGAAGTAAATTTTAACTTTGTAAGAATCTCATTTAAATGCAGAATAGGGTTTAAAATGGTCCTCAGCTTTAGGTACAGAAGTGTCATAGAACTTTGGAATGGTTTGGGTCGGGAGGAACCTTAAAGATCATCCAGTTCTACCCCCTGCCATGGGCAGGGTCACCTTCCACTATCCCAGGTTGTTCCAAGCCCCATCCAACCTGGCCTTGAAAACTTCCAGGGACAGGGAAGGATTCTCTTTGACCTGAGAAGCTGCACCACCGGGTTGCAATTCAGTGTGTGTTTAAATGCCTAAGGCTGAACTTCCCCATGGCTCTGTGACAGGGAGGGCTCCTCTCTAGGCCTGGACAGGACTGTCCATGACTTTTCTGTCTAAATCCCTAATTTAAATCTCAAATCATGTTACCCAGTTATCAAAGAATAACTGATCCTCAGTGCTCTGCTTGTTTCCTTTCCCTAGAGAGCTGAACCCCATGTATGAAGGGTACCTGCAGCACGATGCCCAGGAAGTCCTACAGTGTATCCTGGGAAACATCCAGGAAACATGTCAGCTGCTGAAGAAGGAAGAGTTGAACAAACCGCCCACGGAGGAACCTGCATCTAAATTGGAGGGAAAACTCAACCCAAACCCTGAAAGCAATGGGACTGGCAGCACTGCCGAGGCGGAGGATCCTGCTCCGAGCAGCCATGACGGAGACGCGGCCGAGGACAAGCTGCTCAGGGGACACGGGAAAAGGAAAAGTGATGCTGAGGGTGGCAACGCCAAGAAAAAATCCAAAGTGTCAAAGGAGCAAACTGCAGCAGAGGAAAATCAAAGGCAGACCAGGTCAAAGAGGAAAGCGACGGGGGAAAAGTTGGAAACCCAAAGCGATGCCATCGCCAAGTGCTCTGGGGACAGCGAGAGCGCAAAGCCCACACAGAAGAAGTCACGGCTTAGGTTAAACTGGTTAAAATCCTCATGCAAACAGCCCAGCATTCTGTCCAAATTTTATAGTCTAGGAAAATTAACTACAAACCTGGGATCCAAAGACCCAGGGAAAGAATATGACTGTGAGCTCGAAGAGTCATCTGCCAAGTGTGAAAATGGTGACAGTAAAGAAGAATATCATGAACCAGCATCTCCTGTGGAAAACCACCATGAAAAGGGAACTGAGAAAGAACCAAAAAAGGAAGGTTGGTGCACAAGTGATGGGCTTAAAATTAGTATGATTAAGAAAGTACAATGCGTGGGAAGTCAGTCTTCAGACTGCACAGCCTGCAGAGCTCTAAACACAAAATTAGATTTTCAGGAATTGAAGAAGATTTTTAGGAACAAGAATTTATTTTTATACGTGTTTGTAATTTTTTTTTTTATAACTTGACCTGTTTAGCTTAGATCTCGAGGTATTCCTCTAACATTCTGTAATCATTGTATAATGTATATGTATAAAACAAAAAGGCAGAACATTGCCAGGTTTGTATTATCACTGATTTTTGTCATCCATAGACATAGGAGATGGATTCAAGATTTAAAGGAAGATGATGGTCAGGAGCAAACAGAATCAAACTCCATTGGCCGTGGCTTTGTTCCCAAGTTTACAAACAATATTCTCTCCTTCCCTCCCTATTCCTTAGTTTTCTCTCATATTCCCAGCATTCCCAAGAACTAGGAAGGACATGGAACGTATTACATATTCTAATTGGCTGGCAAGTATGGATTTTGTGTCAATGGAAGAAGGTGCCTGTTGAGAGAAGGTGCTCAGTATGAATTCAGTACTTACTGATTTGGAACTTCTGACCCACCCACCAATTTTTATAAAAAATTGAAGGAATGCAGAATCTTTGAGATCGGCATTTCTTCAGCAGATTTGACCAAAACTGGCCTACAAATTTAGAAAGTATCGGAGGAGAGGACTGAGAATAAATAGAAACCCACCAAACCCACACGTGTGACGCTCCTTGAGGAGGCTGGTAGTCCATACTAAGAAGTCAGTGCATTGGTGACAAATATTCCAGAATGCCACACTTGAAGTATAAAACAAGCACCCAATCTTAAAACAGAAATTAAAGTGTGAGGGCCAAGAGACAGAGGCTCCATATTTACTTACTAGTAGAGGATACTCTGAAAACTGCATGTGATATATAGTTTCAATTCCGTGTGGGATCCCTAAAAGGCCATGGCTGTAACATAGTGATTTTCCACTGATAGCCAAAGATAGTCTTTCGACTAAAGTGCCGCTTGCTCAGTGATGTGACATGTACTTTCTCTAGGTACAGAACTGGCTGTCTTTGAACTGGTGGAGAAACTGTTCCAGGGTCAGTTAGTGCTGAGGACAAGGTGTTTGGAGTGCGAGTGCTTCACTGAAAGGAGAGAAGATTTTCAGGACATCAGTGTTCCAGTGCAAGAAGATGAACTTTCTAAAGGTGAAGAGAGTTCTGAAAGTAAGTGTCTCAGAAAGGGGTGTGAGGTGTTTCTGCCTCAGCTAGCCACAGGGAAGGGCAGTGTTGTGGTTATCAAGGAGTATGGCTCCTGTTTGTGCTTACTAAAATTAGAGGCTCTTATCTCCTGTCCTGATTAACTTTAGACTTTGGAAACACAGTGCTGATACTGTTGACACATCCAGATAATATTAAAATTGTTCCAAGTCTTAACACATAGCATGGGCTGCTTACAGTCCTTCACCTAGGTACATGTTTTTCTGCTTATAAATATTTTCTCTGATGTAGGTCCTCCCTTTCTTCCTGGATAAGGAATTTTTCTGCTTTTATTTCTTAAAAGAAATATTTGCACTTTTTCCTCAAAATTAAATGAAAACCCAGCTTTTTTTTTTTAAACTACTGTAAAGTGGTTTTTTTAGTGTTTTAGATTGTTGTTGCCTTAATAGCATTTGTTTTATCTTTATAAATGTTAATTCTCTGGTCTCTTTCACAAATTTTATTGATCTATTCATAGTTTTTTAGGTATTTTAAAAAGTAAGCATGATAATACTTAATTTTGAAATGGAGAATTTTAAGGTAATTAATTTTAGTTCCCATGGAATTAATTTGGAGCAGCTTTTACTGCCTTTACTCCCCATCAGAGTAAAATGTGTGGGGAAGTATACATGTGTAAAATGCTGCTGTCAGTGTAGGTGATCCTGACAGCAGTGTGAGGGTGGCAGGGGAGGAAAAATATAAGAAGTGAAAGAGAATTTTGTGGTTATTTTGGATGTTTGCCCTAATAAGTGAAATTGATGGACCCAGTTTCCAGACATGGCAACAGAATAACTCTGTGTTATCTGAAACAAGCTTGAAGTAAGAGATATTTTCATCCCTTCCTGAAATGCACCAAAGATTCAAATACATCTAATTCACACATACTGAGTGTTCTTTACAGTGTTGTCGTTTTAGAGCCTGTGTTGACATGTTTTGTTTTGTTGTTTTTCTGGTGGGACGCTTTGGAAATGTAAATATTGGCATATCTGTGAATGTAACGATTCTCTCTTTTAGTTTCTCCAGAGCCAAAAACAGAAACGAAGACTCTGAAATGGGCAATTTCACAGTTTGCCTCAGTGGAGAGGATTGTGGGAGAGGACAAGTATTTCTGTGAGAACTGCCATCACTACACGGAAGCCGAGCGCAGCCTTTTATTCGATAAAATGCCCGAAGTTATAACAATTCACTTGAAGTGCTTTGCTGCCAGTGGCTTGGAGTGAGTATGCATTGACTGTGTTATGAAACAGTGTCCTGGAGGAAGGGAAATCTTATCACAGGAGTTGAAAATGCTTTGTAACTTTGCCAAAAGCAGATTTCCAGATTGAAATTAACTTAAATCGCTGGGGTGCAGCCCCTTATTCCATAAAGGCTTTTTGTTCTTATGAGCAGCAGAAATTACCTGCAGGAAAATTGTCTTTTAGGAGACTTCTCAACAAAAAATTTTTGGCTGTACTCTTAAAAAACAGCCTGATTTATTGTTCTGTCCTAAAACTTTACTGTACTTTAAATATCACCTGTCCCTGTGAGTTTAGAGGCAGCTTTAAGTACTTTAACAGAACAAGTAATTAGAACAAATCTGAATTTTATGGTCACAGCCAGTCTCTACCTGAATGTAAGTACTAAAAAAATGAATGTCAGTGGGGAATAATAATAATCAAGAGTTAAACATTTTAAAGAGCTAACACTCATTACCCAAAATTGATCAATTCCCTAAAAAATACTTTTAGTACAATTTTTTGTACAATTTTTACAATACAGATTTTAGTGCTCTCTACCCGAAGGGGAGCACTAAAATCTGGGGTGAAAAAATTGGCAGATAAATATTTTAAAGAGCTAACACATCAAAAAATCAATCAGTTAATTTAAAAATACAGTAATATCAGCCTCACTGATGTTCAGCTACTGAACAGTCAGTGTTTGATGTTATAATTGTAGTAATTCTTCTGTTTTGAGAGCAGCTGTGAGTGGTTTTGTTTGGGTTTTTTTCGTACCTAAGAATGTAGGGATTTTCTCTGGGATGGGAGGAAAACCCAAAGAAAAACCCATCCTTACAGTACTGTTCATACATTAATCAGTGTCATGACAGTCTAAACTCAGTATTTTGCAGTAAACTCCATTTCTCCACTGAGATTTAAATAATGAAAAATGTCAGAAAGCGTCATCAGGAAAAACTTCTCAGAACTATGAAATATTCCCCCCAGATCCTTTAGGAAATTGGCACACTATTGCAGCCTCTGAGCCTTTGGGATGGACAGGAAGTTTTTTAGGCACAAATTTGTTTAGCCTTCTATCTCCCAAGTTCCCTGTGTGCTGCATTTCCCCTTCACTTGGCTTTAGACCTTCAGAACCACCTCACCAGCAGTAAGCTTCATGCGTGATGTCTGCCATGGAATTTAGTTTATAATATTTGTGTCACCAATATTTTAGATAAAAATACACCATCTAAGTTGTCAGATGATTTGTCAGAGGGTGCTCTCTAAGCAAGTGCTGGTAACTGTGGTCAGTTTAAGATTTATGAAATATCCAGTGCTGAAGATGATATTGTTACTTTTTCACAGGTAGTTTGCTGAGATTGTTAAAGGTCCATTTCTCACTCTGCCTGTTTGTAGTATTTTTTTAGGAATATCCAGGTTTCTGACAAAGTAGAAAGGAAGCTTCCCCTGTCTCTGCAATGTCTTTTCATACAAGTCCAGATCATAATATACAAAATTGTCTTTTCATTGATGTCCATAATATTTGACTTAAATATTTGACTTAATATATATTGACTCAAAGTTGCACACTTAAAATTCCCCTTGTATTGTTGAGTAGCACTTGATGTGGGATGGAATCCGGGTATGTTTATAGGCTATTGAAAAAAATACAACCTGAAAGGAAAGCTGAATATTATCTTCTGTCTGCTCCTCTGTATCCTGTGTTTTTGTTTCCATGGGGAAGCACTTTCAGGTTAACCAGCCATCTCCTGAGCCACTCACCTCTTCTTCTGTCCTGGCAACCTTCAGGTCCTTGCTCCAAAATACTCAGACCAATATCCAGGTCAGAGTGAATCCAGTCTGTTGTGTTTTTCCTCCTGTGTCCTCAGTCATGCCAGACATTTTCTGCCAAGGGCTGGCAACCAGAGATTAAGGAAGTCAGAGTGGAAAAATCAGTGTACAACTGGAGTCAGTGATGAAACTGAAACTGCTTAGAAGAGTTCCCTGGTTTTTGACTTGAATGTTTTATCTTGGACAAAACCATGTCATTGCTAAAAGTAGCAACAAACTGTTCTACTGGCTTCAAACTTACGTAAATTTTTAAACTAAGAATCTTCATACACCTTCCCTTTGCTCCCATAAGAATTTGGAAATGTTGTCTGCTCAGTTGTGCTCTACTGAGTTCTTTGATGACTGAGTTATAAATAAATGAAATGAAGGGTAATGTAAATATTTGCAGTTAATAGAAACTTTATTCATGTTTCCTAGATGCTGGTTTGCAAAGTGTTTGTTTTAAAATAAAGCAGCCAGTGTGAAAATCTACTTGCCTGGGGATGAGTAACTCTCTTTGGCAAGTGTGTGTGTGTGTGTGAAAATCACAGGCCATGTGTGCTCAGGCTGTGAGCTCTTAAGCAGAAATGTGTAACTGGTAATATGTAATTAAACATTTCCACTATAGAAATTTAGCAGTTGGTGAGAAAATCAGCTTTTTGTTTTGAGAAATTCAGTACAGTGGGTAAAGCTAATTTATAGCCTCAAAAGATGTAGCTGCAGAAGTCAGGTCTGCACTGTGTGAAGTGTATCAGTCAGAGCAGGCAGAGTACTTGGCATGCAATTTTTCTCTCTTCAGATTCTTATCATTAAGAACAAAAACTAATAGGAAAAGATTCCCTCTCTTATTTCCTCCTCTCCGAATCTTTGATGCTGGAGCTCATTCAGAAGAAAGGCAGAACCTGCTTTTTACTGTTCTGTGTGAATGACTGTCCCAGTGTGCTTGAGTGGAACTGGATTTCTGATCTGGAGTATCAGCAAGCAGTTTCTCTGTTCCATGACTTTCTTCTGAATATCTCTGTTTCTGGCTACTAACAATAGGGATTTTCAGAAGATTTAAGTTTTATTATTTCTGATTATATGCTCTTTGTGTTCCTTTTGGTGGAGTCAGATGTTTATGGTAAGCTTAGGTCTAAAGTGAGATTTCAGTTAATGAGTGACTGACTGAGGATCTGTGTGTGTGTGTAAATGTGTTTATCAGACTTTATGGCTGTGAACACAAGTGAAATGATGAGAAGCAGAATCAAAACTAAACACAGGAAAACAGGAGTCTGTTACTGCAGTTATGCCATAGCTACAATTTCCTTGGATTCGAGATAGTTTTTCCTATGATAACAGCAGTGAACTCTTTGGAACCTCAGTTTTACAGGGCTTGCCTGTATTCCCCTGGATTTTTCCCTACAACACCCTGAAAGCTGAGCAAGAACTGAATCATCACTAGAATCTATTAGGACATTGCAACCTGTCACTAAATAAAGAGGTTAATTAATTTGTGCTGATGCAATATGTTACTCATCAAGATCAGAATCATTCAGTTTTGTTTTTTTTTAAACTCTGTAGAAGATCCTTGTAATGAAAGGACTTAAACTTTTCTCATGGTAAATTTGTGCACTATGAACAAAATGCTGGGTATTTCTGGAATACCAAATGCTTTTCTAAGTAAATCAGTCAGAGAATTGCTTGAAAAAAAATAGAACACCACAGGATAGGTAATGACGAATCCCTGGTAGCAAGTGTTGGTAAGTTACTTGTCACTAGGTGCACACCAGTGGCAGGGCATCTGAGAAGAACCACTCAGATTTTCTAAGTGATGCTAAAGCTACTTGAAAGTAAAATAGATTTGTATTTCTTTATTTAGCAAATGACTCTTTCAGGAGGGGGAAAAAACCCCAACCCTCCTTATTTCAGCCTTGGCTGTTGAGGTTTTTGGTTTGCTTTTTAAGCAGAGTGGTGTCTGGAGAAAAGTGCAGGTGTTTGTGCATGGATAGAATCAGGAATGATAACAATTAGCCTAATTATTTTTATTATCACTATTTAAAATTTAATTTGATACTTTAGAAAAAGAGAATCTCTTAAATTGGTACGGTTTACAGTTCCTAGGCTGTAAAATTTACCATTATACAGTCATAAAAGTGCCTTTACTGACCAGGATGCCTGGGACAGAAGTTAGCGATCCGAAGTGAGAAGGGAGAAACTTCTCCTGATCACTTGTGGAAAGTAACAGATGGGCCTATGGGACTAAAGTGGTGTTTATTGGGAAAGTGTTTAACTTGTGTCTCCCTTGTGAAGGTTTGACTGCTACGGGGGCCTGTCCAAGATCAACACTCCGCTGCTGACGCCGCTCAAGCTGTCCCTGGAGGAGTGGAGCACCAGGCCCACCAACGACACCTATGGATTATTTGCCGTGGTCATGCACAGCGGCATCACCATCAGCAGTGGACACTACACGGCCTCTGTCAAGGTCACGGACCTCAGCAGCCTGGAGCTGGACAGGGGCACCTTCATGGCCAACCCCACGTACCCCGTGCTCAAACAGGAGCCACTCAACGAGGAGGAGGCCAGAGCTGCGAGTGACGACTACGATGACGGTGAGGTCTCCTTCAGGGTCAACGGTGCCCCCCAGCCGGGGAAGGTCCTTAGCAAGAAGAACATGGAAGCTGTGGGACTGCTTGGGGGGCAGAAGAGCAAGTCTGACTGTGACCTGTACCCCAACAAACCAGCCAACCCCGAGAAGTTCCTCAGCGTGGTCACGGAGAGCAGGAGCCCCGAGCACAGTGCGGGGAGCGCCGAGCACAGCGCAGAGCACAGCGAGGCCAACGGGGTGGGAGCCTGCGGGCTGGAAAACAAGGCTCTCTATGTGTTCCAGAGCCTCAAGGAGTATGAGGGCAAATGGCTGCTCTTTGATGACTCTGAAGTGAAGGTCACAGAAGAAAAGGACTTTCTGAATTCTCTGTCTCCGACATCGTCATCTACATCGACTCCTTACCTACTGTTTTATAAGAAAATTGTAGAGTGATACTGTACTTTGACTGTAAATATTCAGGATTTGCATACACCTCTTGGTCTGATTTGCATCCAAACTACCTGGAAGAAACGGCTGTTTTGTTTTTTGAAGCTACTGATTCTTCATGTTTTTGGTCTTTTTCTTCATTGTAAAGTGGCTCAACTTGAATTAACAAAACATGACATAGAACTTGACTCACACCGTAACTTTTCTGCTGGAGACTAGTGCTACAACCTTTTAGAAATACCAGTTTGTATAGATCCTAAACAAAGCCTACAGCACCCAGTAGTGGTTTTAACGCAGCTCTAGCTCTCAGACATGCCTACTGTATTATTAGCTTTTTTTTAAATAAAATTTATTTGTATTCATACCCCAGAGTAAATGTATATTAACTAGCAAATTTCACCAGAAGTTGTGTATTTTTGTAACTTGGGAAGTAACACTTCATATTTAGTCTTTGGGTAATTGATGTGGTTTATTCTCCTGATTCTTTTCTTTCCTGCTTTGTGCAACTCAGAGCACAAGGAAAAGGGTCTTGGAATCTTGTTTAGTGCATTGGAGGGACCTGAACTTCATAGAAATGCTTGACTGGTCTAATTTGCATCTTGTTGCATAGGTGTTAAAGGGCAAAGTGTAAATAGGTGTGATTAATACTTCAACACAGGGGCAGAGTGTAGTGTAATTAAAATAATTTTGTACTTTGAAGAGTGGAGCCCTCTGATCTGCATATATGTCTGGGTGAGTTTGGAACTTAGTGGTGACCTTACAACAGTTAATTTGTACCTGAGCTCACTGCAAAATAGGAAAATGAAAGCATTTGGCTTTGATGCTTTGTTAAGAATGTATATATGAAATAAAAAACTTATGATTCTCATCTGAGACAACCAGATTAGACTGTTGTGTTGGGAGCGGAAAACAAAGTGGAAGGGATTTGGGAACAGTTATAAAAAGGGTGGGCAACTATCTTAAAGAAATGGAAGATTTTAAAAATAACATTCTGTGGGGTTTTTTTAACTGATTCTTGTACAGCAGATCCTAATTTGAAGGCACTTGATGACCAGAAGTGTGAGGTTCAGGGTAAACAGATAATTATTGCAAAACCAAAACTGTTTGCACTAAACACTAGGGATGAAAATCCCAAATTGTCTGTTAGACAATTTAAGGTGAATCCTATAAGCCGACAGTCTTACCCAATATGACACAAAGCAAGGTGAGTGTTTAATTGTCATGGGATGGACGGAATGACATGAAGATTGCAGACAGACAAGCAAGATACCCAGGATGTGAGTATGCCCTGGTTTCCTGAATACATTTACCTTTTTCTAATACAAATTAATTTATTTACAGGAAAAGCCCTAAAAACCTCTGCCTAGTTAGTTCTGCAATACTTAATTTTTACACCCTTTTATTACAATGTTGTATAAACACTGAGGTAACTCAAGAAAAGTATCTTTAGTGTATTTTCCATGTTACTGTCAACCTCTGATTGTTTTACAGGCCTTGACTTTGCAGCATATCCTAGATAAAAAAGCTGGAATGACAAATGCACTTAAGATGTTTTCCTTTTCCAAAGCATTGCATCATAATAAATAATTTCAGAGTCTAAACCAAGAAATAGCTACATTCAAAAAAATAACAGTGATCTTACCTTGCGAGGGCAGCCCCATCCTATTACAGAATGCAAATTTTTAAGGTTTGCTGAATTTCATCCTGCAAATTAAAGTTTTTCCACACCTGACCTGAGAATTATGTTTTTCATTCAACTGCAGGATCAGGACTGTTTCCAAGGAAACAAAATGCCATTATATTCAACAAAATAGAATGGGAGAAAGACCCAGCTGTCTTCCATCATAGCATAAAGCTTGGGAGAAGATTCTTTGTGGCAGCTCAACAGAAAGATGCTGAATGAAAAACACTCCTCTGGCACAGGGACGAGAGGGAACAGGGGGTGGGGTTTTTTTGAGATTTACTTGAGCACCACTTTCCACCCTCCTGAACTTGCCACTTGCTGCAGTAACTCATGTCCTGGAGTAGGACTGCTGTAAATTATAAGTTTCATTCTTTCATGCTTATTTGGATTTGTTCCCCCTTTTTCACTGTGTAAATATTTTCAGTGTCTCCTCCTGTAAATGTCCTGCAAAGCCAGTCCCTCCTTCCTTAATATTGTCCATTACCAGAGTCCCTGAGTCCTATAATGCTTCCAAGCCTTGTCAACACCCCTGCGCTTTAAATATCCCTTAAAAGGTCAGAGTTGGAGTTTTTCTGTAGGCAGGTGCTCCTGAGTTACATCCTGTGACACAGAACTAGTTCAGGATTATTCATATTCCAGGGAAATGGTCCAAGGTGGACACACTTAACACTCCCCAAAACAGCACCACTGTGAAGCTGTTGGAATAAAAGCCTGAGAGAAGGAGGGAAAAATCAGCAGAACTGTCCCTCCCCAATGTACCCCTTGGCCACAGCACTTCCAACAACCTGAAACAGGTATCCAAGGACAACAAAGACCCCACTAAACCCTCACTGCTGCTGCAGGAAGGTGTGCACTTCATGTATAAACCCATTTTTCCTTTTTATATATATATATATAAAGAGTATCAAATTCAGATTTTGTGTGTATTCATGTATATAGATGCACATTTAGGTATTTGTATAGAGAATAAGCTTGTGTTCAATCACAGACCACCTCTTCCGAGAGACTTTGTTCAACACAAAGAGGAAAAATATAAAGGACCAGATTTAGGAGTTGTGTACTTGGCTCCAAATCTGCTGCTTCCTCCAAGTGCTGTGTTAGACCCCAAAATCACTGCTGTAAAACACATCTTCTTTACGTTAACAGCAATGCAAAGAATGCTTTCTATGTACACTTTTAACTGTGACATCGTTTTATATTCTTTTTTCCCCATGAAATTAGGTTTTAAATTACAAAAAGGGACACAAAAAGGAGTTTAGTTGCACGGACGCTGCTAATTCCAAGTGATGAGGAGATGTCTGGACTTCCCAGCTGATGGAAATGACCATGTACACACAGAAATCAAGCTGGAACTCTACCTCATGGTACTGGAGGAGGTGAAGTGGTACCAACATTGCCTCCATCCAGCCTTCTGCTGGCTACAGATGGAATTATTTTTCTTTGCAGCAAAATTACCAAAAAAAAAGGACTGGGATAATAAAAAATCACCACTTGGTAAACAAGTGATGCCATAAGACTTACCTTTCTCTGAACCTTTTCCCCAGGGATGGTGAGCTCTGAAGTCCAATGCACAGGGAATTAAAGTGTAAACATTCACATATTTAATAGTACCATCAAAATAACCATCATCACTACATTAAAAACTTCCAAAATGCATTTGCGTATGGTCCTAATATAAATTAAATATAGGAACTAAAGTAAATAAATTTAACATTAGGTAATGCTATAAATAAAGGTAAATGCGTTTAGTGTACCTTTGAGTCATAAAAATGCCTTAAAAAACAGATAAGTTTACAGCTCATCACCGATACTCTGGATACCACTGCCATGATTTTTTTTTTCCCAAACATTGTTAAGTCTACATTTGACAATTCATAATGATTTTTGGCCACTGAACACTTTGATGGAGGAAGAGGTGTGTGGGATGTCCAGGATGAAGTCCAAGTTTTATTTCACAATAAAACTTCTTTGATTCCCAGCGCTGATAACAAGGCTCTTTTTCTTTTCAAAACCTTAATTTTTAAGTGCTTTTTTTTTTTATTTTGGTTTTTAACTCGTTTAGATTTCCATTTTGCGAAGGCTCATCCTGCTGAAGGAGTCTCTGAGGGAGAGAAAATACAATGATGAGCTCAGATTTTCCACGGTGAAATAAGCCTCATCAGATGAATGACTCTGTACTTGACTTCCCGTATTTTCTACAAAAATTAACTCCACTGGCATTAACTCACTCACTGCTTTTCCAGTGAATTGGGTTTGGGTTTGGATCTGGGACCATCCAACCACCCAGAAAACTGACATACAGTTTAATTCATGTGTACACAAGGGAAGCAGCACAAACCACCTGCCCTACTGAAATATTTTTTAAGTCTTTCAAATACAGATAGAAGTGCAATCTGCCAGCAATACCTGTGGGACTAGATGATCTTTGTGGGTCCCTTCCAACTCAGAATATTCTGTAAACATACCTGTATTAGGTTCCCTGCACAGGTTGAATTTCACAAGATTAGATAATAATTACCAAGCCAAAAGTGCTTCTGAAGTTCCCAGCTGGGTAGGGAGGGAGGCACTGGTATTCCCACCACTCCCAGCCACTGAAAACTGCCTCCAGAGAGCAGCTAGGATAATAGTGCATGATCTGAGGGGAGATTAGAACATCCCAAACCTGGACAGGGAGGGAAGGCACATTTCTGCTTTGACCTGCTTTATCCATGACCTCCCTCATCCTCTGATCTGCCCAGGGAGGTTGTGGATTCCCCATCCCTGGAAGTGTCCAAGGCCAGGTAGGATGGAGCTTGGAGCAACCTGGGATAATGGAAGGTGTCCCTGCCCATGGCAGGGAGTGGAACTGGATGAGCCTTAAGGTTCCTTCCAACCCAAACCCCTCTATGATTCTGTGATTCCCAGTAGGGTTTTATGTTCTGTCTCACTGCAGACAAACAAAAAGCCCAGACTTCACCTTCCCGGCCTTCCAGCATGGAAGACACCAACTATTTTTCCACCCTGCCTGCCCCTGGAGCGCCTCATCCCAGTTTCACTGGGAATAAACCAGTGTCAAAGTCCTGCCACAGTGAGGGTGGTTTTGCATCTAAGAAGAATGGGATGCGGGATGGAAACAAAAAACCAAGAACTGTCACAGCCAAGGAACAAAAGGAACATTGCAAACACCACCTACCACAGCTGCTGGGAAGGGGAGGTGCTCTCAGGCAGGACGGGAGGGGACAGGGATGGACTCAGCCAAAAGAGCCACACTTGAAAACAAACAGATGCTTACAGGTTCACTGGGAAGATCAGACACCCCAATCCCTGGTTTTCCACTCTCCTCTTACCCCTGCTGAGGGGGGAAAATCCAACACCCACCTGTGGCACGTGACTGGCAGCACCGCCTTGTACAGCTGGGGGATCTTCCTGTTTATGAGGGGCTGCAGGGCCTCCTTTAGCCGGTGGTAATTCCGCTCCAGCTCCCGCTGATATTCCTTCTGGTCTGGCCCGATCAGGCTCTTGTTCTTGCGCAGAGCGTCTTCACACCTGGGAAACGAACCCTGTGAAACCTGGGCACGGCTGTAAGGACCTGTTTGCTGCAGATTTGTTAATCTAATAGTACAAAAAAATCCATTCTGTTCCCCTGGGATGACATAAAATCCTTTTCTATCTTGTCTTTTGGGTGATAAACACTCAGCTAAAGCTCCTGGTGTCCATGGGGGAAGGAGAGGGTGTCATATTTCCAATTTCCATTTCACTTCCAGAGTAACAACTCCTTTTTTATTGTAATTTACTCTCCAGTTATGTTTATCCTCTCTGAGGAGAAGTGAAAAGCTGATCTTCACAAAGCCACTTCCAGTCCCAAAGGATTTAGAGATGGATAGAATCAGGGAAGATTAATAAGCAGCAGGCTGGGATGTTCATCAGAAACTCTTCTGCGTGCAAAGGTGTAATTTAAATAAAGGGTATGAAAGGAACTGTATCAGCAGTGCCATTTATTCTGCATTGCCACTGGATCTATTTGCTAGGAACATTTTTATTTCAATTTTTTTTTTAAATTTCTGAGTGCTTGTAAAAAAGGCTGTACTGAGTCTGCAGTTTGCAGGTGGTTTGGGAAGCACATTCCATACCTTTTTGTGAAGTCTTTGAAACAGAGCCGGAGTTTGTTGTGATGTCTGAAGAGCTTTGGATCATTGGGTATTTCAGACAAGAAAACTTGTGCAACTTCTAATGGTCCCTGTAGGAGCAGAAGAGAAAAAGTGAGTTTCTCAGAACTGCCTGCTGTATCCAATGACAGGAGAAAGATTATGCACGTAGAAACATCCATAAACCACAACATTTCCTTACAGAAAAGCATCTTGAAGAACTGCAGCTGGTAAATCTGGCGTAAACCACCAGACATCACGACAACTGAATCTCTTTTAGGCCTTTCTTTGTTCTAAATAAAACTCTGCTTTTGGAAAACAGTGTGAGAAACTGCACATATTCTCCACTTGTTTTCCTTTATAAGGACTCCTGACAAAGTTTGTTCAACTCACAACTAAGGCAAAGTTTAAACAATGCAGATGGAACCCAGAAGTGTTTGCCAGCACTGCAAACTCAACCCAGAACTCAGAATTCCAGCTGGGTTTTTTCCAGTTTGTGCACTGTGCTTTACTCACATTCCCTCAGTTTTTTCCTCAGTTTTTCTCTGTTCACTCATTAGTTTTGCTTTCCATTTTGTTCAAAACCCACAACAGGACACAGAACTGCTTTCACCGCCCAGAGCCCAGCTAACCAAAGGGAAAGCAATAAACAGGGAGAAGGAGAAGCAGGCAAAAAGAACTGTGAGTGCAAGGATGGAGCATGTAACTGAGGGAAAGATGTCTCTTCCCAGCCACTTCCAACATTTTCAGGACTTCTATTCAAGCGGCAAAGTCACTGAGACCAGCTGTTCTAGACCTACCAGTGACCTTAAACGCATTCCATAGAGTAAACAGGGAAAAAATTCCAAGGTAATTCAGAAATAAGGCACATGCATGGCACAGAGTGGTATGTGCTATCCCAGAGTGTCCAGTTTGGACACTGATCCTCACCTGATTGACTGTGGTACCTACTGATCCCTGAAGCACCATCTGCAGCATCTTTGGGTCTGCAGGGTCTTGGTGGGTGGCAAAAGCCAATTCCTGTGTTTTCTTCTGCATGTCCTCGATGGCAACTTCAATGGGTGTCAGAATGATCTGAGGAAGTGGCCAGAATAGAGGATGTTTGTTATGGCTGAGACTGACAACCAGGCACAGACCTTCAGAAACACCCAGGGCACTGTGGGGTGTCACAAGTGGGGGAGGACACCGACAGGACTGACAGTCAGAGCAGAAGCAATGCAGAAACAGATCGTCTCAGTCTTGGTTTAGGAACATCAAGACCAAGTCTGATTTTTAAATGTGTTTCTGGGTATTCAAGAGCTTTCTGAGAGTCTTTTGAGTGGCACTCATGTCTCTTTGGGTGACTGCAGCCAGCAGTTACAGCACTGCCAGTCCCCAAGTAACATTCATTGTGCCCCAGTGATCACATCTGATCCTGTCCACCCTTGGAAAATTAACTCAGCTACGGATAAATCTTTCTACAAAGCATCAGGGCCTCACGGGCTTAGGGTTGTTGGGGCCATGCACGTGAGCTGCAACACAGAGCAAAGGACACATTGATCGAGCAGAACAGAAGGGAGCACCCTGCATTATCACAGAAACATGGAATGGTTTGGATGGAAAGGGAACTTAAAGCCCATCTCATTCCACCCCCTGCCATGGACAGGAACACCTTCTGCTAGGCCAGGTTGGTCCAAGCCCCGTCCAACCTGGCCTACAAAGCTCACCAGGGGCCCCTGCACGATCCAGCTGCTGTGGGCTAGGGGTGGCAGGGCAGATACATCACTAAATCAGTCTGGGCTTAGTTTAGGTTGAACAGGAGCAGGGAGAAGTTCCCTCTTAAGCTCGAGATGAAGGGGCCTCCCGTGCCACACAGCCTGGTGCAGCACTGCCCTTCAAACACCAGAACTCCCCAAGGGCACCAGCCTCACCTCCTCCTTGTGGATGACGTTGATCCTGGTTTTGATGTAGGGGAAGGCATGGGATGTGGTGAGGATGGTCTTGCGCTTGAACTGCTCGTGCAGGTCGCCGTGGGCACGGCCGTCCAGCGTGAAGGGGGTGCAGTACATGAAGCGCCGCAGGTTGTAGTTCTTGTCGAAGTACGTGATCCTGTCCTTCATCTCGTACGTGTCGAAGTAGGGCTCCACGTAGGTGATCTGGATGTAGGCCTGAGGGAGGAGCACAGCTCAGGGCAGGCACGCAGCACAGCAGCACTCTGTGATTAGCACTGCAATATCCCAGCTGCATCTCTGTCCTCCCAAAGCCACCACGGGAAAAAACAGGACTAGTCTTTGCCTTTACTCACACTGACATGACCAGGGGTGCTGGGAGCTGCCCAGCAGTTTGTGGACTGGATAAAGCAAAGCTCAACGCCCTTCTCCTCTTGTGCCCTTCATATCATAGAATCTCAGATAGGTTTGGGTAGGGAGAGACCTTAAAGCTCATCTTGCTCCATCCCCCTGCCATGGGCAGGGACACCTTCCACTAGACCAGGTTGCTCCAACCTGGCCTTGAACACTTCCAGGGATGGGGCAGCCACAGCTTTTCTAAGCAACCTGTGTCAGGGTCTCACCGCCCTCATTGGGAAGAATTTTTTCTTGATCTCTAATCTAAACCTTTCCTTGCAGGTAACACCCTGCCCTGAGCCACAGTCCTGTTTCCCAGGCATGCTGCTGTTCTTTCAGCTACACTTAAAGGACATGACACAAGGATGAGAAAATGCTGCAGCTGCACAAAAGCCAGAGGCCACTGAATGGCAAAGTCCCTCCTTCCCTGCACTCAGCAGAGAGTAGAGAAAGGCAAACACAGCCCAGGCCTCTGCTGGCATTTCATCCCCTCCCTTCCCACCAACCACTATCAGGGCAGGAAAGGCAGTGGCTAATTCTGCATCCCTCTGCTGGAATTATTTTCCCAAACTTTTATCCCAAGGAGTCACAAAACACTCAGTAGGTGGATTTTGTGGCCTGCTTGGTGAAATTGAGGGCGGGATTTGTCCCACTTCATTTGCACACATTCAGGACCTGTTCAACTTCTAAACCTGCACTTTGTGTTCTTACCTTGTTAGGATCAAGTTTACATTTGTCCACAGGGTTTGAGTCTTTAATCACTTCCAGCACATCTTCCCCAAACCGTTCTCCATAAAATCCCTATGACCAAGAGCAAATGAATTGAAATCAAACATCAGATGCAGCCCTGAGCGATGGGGGTTGGAGGGACACAGGCACATTCAGGGGAGGGGAAGCTCCACATGCCTCCAACAGAAGCTATGCTGGGGCTGAATGTGATCTGCTGAAACTGGGAGAATTCCATCAGTCACATTCCAGGGGCCACGGGAAAAAACAAGCCCTGGAAGGCAGAAGAACTCGGGAGCCTTCCAATGGTGCCTGGTTCTGAACAAGGCATTTGGGCTTGTTGTGTGTCTGTGAGCTCAACTGGACATGGGTCAGTTCGGGGAATCCCGGAGCATGGCATAGCTGGGTTGGGGGAAAGGCCAGGCTCTGAACTCAGCTTTGTGAGCTTAAACCTCACCCACGCTGCTGCCTTCAGCACAACGTGACAGAGCTCAGCTGCTGGGAGCAACAACATGACATGGGATCTGTTCCAGCAAATAAAGCAGGCCAGGTCTGCCCTCTGGGTCCAGAGGAATGAGGAATGAGGACGCGGGCCAGGGCACAGCCTGGAGCCAGGCTGCTCAGTGCCCTTCCTCTCCCACCGGGGATGGCCTCATACATGCACACAGGAGGGAACAGTCATGGGAACAGGCTCTGCCCCACGTCACTGTCTGGACACAAGTTAGTTGGCACAAAACCAGGCCAGACCAACCATGAGATGATCCCTGAGTGGTACCTGGAGCTGCACCCAAGACACAGTCAGATTAAACAGAGTAGCCTTTGCATGTCCACAGCTGAAACAAACTTCAGACCTGTGATGTCCCACCTCAGGGCTTGGAAATTCAGACACCTTAGGGGTGTCTGAATCTCTACAAGTAGAGAAATATGATGTGAAGGCAACAAAATGACAAAAAAATGCTATATATTCTCAAAGTCAGTTCCCAAAAGGCATCTCAGCCTCTTGCCAAGCCTATTTCATCCCATTCATACTGAGCTGCTGAAGAGAGATGCAAACACATGACAATATGATGCACTGCAAACTCTGGGAGGATCATATCGGGCCTGCAGCTCTTGCTGCAGAAATTCCTGTGGAATTTTTCTCCCTTCACTCCTCCCACAGAGGTGGCATCGGCAGGAGGACAGGGGACACCAGACCCATCTCTGGGTCACCGCACAGGGCCATACAAACCGCTTTGCCAAGGGACTGTTCCTATTAAATAGGTGATGGAAACCAGTTAAACTGCCAGTTAAATCATCTCACCTCAAGTCGATGGGAAATCTCAGCCAACTTGGTTATTGCAGGTTCCTTGTAAACGAACTCTTGCTCATCCAGGTCTCCAAACTTAGTTCCATAAAAACCAACTCGGAAGTAGGTGCCAAACATCCTCTTTCCATCCTAGACATGAAGAAACAAGAGGTTATTTCAGGGTGGAGACACACACACCCTCAAGCATGGCTGCAGGCAGGCTCCTGAATTTATGCAAAATAAAAAAGAAATTAAAAAAAAAACAAGGGATAAAATTAGAAAGAAAGAAGAGAAAGAAAAAACACCTGAAACTCAGCATGGATGCATTTAGCAGCAAACAACGCAATGAAATTATAAACTAACATGGAATTACATGGATCAGTTACGACCATTAGCCCAACCCTGCAATGACTTCTCTCAGCCCAGGAGGAGCCTGGAGATGTCCCCATGGAATCATGGCCCTTAAAGCTCATCCAGTGCCACCCCCTGCCATGGGCAGGGACACCTCCAGTAGCCCAGGTTGCTCCAAGCCTTGTCCAACTTTGCCTTGGACACTTCCAGGGATGGGGCAGCCACAGCTTCTCTGCCCCTCATCTGGGCAACCTGGGCCAGGGCCTCACCACTCTCACAGGGAATAATTTCTTCCTAATATCCCACCTAAACCTAATCTCTTTCAGTTTAAGAGGTGTCAGATGTCTCTGAGGAGCAGCCAAAGGCAAGTCCCTTCATTGGGTTGATTATCCCAGGCTCTCCAAACCCTGTGCAGACACTTTGAGCCTGTAGGCATGAGGAAGCCCAGCTGGTGCCATCCTGCATGGAGGGCACTGCACACAGACCCCCTGGGAAACACCCAGTACCAATTACCCCCATAATCCACTCCCCAGTAATTGCAGGATTGGGCCGAAGTCAATGTCCAGTTCACTCACACACACACACAAGTGCTTTTTAACCAGCATTTCAACTGGGAGGTGTTACACTCTCCTCTAGTAACTAATGTCTAGGACAGAGGGCCAAAGTCACTCCTGGTGAAAGCAGATGCAATCCTGCGTCATGTACCTGCTTCCATGTGAGCCAGTGGTGAATTTGGCCCCGAAACGCAACAAAAGTAGAGAAACAAGAAAGACTTTTGCTGGAAAGGTAACGAAGAAAATCCGATTAAAAGAGAGAGTGATGAAAAACGCTTTAAAATTAAACACACCTTTGCTTTTGTTAAAAAAAACCCAGTGCATGCACAAACCAGGGATGCCTTTCAGCAAGAAACTCTAAAATGTTCACCTTTACTCTCATGAGAAAGTGTGATGCAGTTTAGAATGCTCAGTGTTCCTGATCTGGGAGAGATCTGGGCTTCAAACAGCCCTTACAGGTGTCCTGGCTGCTTGGTACTGTTTGATTTTAGTGTTTTGCTATGGCAAAAGTGATCTCTTACGGTGACGGTGAACATGATCTATGGAAGGCAAAGAGGATAGATAAGCCAAACTAAAACACAAAAAAACCACCTCAGGTAAACTCCAGACTGGAAAAAGCACTGTCATGGCAAGCCAACGACTTCTCCTGGGCTGGAGGAAACTCTGGAACACCATGCTGGAGGTGCCTGAGATCCAAAAACTTCCACTTCAGAGCTGGGCATCAGTGAGCTCTGCCCTCCTGAAGGCACCTGGGATGAGCAGCAGCCCTCATCCCAAAAAAACACCACCTGGCTCTGCCCAGGCTCCCTGGACCCTGCTCTAGCCCACCCCTCCTGCAGAGAGGGGCTTTAATCCAGCCTCGCCTGCCAATGCAGACTGCAGAGTTTCATCACACCCCAGGATCCCAGGAGCACCTCCCAGAGTGTGAACTCCTGCTGCAAAGCTGTTGCTGTTCTACTGGAAGTGGCAGCTGGCAACATCTGGTTGCTATTTCCCCGGATTCCCTGTCTTTGTCCAGTGTCCATCCCTCTGGACCCATGAGCAGCCTACTGAACCCTTTTTACTCATCACTGCCTTTTCAAGGCCACAGGTTTGGATAATTTTATCCACACTTCAATTCCTCAACGCCCAGCATTTCCAGCTTCCTGGGCTATTTAATTCCATCTCAATGTCACAAGCAGAAGGCTGTGATTCCAGGGCTCCTTTATCAAAGTAATTCCCAAGGTAACACCTGCTAGAAGGTGTCCCTGCCTATGGCAGGGGGTTGAAAGTAGATGGTTTTAAAGGTCCTTTCCAACCCAAACCATTCCATGATTCCATGTCTGCCTGAAGGGAACTGCCATATGAAACAGCTCCCCAACCTTACACAAGGCTTGGACGTGCTCTTCATGGAAGCTGGGGGGATCCTGCCCCAAACCATGGGCACAAGGTGATGGAGGACACACTGCTCTTCTAATTCATGAGCTTTCTCCCACCTGGCAAGTGCTTTTCAGGGCATGAAGCATTTGCAGAACCTGGTCCCTACAAGTATCTGCCACGTGGACACCTGCCCAGGCAGCTCCTTGTTCCAGGCAGTGTAAATATAACAAGGGAGGAAGAAAATGCTGTCTGTTGATGAGCATAAATTAGTAAGTAGTTCTGGTGGCACTTATTAAATGCATAAAATAACAGTAACAGGGCACTGGGGAGTTTCAGGAGTGGCAGGAGCAGCGGGGAAGGCTGGTGAGATTCCACGTCCCCATATGAGGGCAGCTCCCAGCTCATGTATTCGTGTCATTGCCATGAAGACCAGCTGCACTGGCTATTCCTGGTAAATCCAGTTGCTCTACTCTGTTATGAGGATCCCAGGGAGAAGAACCAGCAGCGAAGAGCACTGTTAGCCCCTGATGTGACTCATGTTGGGAATCTGTGCCTGCAAACAAACTCCTTTGGGGAACAAATGCGTACAGACCACTCCATACCTCCCATGGACACCCAGAAGCTCCAGTTCCTGAGATCAGGAGAGCTCAGTTCCATCCTGGCACTCGGAATAAGGGGATGGCTCTGCACTGGGATCTTTGCTATTTATCCAACACCAAAGTGTTTCCAACCACAGCAGTGAAAACTAAACAAAAAACTTAAAACTCCCTAGCCTTGCTTCTGACAAGAGCTAAAAATGCAGATATGAGGGAGGAATTATTAAAAGCATTGTATCTCCTATTATTTTATCAAAAATAATAGGACTTTGGGAGGAGAAGAGAATGAAGGTGAACACTGAATAGCCATCACACAACTGGCAGAGCAGATAACAGCCACCATGACTTATGAAGATTCATGATTTGTTATTATGCATGGTAAATACCTTTCCAAATTGCTAGGAATAAAGTTTTAGGGTTATCTCTTGCACAAACACAAAAAGCTTTGCCAACAAGATCGAAAAAAACATCAGATGCAAGAATGATCATCTGCTTCCTTCACTGAGACCAAGACAGCAGCAGCTGCCTGAAGGGTGTAGGAATAAAAGTAACTCCTCCAAAATGCAGAATCCAATCATCTTCACCAAACTCAGCAGTTATTTCCTTCCTCAATTTTAAGTCAAGGTCCTCTGCAGTGTTGCCAAGTCTTCCAATATTGATTTCTTTGAAATTATCAGCTCCCGTTATTCACTGGCAACCTCCCCCTGCATGGCTTAAAAAGCACTTTTAAATTCTCACAAAAAGACTTTTTCTAACTTTTCTAACTGGAAAGTATTAATTGAAAATTATAAATATAAATAATGAAAAGAATTAATTCAACGTTTACTCAATGAACAAACACACAAACCCCACCACTTGGTGTGTTTAAGGAGAGCTCAGAAATGCTTTGGTGACAGACTTGGGATACTTTAATTCTTGCAGTTGGCAATACTGCAGTCCTTGAGACATGAGGGGGTCCTGCTGTTGGCATAGCTCTTTGCTAAAATGAAATTGGGGTTTCCACAGTGTAAAACAAAAAACAAAAAGGGAGGTGGGGGGAGGGAAAAGAAAGGGGAAAAAAATTCCACAAGTAGGAACTTACCACAACAGACAATAGTAAGAGTGGGGAGGAGGGTCAGCAACCAGGGCGATAGAGGAGAAAACAGAAAGTATTTTATTAGGGAAATTCCAAAAAACAAACAAGCAGCAAATTGGCAGCAAATAAATTTTAAAATAAAAAAAAATAAAATAAAAGGGCGAGCATCAATTAAAATATTTAAAATAAGGAAAAAGGGCAAAACATGCAACAAACCTGAAAGCTACAAAGCACAAAGGTCAGAAAAAGTGTGGCAATGAAGGAGCACAATGACAGAGGAGAACTGAAACCACGGGTGTCTTTTACCATGCAGTAAAACATGACCAAGTGATGTTAGAATCATAACCAATGGCAGGAGTTTCTCCAGGGGTCGATTTAGGGGCAGACTAATAAAATAGATGCTCACAGGCCTCCACTTTTATTGGTTATTGAACATGTTTCCATCATTTATACACCTACAACAGATACTCTGGGCTGCTGTGCTGTCTTGTCTGCTGGGACCTTTCATGGGAATAAGGAAATGATTTACAGGGCCAGCCCTTAAGTGTCAGGGTTTATTTTTAATTTCATTTTTTTCTAGGCTGGAATTAAAGCTGACATGCAGACATCATCAGCCCAAATTATTTATGTCCCACATCAAAGACCTTTGGTCTCAGCCCCAGTTCACTCAGTGTGGGCTTCAATGCTCCCCTGTGGTACAAACCTGGAGGGAGGTGGCCTAAAACGAGTTGCCTGCTTCACAGGAAAGCAGAGCTAAACTGGAAAGATAAAGCCTAAGCAAATAACATCAAAATCACAGAACATTTTAAATGCCTTCTGAGGCTTTCCCATGCTCATGTACCCACTGCATCACTGGGGCTGGAGTCGAACTGGCCCTGAAGGTAAAACCAACTGCTTTGTCTGTTTTTAACCCAAAAGTGTGGTTCTCGTGGTGTACTGTCACCAAAATATGAGCAAACAGCCCCTACAAAAATGAAGGCAGCAAAACTGACCCCAGTTAACACAACTGAGCTATTTTGCTTCCAGATAAACCGTCACACAACAAATTGACTGCTCTCAGGTGAACAGAATGAAGCAGTTTCTCCTCAGAGAAAAGATCTGCACCTGCTGGAAACCAGGTTTGTGTCTTGGTACCTCTGAGCATTATTGCTTAAATCGACCCCTGTGGGTGGGGTGAAAACATGGTATGGAGGGATGATATTCTGTGTCAATGCTGATGGAAAGAAATATAAACAAATTATATAAACAAACTAGTGATGATACAGTGGCTCATTCACCAAAGAACCTCATTAGTGGAATACGTCAGCATCCATGCACTACCTACAGCTGCTTATGAAGAATTTCCTACTACAACCACAGTTTATTGGTATTTCTTTGGTTAATGAATTGTTTTAACAGCAGACAGCAACAGAAATACCCACAACTAGCACATGTGGGCAAGCGTTGGCGTGAGTCATCTGGAGAATCTATTAGTGTTCTTTACTAACTAAAATGGAGTTACCTACCTCCCAGCCAGTACTCTGTGTAATGAAAAGTAAAAAGGGCATGTCACAGAAACCAAAAAAAGAGTTTCAAAGGCCAAAACATGACCATCAAAGTAAGCACCATAAACCTGCAATGGTTCCAATACTTTTAAGTCATGCATCCAAAGAAGGACACCCAGTCTCTCACCAAACGCCCCTAAGTTGGTGGATTTTGCGCCATCCCAGTTTAGAAAGGTTCCTTCAATATTTATCCACCATATGAACAGACAAATAAACCCCCCAGCATTTCTGAATGTTACCTACCAGGCTAAAGGCAGAACATAGTTTAAAATAACTCTGAAAGGATAAACTGAGAGATGACTGGAATTTTTAACTCTCGGATAGTTCTGAAGTTACAAAACTTGATTTGTGATGTTCTGTCATGTTCAATATCCAGAGAGAAAAAAATCCTGTCAGTGATCCTCGTATTTACAGTGGATCACCATTAGGCAATTCTTGTGGAATACGATTACAGTGGTTTTTCATTTTACTCGGAATGAGAATTTGAGGTTTCTTGACAATTCACCCTGCAACTAAAAATCCAAACCATTACCTGGTGAACAATCTTGCTGAAAGCTTCCTGCAGTTTACCATGAATAGTAGATAACTTCTTGGCATCTCTGTTGGCTTCATGAATAGGAATAAGGACTTTGTAAACCTCATTAACTGCTTCATACATGCCAGCCTACAAAAATAAGGTCCATCAGATTGCTCCATCAATTCAATGACCAGAATAATTCAAACTACCAGCATTTAAATGATAAAACTGCAAAATGAAAAGGTGGCTCAGACATCACTGTGGTGTAATCAGCATCTTTTCTTAAAATATACCCAGACATGAATGGAATAAAGTCCTCAGTTACCCTTGAAATCAAGAGCCTACTGCATTACACACTGCTACTAGTAAATAGGATTATTAACATAACCAATCCTGGGATATTTTGGAAGGATATAGGCACAAGAACATAACAAGCTAAATCAGATCCTAACCAAACCCATGGGAATTACATCTGGAAACTTAAATGCACACTACAGCTTGTTCTGTTCAGAGCACCTTCCACCTGTGTGACTTCTGCATCCACTTGTGCTGCTCCATTAGATGGACTTTGGGAAGTTTCCTCAGGATCTCTCTCAGGGTGGAAATCCAGCCCAGAGCAGACAGTGCATTGAGTGGTTTAGCCAGACCACAGCAGGAATTCCAGGTCTTTGCCCTGGAGTTATTGCTGCTTGTGCTTAAATGCACTGAATGACGCTCCATATTGTGCGGAGGGAAATAATTCATTTTCCTTGGTTTCTGATGGATACACTACTACCATTCACACTGCTCACACAAGGCTCTCATCCCACTCTTTCTGAAGAGAGGGAAAACCACTATGGCCTTTCTTCCTGTTGTGAATTCCCAAATGTGCAGAGAGAACGGAAAGACTGGGAAAACACCAAGGCCTCTTGGTCCCAGATCCCATCCTTTGCACAGAGGGCAAGCCAGGTTGTCTTAAACAACTAAAACTCCTAATGCTCCATGCAAATTAAGCATTTAAAATAGTATTAAATACTCAGAAAGCATTTTCCTTTATAGTGGCTAGCAGTGTGAGCTTGCTGAAGAAGAGAGGTAAAGAAATTAAAGTCTTCTACCATGGAGAAGGATGCTGCAGCCTGTTCCAGCAATCCCACCAGACCAGCTTCTGTAAAATACTTCCCAGAACAGATTCCTTCTTCATCTGGTGATACAACATCATCGGAAACTGCTGACTCTTCCAAAACATTGGAAGATATGTTCTGAGGAGATATAATATATAATATACTTTTACTCAATTTAAACAACTTTCAGTACTTTGAAAGCCAGCTGATTTTCAGTCAAATCCTGGAATTTTTATAGAGGCAGCTTTCCCTTTTTATAGAAAATATACATAATATACAGCTTTCTATTTTTATAGAGCAGCATATTATTCACGCAACAAAAACTGAGTAAGCGCAGTTCGCGTAGGTTGGCACAGGAACACCTGGCACATGGAGATACTTTGTACCTCAGCAGCAGGTGACAAACCCCAGAAATCCATTACAGAGAGTCGTTCCCACCTGAAATGTAACACAGCCTACAGGGAGGTATTTTCTGTCTTCCAGCATGCTGAGATACTCAGCCACCAGGGCTGCAGAGTGGACCAGGCACTGGGCGGACTCGGCGTGGTTGCTCCTCTCGGAATGTTTCCCAGCCATGTTCTGCAGCCACGTCAGGCGCAGGTCGGGGGAGTTCTGGTAACCCTTTGCAATCCTGACGGAAAAGAAAACCTCTGTGATTTCATTTATTTCCCTTTGAGCCAGCATGGTACCTCAGTACATTTTTTTTCCGTGCAGTATTTAAGTTACTTCTGCTTAAATACCAACCACCCTCAGTGCTTGGCTCTCTAGAAATACATGAGGTAAGAACCTGTGTAGATGGAAGGTTACCCTAAACTGTACATTTTTGAGCCAGTCAGTGGTGGGGGAGCAACTGGAGCCTGGATGATGCTGAAGCTCTTGACCAAAGCCCCCATTTTACCCGGACACTGGTATTAAGCCAAAGGTGTGGCACAATCAGAGCAGACCTGCCTGGCTGCTTACGACAAAACCTCTGGTTGACTTCTGAGAAGCCTTCAGGGCCATTTGTGCAGATAATACCATGAAATTTGGTGGTTGGGATCTTAACATGGTTCTGGAACATCTTTTGCACGTGGAAACCATCATATGTGCCACCAAAAAGTCTCCGGTGCAAGCAGGTTCTGGAAGATCCTCAAGTTTTCCCTGATGCAAGCAGGGAGAGTTGTCTTTACTGAGGTGGAGGATGAAATTGTCAGGGATTACTGGGGAATGGAAACTACTTTTATCCAAGATAAGCTACTTAAATACCAACCAAAACCTATCAACACCACATTCAAACCCAACAGACAGGTCTGTGAGCACTGAGACCCAAAACTGTTCCCAAAACAATTCCTATAGGAGCTCAAACGTGCAACATTTGAGCCCAAAACCAAACAAGTAGCTGTGTTATTTTCAGGTAAAATATGAATTGTGGCAATCAGTTTAAAACAGGACGAAGTTCAAAGTAAAATAATTGCTAATAAAATAAAAGTAATCAAAGTTCATAGCAACATCAACACCTCACACTGTGAATACAGGAGAGCAGGAGGTACTAAGGCTTGTTCAAACAGCATGTGGAGCACTGACATCTACTGTCCCTACAGTGCAAACTCTACCTGTACATCAGGTCAATCAGCATTTCTGGATCTTCCTGGTGCTCCTTCATTTTAACTGTGTCTGAGAGGATCATATGGAGGTTGAACACTAGATCCTGGACCTGTAAAAACCACAGTTTTATTAACTGGCAATGGGAACTGAGCTACACACTGTTCTGTGAGGACCACAGTTACTCTGAATCTTTGTGGGTTTGCATTTTATCAAAATTAATCAAAATACCTGGGGTTTATGTACTTATATGATTAAAAAAAAAACCAACAAAACCCAAACCCTTCTTCAGGGAATGCATACAAATTCTAGTTCTAGATGGAGGCTTAAGCACAGCCTGTTAATAAACTACATGTTAACACCTCTTGTCATATATGTTTTCTACCTGGTCAGGAAATGTTGTCTCCCTGAGTTCCAGATCTTCCTCAGCATATGTCAAAATAGTCTTCAGGGAACGTCGCAAAAATTCTTCATTAAAGTTCTGGGATGTCCCCACCAGGGATGAGAGAGACATGGTCACCTGCATTTTCACTCTGGCGAAATTCTGCAACAGAGATATTGTTATTATTCCAGCAACATGGAGATATTGCAGCATCACTGCTCTGGCCACAGTGCTCTCCTCCTGACAGAGGCCTGATACAGAAAACTCCAGTTTTGGAAAAAGGGCTGTTTCAGAGGAGTGATTAAAATAAACCTCTGCTGCTGCCCAACTTTCTAATCTGGTGACAGCAGCATTATTTAGCTCCAGATAAAGGGTCTCCTGCAAAAGATTTCGTTTTCTCTCCTGAAGAGGATGATGTCCAACTCCCTCTCATGTTGCACCCTTGATTCCAAGCAGTTGCTTTCACTTTGGTGTATCTTAAAAACTGAAGTCATTGTTACTTTGCTGCTATCAGTCCCCTCACAGTCCCTGGGCCCAGAACCAGCATGTTCCCCCAGTTCTGCTACTCCCTCTGGGGGCCTGTAACCAAAGCCAGCATCCCCCAGCCCCCTTATGTGCGATAACCCAGTGAAGTGCAGGACACTCACGTTCCCAATCTCGAAGTTCTGCCTCATCAGCAGGTACAGGGAGGCACTCGCGTGGGACCGGATGGTGCTGATGCTGCTGCTGCAGTGCCTCAGGAGCCTCAGGCACAGGTCTGCACACTGCTCTGTCTCCTCTTCAAACAGCAGCTCAGGGAACTGGGACACAGCACAACAGGAAATCAGAGCTTGGACAGACAGGAACAAGCACTCGGACACAAAGGCCAGGGCGATCCTCAGTGAGCACACACTGGAATTAGAACAAGCCCAATGTCCTCTGTTTTGAGGGGAATGATGATAATTCGAATCGCTTCACTTTACAGTAAGGCAAAGCAGACTGGCAGCACCGGAAGGCAACCCACTTTACCTCCCTCCACAACTTGCTCCTACCTTTACACCCTCGGGTCGATTTACATCACTTTCAAAAACTCAACCTTAAAATTTTTCCGCTTTTACCAGCACTCCCACAAAAACTGGGGCCTTGTTTTTATAGGCCCAGTAAAACAAACCCATTCTAAGTGAGATTTGTACAGCTTAAATCCCACCTGTGCCCTGTGACTCCTACTGACCAGGTGTCTGCCCACTCACCCAGCAGGAACCCAAACCCCACTTGGGGTGTGTGAGCCATATGTTTGTGTGCAGCCATCAAACCCAAAATGCATAAATTTTGATCACGAAAACCAATTTTTCAAACCCCAGACCATGCTTCCTGAAAACCAATACTGCAAAATATAATAATTGCTTGGTGACGTGACCCCAACACAAAGGAAGTCCCATCCTCCCTCAGTGCTATCAGGATATATTACAGCATCTACAGGGAATTCACCTTTGAGACCAAAGCTCTCTGTGTGGCAAAGCAGTGCTGGAGGTAAAGTGCACTTTGGTTGCAGGCCATGCTGTGCAGGAGCACTTTCAGCACCCCACCGAGGATACTCTCTTTGGACTCTGTCACAGAAACAGTCTGAAAAGGGAAACAAAGATTTGCATGAGCAAAAATGAACCTCCTGTGTGTGTTTGTGTGTGTGCGAGAGAGAAAACAGCTCTGACAAAAAGCCCTTTGGCACAGAGAAATCACTCATTTAGCCACATTCTGAACCAACCCCCATGTAACGAACACCTGACCCCTGGATAAAGCTGATGGAATGATGACTCTTTCTACCTGATGAGGCTCTGACCTTTGGAGGCCTTGTTCGACTAGAGGGAGAGCCCATAGCTGGATTATTCAGGCACAAGGTGCAATCCTTGGGATTCCTGGGTCTCTCTGCAGATCACAGGTGGATTTGGAAAGTGTGCTCCTGGCTTGCTCTCAGCCCGTGCCCAGGTTTCACTTGTACAAAAAAGGGGACAAAGCTGCCACGTGTCCTCACCCACCTGTGCACACAGACCAAGGGGCCTGGAAGCTTTTCTGCCCTGTGCAAGGTGAGTGCAGATACAGAAGGCTGATCTGGAACCTCAAGACTTCAGGCAGATTTAGGGCAGATTAGGGCAGGACTTGGAAAATTTCACAGTTCATTACTATTCCCTACTATTTCCTACACTATAAAAGAACGACTTTCAAAAAAACTGAAGGAAGGTATTGCAATGTGAAACCAGAGTGTTACAGGCTGGGATCAGGAGAGGCATTACCCCTTTCCTTCTGCAGCAGAGCAGCTGAACAGTTCTGGCAGCTCTCAGACAGTGAAGAGCAGCAAGAAGTTTTGTTTAACAAACTGTTGCCTGCCCAGGTGATCACAATGTCACTACATCTCTATTTTCTGATCATCCTTACCTGTACAACTATCTCTAGTGTATCCAAAATTATCAGATTGGCTTCCGTTGCAAGATTTCCATCAATAAGTGCCTCGTGTTCTATCTCTGCCCTTGATCTAATCAGAGGAAAGAAAGCAATAAAATTACTTTCTGATCAAGAAGTAGACATTAAATATTTTCGAGTAAAAAATGTTTTCTCATGAGCAGGAAATTTCCAGTTATGATTTGCATATTTATTACTGGACAACACTATGAGGATATTTCAACACACCCACTGAGAGGACAGGAAGAAAGACTCCGTTTTTTACATATACAGACTTACACAGGCTTTACGTTCATCATGCTTGGAGAGCTCACACTTCTTTCTGACTTTGGCACTCTCCCAGGGACACAACAACGGTTAAAACCCAAGTCCAACTCAAGACTGGTTTAGTAGCATCGTTAGGCATGCGATAGCACAATCAGGAACAGAACATGTGGCTTTAAGCTATAGGCTATGGACACAAGGTGGTGCTACACGAGCTAGTAAACTGCACTTAACACTGGGTGTAGCACAGAGTGCAGACTGCCAGGGTGCAATCTTATCTGTTCAACCTACATTCCACCTAATTCCTGAAGAATAACTTCCTCTCCAAGAAAAAGGACACTGTTTTGCTGTTCCATGCCAGGCACGCACTTTCCTGGAAAGCCTTACAAAGTTCATACACCCACTCACACCTGTGGCTCCAGGAATTCAGCAGCAACACCTCATTCCCGTGGCACCAGCTGCATTAGGCAGAGATCCAGTTGAGTATTTAAAGAGCCCAGCTCTGGCCTGCCCTGCCACAGCTGCCATCTCTGACAGATTCGTGTCAGGCCAAATCCCAGCAGGAGGGTGACCCATGGGAATGACAAAATCCAAGTAAAATACACAACTAAGAGAGTGGCAGCTGATTTGGCTCCCTGCCACACTCCACTTCCTTCCTCTGGGAGCTGGATCACACACCCAGGATCTCCAGAGCAGGAATAGCCTGGGGCCTGGCCCTACATAGAATAATACCATCTGCATAAAATTATACCACCTGCACCATTCTTGCTGTGAAAACTCTTGTTTATGAGGCTTCACAGGGCCAGGCTCTACCTATGTACACAGGACACGCAGATCCACAGGAGGGGAGCGGGAGGTTAGAACGAGGTCACAGTAAGCAAGGGTTAGAAAGCAGGTCTACAGAGTTATCTAAGCAGCTAATTTTGTGAGGTGAGATACCATCCTTTGACCATCAAGGTATTCCACAGCTGTCAAAACACATAGGTGAGATCCTTCGGGGAAGGAAAGGGCTCAGATCCAGTGTCGGCAGTGAACTGATGAGTTCTGCAGGCCAAATTTTAATCTGGTGTAACTCTGCCCACAGCTCTGGAATTTTTATCTACATCACTTCATCAGAAGGCTGAAATACTCTGGTCATTGGGCTTTCCCAATGCCTCAACAGGACTGGAGCCTTGGACAAAAAGCCACTACTTGACATAACAGAAATTCCATTTTTGTGGGGCACAAAGCAATTAGAAGCTGTGAAGAATTTCTTTCTACTCCACGAAGAGTCAATGTCTTCAAGGATAAAATTTGGCTTGATCTCCATCCGGGCTCTGAGGACCCCATTCCTCAGTTTCTTCAGAGCTTCACTTGGATCGAGATTGCTTTCCTAGGATTAGGAACAATTCTTTTGCTGTGAGGATGGAGGCTGCAGGTTGCAACTTGAAGGAACAGAAAACGTGCACAGAGAAGCTCAACCACAACTCCTGAGCCCTCCAGATTGAACCACACCAAGAGAGGGAATTTTAAAGGAAATGGGTGTAATAAGCAGAAAGAGCTCATTCCAATCAGTTGCACACACACACTGAAAACTTCTGCCAAGCATCACAAACAATGCTGTGATGATTGAGTCTGCAGATGTACAAAATGGCAATTTATAAGAAGTGCACACCAATGCTACAGTACCTGGCTGGTTTGTGGCTTCTAAAAGCACAGCACATGTGGAAAAACAATCAAAGTGATGGATTAGGACAGGAAAGGAAAGCGAGCTTTGAGAACTCCAGAATGCTCTTATGGAATAAAGGAAATATGACATGAGATATATATATGCTATCTGTGAGAACTGCTAATGGATCTTTCTTCTAAACTACGGCTTAGGGCAGGGTTTTAAGACAGTAATGGATTGTATTAGTCTCTTTAAATCTCATTTTAAAGTCTAAGGAAGCAAGGGACAGTGGAAAAGCAAAGAGTTAGTGGGGCAGTGTTGGACTAAAAGCCATTTGCACGCTGTCAGCCCTGTCCAACCAAGGGCCCAAACCTGCTCCCACAAAGGCCAAGTAGCTGCTGGCAGTGACCTTTTGTGGGGAGAGGGACCCTGTTCTCATAGGCACATGGTTAATGTAGAAGGTTAAGGCAGAGTTACTTGTCAAGCTTTTCTGTGTTTTGCCGCCAGTGAGTCATATCCTTTCTCCATCTCAAATTCTCTTGACTTCCAAACGCGCTCCCAGAAGGACTTCTCTCTGCAGGGTAACACCAAAAACCACAGCAGTCAGCTAATGCTCATTTTTGTTGCACAAGTAGCAACTCCAGGTTTGTTCCCAAGTGGCAGGTGGCAGCAAGCTATGACTCCTTAGAGCCCGAGGCTGTGGCACTCACCCACTTAGCCCACGATGACTGGCTTGTGTGTGGCACAGCAGGAGACAAAACCAGAGTTCTGATTCTTGTCCTAACCCCTGGGCCACCCTTTGAATTTGAGTATTCAGAAAAATTACTGGTTTTTACAAACAGTAAAAATTAGAAGGTGCTTGTTACCCCAACTACTGGCTATTTCAAGTCTCTCTAACTTAGCAGAAAGATCTAGGCATTTTCAGAACCAACGAAAGATCAGGGAGTTTGTTTTCCACTCTGATCCTTGCACAGGACATACCAGAAGGTATGGAAGGTATGGAAGATGCTACACTGGAAGAAGTTTGGGCAAGAATATCCCATAAATGTGATCTCACATACACAAAAGCAATCAAGTAACAATTAAATTGCTTGTAACTTAAGAAAAAATGTAAAGATTTTGCAGATCCACTGAAGAATGCTGCAAACAGCTTTTCTAGAGGCCTCGCTGCCTGTATCCCACACCACAGATGAGTGCAAGTAACTGTTGGGCGTGGGAGTAGCAGTTTTTGGGAAAGGGGGATGGCACAGAGGACTCCCTTTACTCACCTAGCTGTCCTCTGCTTCTTCGGACCATCTCCTGTCTCGCCCCTATGCTTCCCAAAATAGCTTCTTCAAGTTTGGCTCTCATGTCTTTCGACTTCTTAAATGTCAGACTGTTCATTCTTTCAAATACCTTCTTGCCCTGCAAGTTTCAAACGAGACCATGAAGGAGGATTCTTTCAATTTGGGGTATTTTCTAAGAACTAACAACTCAAAATATCTTTCCTGTCTAAAGACATGCAGCAAGAAAGGAATACAGGTTTAGTTGGTAGGTGGATAAACTACCCAGAGTCCAGCATTGCTACAGAAATCTTTCTTTGCAAAGTGACCAAGAGCTATCCCCTTTCCCTGCAGCAAATTCCCAGATAAGTGTCAAGCAGCACAAACTGCTTTAGAAGTGAAACAAGGCACAGACACTCACATGGATAAGAAGTAAATATGGGAAAAGGCCTCGAGGTTGCACAGAGACGTGCCTAGCCTTGGGATTCCAAATACAGGAAATACTTTGGGGAGAGCAGGAAATGCCTTTCTGCAGCCGTGTAAAGGGTGGGAGTGTAAAGGCCTTGGGCAGGCCCCAGAAGGACCTTCAGGAGGTTCAAACAATGCAGCAGTACCTTGTATTCAAAGCAGGACACGCAGAGATAGAGCAGATCCAGCAGGCGGTTGAGCTGCAGCACTGACAGGTCTGTGAACCACTTCTGCAGGACACTTTCATCCGCGTTCTTGAGCACCCACAGGAGGCAGATCAGGAGGCTGCGGCTGGACTCCGTCGAGAAGGTGGAGTGCTGCCTGCCACTCTACAGCACACAGGTCAGGACAGTGGATTTCACACCCAAACACTTCAATCATCACCTCATATGAATGAGTTTGTTCCCTCAAGATGCCCTTAACAACCTCCTGCAGGTTAAGAGTTAAGCTGCGGGGCTCCATTCATTATCTCATGCATCTGTCAGTGTCTCACTTTGAGTGTACATAAATCCCACAAAAATAGGATCCTGATACCCAAGTATCAGGAGAAGAAGGGAGAAATGGAAGGGCCTGCCTGCTACCAGCATCAGGATTCCCTCCCTGTGCAGAGAACAGGAAAAATGGCCCATTTGTGTTTTCAGCCAGGCAGAATTTAGATGTGGTAGAAGTCTGTGCTTAGGACTTAGAGCTCATAATGACCATTGCACTTCACCAAGCTTTTATCACTGTTTCAGAACAAGACAACCTTTATCAGAGAAGAACATTCTCCCATTTTCTGAGGTTTGTTGATTTTTATTCCTGCTTGGCATTTTCTTATACCCCCTCTGAGACAGACACAGCAGCATGCAAACGTGCTTTGTTCCTCATCTCTCACCCTCTGCCTCCCTGTGTAACACCCAGCTGCAAACTGATACGCGCCCCTACAGAACCTGCACACGTAAATATTTGCCTGTTGACACAGATTTGTGGGCCAAGGAATAGGGAGAGGTGGATTTGTACCGATGAGGGGAGTAGGAAACTGCTGGGCCGGGTGAGCTGGGGGACGGATGTCCCTGCGATGGCCATGGCCACTGTCTGGCTGATCATGCTGCCACCCTCGCTTTCATAATCGTCCACTGCGACACAGCTTGGCCTCCCCCGCTGGTTGTGACTCTCTGTGGAGAAAGATGGGCCTTCAGTCAACACCCAAACCCAAAGTTTCTCATCCCAGCCTCCCTCCTCAGCGCTGGTCTCATTGAACTGGAAATGCAAACTGAAAATCATCCCACTCAAGGGGCCCTGCAATAAACAGGACTATTATTTGAGGGCATTGAAGCAAAGAAAACCCTACACAACATCGGTATCTAGAACCTTTCTGAAAATATACCTTTTGTCCCTTTCAATACTTCACTCCAAATCCTTTTCTGCAGCTTGGTTGTGTCACTAAGCTCCAAGGATGTAGAGGACAACTCCAAATTCCAAACTATTCCAGACTGGACTTCCTGCCCTGATTTGAAATAACCCACCTCTGTTGCTCCTCAGGACACTTTGCAAAGCACCTCTGAGACAAACTGCTGGCAAAACACACGCTAAGAGGAAGAAGAGGAACTCTGCTTATCCTCTGTCATTGTAATGAGAATTGGACAGTATGTTGGGATGACTTTTTAAGCAGGTCAGAGACACAGAGGGAGGCTTGCTATGAGTATACAGTAGGCAGCCAGGTATAAAACAAAATGCGCTGCTGGTTTTTCTCTTCATACAAATAAGTGGGCAAATACAACTTTTGAATGTTAACAGTCATTGAAGACAACACATTTTGTAAGTGCATTTTAGGAAATGGATGTGAAAACACGTCGAAGTGAGAATTCAAAAGCAATCTCGTTGAACAGTAAAGGAGTTTGTAGTTCAGTTTTAGATCCCAAACACTCAAGCCCTGTGAGCAGATGAACAGATACTCAAAGCAAAGGATGTAAAATACCTGTAAAGTCATAGAGCTGAGGCACTGTTTCCATGATCACTCCAATCAGAGGTAGATACAGCATTGCCACCCGGGCCTTTACCTGCGGGTCAGCGTACCGGGGATCCGAGTCGTGACTGGACAGCAAATTGTGTACCATATTGATGACTTTCTTATGCAATCCAAATAAACTGTTAAAAGAGAGTTGGGTCATGCAGATTAGTTAATATCTTCAAAGCAAGCTGCATTTTGTAACTAAGGGGCTTCAAAAACGAAAAACCCCTGGTTTTTATTTTTAACTTCATGTAAACTGCCATTACATGTGTTTTTTGATCTCCCCCATATTTTACAACTGTCTGTATGGTTTTTCACTGTGACATATAAAAGAGTAAAAATATCTTGTGGAATGCACACCCAATATGACGTGAACACTCCTATATTTTTCATTAAAAAACCAAAGCCCCAGCTACTGCTATGCTGAAGCATCAAGCCTACTAAAGACCATTAGCAGAACTTATGGAATATGGAAAACAGGGAGAGAGGCTTGAGAGGACAGTGGGTTTAGTAAAACTATTTGTTGTCGGGTTTATTTTCTATTTAACACCATTTACAGAAAGACAAATCCTCCTAAGCCAGAACACTGCTTTAATCAAATTATCGGGAAGTTTCTGCTTCAGCCCCCCGACCCCCCCATGCAATAACTGAACCAAAACAGTAGGCTACAGATTCATAATTCTGAACAAAAAGTGGTAAAGAAAAGGAGGGGTAGAAGGAAAAACAGCAGAAAATGGTCTTTCTCATTATTCAGATGCAAAAAACTGTCAGGGCCCAAGCACCAGACCCTTCTGCAGGGGGTGTGTGACCCTGCTCGATGCTTGCGTCTTCAAAGCACAAAAACTCCCCTGAATCTCTCAAGGACTCGCTCTGCTCCTTTCAATCCCCTCAGCCACCACACAGAGCAAAACTCTCCCAGAGCAAACAGCAAGTTATCTCTATAGCTATTTGCTTCTGTAGGCAAACCAGGCCAAGAAGACACTTTACCCCATGCATGAAGCAGCCAAGGAAGCTCGAACATTAGGCATTAGCAAAACATAAGCTGCAGTGTTCAGACCTGACGTATTAAAACAAGTGCTGAATTTCAGGCAGTATCCACTTTACCTGAAAAGTAGAGTTGAGTTCTGGTTAAAAAAAGAGGCTTTGACTGGATTATTGTGGGTTTAAAGTGACTCCAAGACACCAGTACAACTTGTGAGGACACGAGCTATTGGAGCTGCACGTCTTCCCTGTGGCTTTTAATCAAGCCATAATGAGATCCTACAACTGCTTGTTTGTGTAATTAGTGAGACCCTTAACAACGAGGAAGGAAATGCTTATTTAAGTGACTGGTTCCTTCAGATTAACGATAAAGAAAAGTCTTTGTATTATTTTGAAGGAGTGGCATTTAAGTTGTGTTCCTAAAAATTCAAGGGAAACTATCCTGCAGGCCATGGAACTGCAGATAGGTAAAACACATCCAAGCAACTCAGCATAATTCAAACCTAGGGATACATGGATTTCTCTGTCACTTTTCCATAACAGAGCAGGCACCATGGTGGATCAATCCACAGTGGAGAGGAGGAAATCCAGACCACTGATCTTCCTGGCTGATAACGCAATGAATTGATCTTGCTACCCTCCCACCACCCCTTCTGTTATCCTAGCCCTGGCCTGAATTCCTGTTAACACCTACACACCTGGAAAACTGCCTTTGTCACTGAGGGCCGAATTCTGGTTTTCTCACTTCTGGAACATCAGCCAAGATGGGCAATGTTTGGTGTTGACTGTGAGTCAATACCAAAGCACCACTGCAGTGTTTGCAGAGACAACCTGCTCAGGGCCCAGCTGCTTGGACTCACTCACTGTACCTGTCCCAATCCACAGATTCCTTCACCTGCATGTTCTGTTTGTCCTGTTTTTCAGATCCAATATGCTCTGGAGGACTGTACTGTACTGTCCCTGCACAGCCCCTCACACGGATCCATCCAACACACACCTTCAGGGACCAGAGTACTGACACCTTTTCCGTCCAACTCAATCCAAAGAGTTCTTATAAAATCAGCTAAAACTTAATATAACTTAATATCTTGCTAATAGAGCAAAAAGAGCAAAAACTGAACATATTTAAGGCTCTGGATCACCTATCAAGACCTAAGGCAGATTTCTAACACAATAAGCCACTAGATGGACATCCCTTTCCACTCCTGCTGCAGGTTAAGGAACTGGTAGCAATTCTGGGCTTTGTCCAATGGTGGCCAAAACATTTTATGGAAGGCAAGTTTGAATTCTCTGCTGATGATACTGTAGGACTGGTAAAAGTCTTCATAGGCAAGGGAAGAGCAGACCTCAGCACACTTGGTTTACTTTACACAACAGATCTACCAGAGTAAATGGAGAGAGTTGAAGCTTGAGAAGTCAACAGACTTGAAACTACAAGTTATTCTAGAAAACAATAAAAAATAAATGTATTACAGGTATATGACTCCACCAAAATTCAGGAGCTTTGATCAAAATGCATATGCAGTGATATCCTGGCTAAATAAGGTTTGAGAGGAGTTGTCTCCCCAGTGGACACCAGCAAGCTCATTTGTGCAACAGGGCAGAAATTACCATCCTGGGCCAGGCTTAAGTGCTTGGTAAGTAGAGAGAGAACAGACAGGCAGATGAAAACAGAAAGTTTGTGAAGACCAAGGGCAAACACGGTCAGAGAACAGCACCTGATTTCTAAGCAGGATGCTCCTTATGGCACAAAAAGGATTTCTGCAGACTGTGTATGTGGGTAGAGATTTGCTGCTTTTTCCATTTCAGACCAAACAAATGGGACTGCAGTGTGTTATGTATATACACAGGAAAATATTCTAATTTATGGCATCACTTTCTTCTCCAAGAGGAAACAGAACGAATGCTTAACTCCCAAGACCTCTTGGAAAAGGGGCAGAATTAACCATGAATCATCAGCATTTGTCGACTCGGCTGATATTTCTGAGTCCACCTTCAGAAAAATGCCTGTGAGAGAACTTAGGGCTGTGGAAGCAATCAATAATTTCCATTGCAACCCATTTTAAAGAGGCAAGGCAGAATACAGCCCTAAATAACACAGGAACAGACTGGATGTCAGGACTACAGGCTATGGGCTACTTCAGAAAATTATTTGCTGCACAAGCCAGGGAAGTCAACGACGAACTCTGCATGCTTGACTTTATTTGTCTATTTATGTAACCCACAGGGGCCTCATCAATGCATAATTTATGGTTAAAGGGAGCTGGCAGAACCACAGGCGAAATATATTGTAACATTTAAAACCACCAGCAACAGAGGCTTCCTAAATGTTGAAAATTATTTTTTTGTTACAGTTGAGAGAAGCTATTTTCCTTTTAGAGCTCTAGCAGTGCCCCGGCGGCAGCTGGGGGCTCCAGCAGGAACCTTTTTCCCTTCTCAGCTGGAAAAATGTCGCTGAAATCATGTTTACAGAGTCAGGGATAAGGAAGTAAGAAACATGAGAGGCAAGGAGAAAGATGAAGATTTTTTAAGAACTGTTTTCTTACCATAGCTTGCAAATTTAAATAGATATTGCCTATGCCAGTACTTTCTTTGAACCCACCATTTGCTTGGAATGACAGAAAAGTCTTTGGAAAAAACAATTGTAAAGATTTACCCTTCTGCATCAGGATCTAAAATGACAGCCAGTTCTGTCAGCACGAGCCCGGCCAAGTAATGCTGCTGGCGGAAAGGCGCAGACAGTTCAAACATATTTGCAATCTTCTGGTCTTGGACATTTGTGGAGAACCCAGAACTCTGAAAAATTCAAATTTCAGAAGTTGCATCATGAACATGGAGTCAAAACTTACGGAATACATTAGAAGCAGTTTTCTGAATCAAAGACAGTCTCATGTAAACTACCTTTTCCCTTTTTTGTTTGGATCCTGGCTCATCTACTTCCATTATATCCCAACTCATTAACCCTTCTATTAATTCAGTTTGTTGTTATTGCTTTCCCCCCAGAGCAGGCCTTAGCGAAGTTAAGCCAAGTAACCTTTAAAAGTGGATTAGTTAAACTTTTAACTCAGGGATGCTCTTATTCAGGCTGAAGAAGATTTAATTTGATTTAGTTTACGTGATTTTGCAACTAATTAATCCACTTGAATGACACACTAATTCAAATTACTTTTTCTGAGCAGGCCAGTACGAAGCTACAGTGAGCTCAGAAGACCTTTGTGTTGTCAGAAAAGGGTAACACCAGCCAAAACATTTTCTTTGAAGACTCATTCGTGTTTGTCTAATATAAGAGGGGACCAGGCCCCTAGGGACAGTGTATGGTCACTACCAGGACAAGGATATGGGCAATCTTTTTTCAATAATAAAAGCTCAAAAGAAATTAAAACCCATGTGGCAGGAAAAACTAATTTCTAGATAAACACTTCCAAAAATATGGGAAAGAGGGGCTCAAAATACAGGTGACACAACTGCCTCATATGATTTAAGTCTCAGCACCAAGCTCAGCTTGCATTCCCACAAAGATCCTGGCCCCAGAGTACCTGAGAAGTCGCTGAAGACACAGATGGTGATGGGGATGCAGGTGGTGTGAGCAAGCTGCAGGGTAAATTCAAGGTGACATAGTGCTCATGGCTGCAAATGATGCGAAGGAAGTCCAGCTTCAAAGATGCCAGATTACTGGGATTTGTTAGGGAATACAGCTTTGAAGACACCTGGAAAGTTTAGCCCATAACACTGCAGTTAGCACCAAACCAGAGTATAAATAAAAGGTGAGCCCCCTGTTCCACTGCTGGTCCCGAAAAACACTTCCAAAGCAAGAAATAAGGAGCTTGGTATCATTAAATGGTCACATCCACATAATTTCTTTGTGCTAAAGATGAAATTTCAATGACATACACCTCCACTGACTGTATATAACACTCATATTTATATAAGCAAATGAAGAACTATGTATCTCACATATTGGGGAGTTCCAACTAGATGATCTTTAGGGTCCCTTCCAACCCAAACCACTCTGTGATTCTGTGATACTCACATCCTATTGATTTCAGCAGGTACTTGTGAGAAGCAGGACCACAGTGTGATGCATTAACAGGTTAAAGATGCAGGCTGGCTGATAAACTATATAGTATATATTTAGTAGGCAACAAGCTCAAATGCTATTGCTGTTCTTGCCCTTGACATAAATATTTTAGACAGCAGCAAAAATTAGTCTAAGCTTAGTCCCTCTGATACCTCATTACCTCCTCTGTACACAGTGTCAGCACAGATGTTTGTAGTCAAACAAAATTTTGTGGTTCAGGGTGATTTTCCCCGTCACACTGCAAATAAAGAGCCCACCTTGTGTGGGAGGAGACCTTGCACCCTCAAAGGATGGAAGGGGAGCTTGATGATCAATATGGTCATACAGGGTCACCGTGTCCTTGAGAGACCCACTGACAAACCACGACACTCTGAGCTCCCTCACAGAACCTCCCACTAATTTTTGATTCAATTACCACGAATGTGGTGAGCAGAGGGGATAATTCTTCCCTCCTGCCGCATGTCCATTCACTCGAGGGAGTGACTCCTAATTCACATTTAAGAGTGTAATCAGAGAGGCATAAACCCTAAATCACCTCTGGGAATGCCTTGCTTGCTCTAAAAAGACCTGAATAGCAGAATTCTGTGTCCATATTTTATTGGCTGTTCAAAGAAAGTTAAGAGTAACAGGCTATGCTATGGTTCACGGTTAAGTCATAATGTTTATCTGCATTTACCTGTTTGCAGCAGGTCTTGATAAGAGAAAAAACAAATCCTCTGTCCATGATAGACAGCAGGTCATTGAGGAAAAATGCAAGACTGGTGTTGAGCCGTTCGACCATTTCTGTGTCCTAGAGAGAAGGAGAAAAATGGGAAAGAAAATGAAGAACACTGTGTGTTTTCAAACCATTCCTGGTCTAGGCACTACCAAACAACACACAGGAGGGCTGGTGCCTGAGCCCTGAGCTGGGCTCAGTTTAATTGCTTGCCGTTACCTTCTGAAAGCGAGAGACTATATCACCAGAAATTGTGCTGACCAAGGCAGTTACATCATCCATGAAACGCTCAGGGAAACGATTCTTCCTCGGCGCATCCAGTTTGTCAGCAAAATACAAATGATGCACCATGCTCTTCACCTACAGGAATATAAATTACAGCAGAGCCAGTTTGTTGCCGTTTCTGTTTTAAACTAGGAGCTGTAAAGGCATGAGGAGGAGTTTGCAGTTTGCTCACCATTAGCTCGAAGAAGAACCAGGCCTGCTGCAGGGCTGCCTCCCGCACGCTCCCGCTGCACACAACCCACTGCAGGGCCAATTCCTCGTGGAAAAGCTACACAGATTCAAACCCAGAGTTAGCCTGAGCCTCCAGAGCAGCTCACAATACAGTCCACATGAGAAATGTCAGCACGGTCCATGGGGAGTATGGCAAACAATGTGTTAAGCAAACTAAATAACTGGAACATGACAGCAGTGGTGGCACCCCTTAAAGAAAACCCCAGCTAACGATGAGGGATGAGGTTATGACATGTGATGTGAGAAACGTTTCACAGAGTCTCGCTCCAGAATTGAATTTCAAGTGTCAAACGAATTTTCCACCCACCCCCCAAAAATAATAATAAAATAAAAAAAAGTTTGGTGCTCAAATTAGTTTAGTTTAAAAAGTCTACCTTTCTGCCTGGTCTGATTTTCGCAGGAAAAAGGAGTAAAAAGTGGACATATAAAGCGATTTGTACAAAGATGTAGATTTACTGTGAGAAAGGACTTGAAAAAGTAAGAAAGAAACATGGGGCTCATACAGCTTTTTGATTTCTTTTCTCTGGACGACCAACCCACAGACTGGACAGCTGGCAGAAGCCACATACTCATTATATAAAAACTCGGGCATTTTGCCTTTCTGACATTGTTTTAGAAAGATCTCATCTCCTCTAAGGGAGTTCACTTTCAAAGTGACTCCCATTGCCTTTCTGGTCCCTTTGGATTCACACCTGTATAACTGAGCTCAGCACACACCCCTAACTCTGGCCGTCCTCTACATTATCATTTTGCACACAAAATGCATCATTTACATGTCTAGACACTGCTGTTCATATTTTTTGAAAGCCAGCAATAAACTGGCTCCAAACACTACGGACATTAAATCAGACAAGCTACTCCTGATCATTTAATTCTTCCCAACTCAACTCCAAATAATCACTACAGCCTGGATATTCAGAGGTGTTAAGCACCAGTAGTTCCTAATGACCTCGGGAAAAAAAATCGGGCTGTAAATAAAAGAATAGATTGCATCATGTTTTCAGAATTACTTGACCTCCCTGCCCCACAATATCAATCGTCTTCACTGAAATCTACCTTTTTAGTTGGTAATCGTCCTGTTAATGTTTGTAAGAAACTTGACGTCTCAGTGTGCGAAGACATACGATTACAACTTCGATCCGTAGCCTACGGAGTGGAGATGAATGAATGATGACAGGACATTAAAGTTTGCCGTGGATGGGTTTTGCAGCTCAAGGACAAGGCACAAAAAAAACACTGTTTCAACTGTAGGCTTTTACTGCCTTTACACCTTTTTAAGCATTCTCAAACTCTTATTCATTTACAGGTTGGACTTAAACTAAATGACAATCTGTTTTTCAGATTATTTAAACAACTGCATGTTCTTATGCACAAAGACAATGCTGCAAAGCATGAAACGTTTTCATTGTTGTATTTTATCAACATGCATCAGGACGGTAAGACTTGGAATTTCAGCCCATACCTCTCAATCTACCAGAAGCCAAGAGCAGGGGGATTTACCCCACAGCAATGCTGCTGCTGGCACAGGGAAGGAGAAAATTACTGAAGTTGTGTTCCTGATGGAAATAATTTGCCATAAGAGTAAGTGAACTCAAACTCAAATATTTTGTGAAGGCTGATAAACTGGAAGGGAGGTGCAGTTGAGAGGTACGTTCAAAGGCAACCATGCAGTGGAGAGCAGCAGGCAACGGGGGCTAAATCAACTTTTTCTGACTGAAGCTGCTGTGAAGTTTTCATACTTTGCAACACAGAACAGATACAGTTGGCCCTAGCAAGTCACTGGCTCCAGAAGCTCAAATTTACATGTTTTAAGAGAGAATTTGACATGTGGTAATCAATTTTGGTTCACAATATTCCACTCAAACAGTCATGAAGGATTACTGGACGATGAGCACTAAATGCTTGATGAAAATGGCAAGATGGTTCACGACATCAAAAGAAATGGCAAACATGGACAAAACTATGAAGCTGTGATTAATGTTCCCACTTAGAAATGTGCTCCACCTGAAGCTGAAACTAGCGTGAAAGAGAGAAAAGAAAACAAAAGCAGTCACAGCATTTACATTTCACAGACCAGCAACCACTGAAATGAAAGAAGGGGACACGTTCACGCGATCGGAGGTTTTTCATGCAGTGTGGTGGGGTGGTGGGAGAGAAGATGCTAATTTATAAAATCAGACTCAAAAGTTTTCGAATAAATGATTATTAAAAAGAAAAACAAAACAAAACAAAACCACCAAAACTGGAATATACACTGAAAGGAAGATATTCTACAGGGAGACATCAGGGAAAACAAAGCCAGAAAAACCTCTACCGAAGACACCACCTGTGTTGACTCTGCACATGGGCTGGGGTTGGATCCCCATGGGGCTGCTTTTGGACCACCAGTGTTTACCCAGGAATTGGAGCGGTCTAAACCCTGGGCATGTAATAGAAAGCAGTTGGGAAAGGAAAGAAATATTACACGTTGCCATACAATAGTCAAAGTTTAGTCCTTAAAAGCAATCAAAGTGGGTACATGGCAAACACATCAGCAATTAGAACTGTGAGAGCAGCCTGAATTCTCAGGTGCCTGTCGAGACATTTTAGTCCAGAAGATGATTTTATCTCTCACATACATATACCACATTAATACTGTCAACAGCTCTGGTCCAACCTGTCCGATCTGTAATCACTGACATTCAAAAACTATCCTCCTCCTGAAAAACCCCGCTTTTCCTTTGATCAGTTTACACCCATTCTCATGCAGCCAGCCGAGATTTACAGTGTGACACAGGAAAATGGATGCTCAGATGTGAAAACTACAAAGGGTGTTCTCCAATGTTTCCAGCACCTTTAGGGTGGCCCACAGTTTATAAACTCTACAACTCTTACAGAAATGCTAAGAAACTTTGAAGAGGCTGATTGTCAACCCTCACAGGGTTTCCAGCTCATGGAGCAAAAATCCAGCACTGCTGGCAGAATAACCCCATGGACAAGATTTCACATGGACACTCAGGTATTTCCTCTGGGCACTGTGGCAAAGAGAGGAAAAAGCACGTACCTTTTCTGCAAACAACCCGCTTTGCCAAACAAAATATTTGAAAAAGTCTCCTGCTTCTTAAAAGCTCAATCTAGCCTTCACTCCAAATTCCACCCCTGCAATGGATCACGTTGGCAAAATTACTTAAATTTGTGTTGTCACCAAGGCTGCTCCAAAGTCAGAAACACTCAGAGGGATGCAGTGGGCATTCTTGGGTCCGAGGAACCAGCTCTGACAGAGACAATTCCCTATTAATTACACACATTGATTTTTGACAACCCTTAACTGAGCGAGAGCTTTCATCCTAATTTCTGTGCCAACTTAGAGCTTTTCCCCAATACATGAAAAGCAAAGGTGCAGCCCATTTCATCACAGTGATTATCACCAGCTGCAAAGTCCACCCAGCCTAATCTATTTCTCCCAGTAAACTAAAATCCACCTCAAGGTTGAACCCAGTGTAAGAGCTGTAACCTGGGATTCAAACCATTAATCCACTGAGCCATCCTCTAGGCAGAGCTCAGCAATGCTGTAATTTTGCTTAAGATGTCCAATAAAAAAATACTGAACACATAAGGAGAGTGTTTTAATCTCAATTACTTTTTGGCAGAAATAAATCAAAGCTCTGTGCCCTGCTCAGACCCATAAACATGCTTTATTTTGCTCACAGTGATTTAAAGTCGAAAGGACTTTGCAGAATGCTGAACTAAGCTCATGCTTTGTAAAATCAGGTCTAATTTTGAAAATGCATTTATCCCCTCATATTTCTGCTCTCCGGATTTCTTATCATGTCACTCTGGTTCTGAGGATAACGTTAAACACATACTGTGTTTGCAGAAGCAGAAGTCATTTTGTAAAAATCTGGAAAGGGAAAGACTCTTTCCTCTTTGGAAAATAAAAGACTACTGAGAGCTTCTTCTTGCTTGGCAGAGTCACTCAAAAGTTCACAAAGCTGCTCTCAAAGTCTGTTCTGTCCCTGGGGTTCAACCTGCAGCTGGATCTGTGCAGGAACATAACACACCTCTGTGAAAAATCCACTGCCAGAGCAATGAAACTCCACGATGTTTTCTGGTTTTTCCCAGCACATCTCCAACATTTCAACCATAAAATCTCACCATAGGTCTTTTTAGACACTTAATAAATTTGCTTTAGTAAGGAATAAAATTGACATGGCTTCAATTCACAAATGAAGGCAAAACAAGTGACAGAACTAAAACCTCCTCTGCTATGAAAATAAACAGAAATCTATCAAATCCTGTTAAGGGTTTTCAAAATTAAGCAAGAAGCTGATAAAGGGACACTTTAAGCACGTATTCCAAACCTATAAATATCTCACATTAGAATAAAAACTAACACAAGACCGGACTCTGAAGACTTCCCTCAAACAACAAAAAAACACTGAGTTGTTTTAAAGCAGAAAACCTCCTGTGACAGATTCTAATTTGAAGTGCAGGTTCCTTATTTGGGTATATGTGCTTAAGGCATTACTTGGAGAAACAAAAGGAATTTTAGCACCCTTTTACTCATTTCAACATCTCAAGAGGCGTCTTATTTTTGCCTATTGATATTTTGCCTATTGATATTAACAAGCAGAAACAGTTATACTCAACCAGAAGTCTATATAGTCAAAGGTTAATTCTTGATGCTCAGACTACCCTAAATATCCCCTCAACAGTTACCCACAGAACAGGGTTTTCTTTAAAGCCTGGAGTACATCTCTAGAAGAAAATCATCATTTTGTATTGTGACATTATTCACTAAGCCAGCACACGTTAAACTTCTGATAGCCTGGGTAAATTCCATATGCACACCAGTGCCTATGGCATTTCACAAAAGGTCAGGCTTGTTTAATTAGCAAGATACTGAGGTGGTCTTTAAAATATTTTAAGACTTCTGAGTCCTGACTTTGACGTAAGAAATAATCACTTGCCTACCCACAATTCTTCAGACTCTTATTTGGTCAGCAAATGATGTTGTTATTAATTTAAATTTGTTAACCTCTTTGAGAAACTGTTTTTCTTGCTCTTGTAAAACCCAGGATCAGCCAAGCCAGGCTTGCCAGGTCAGACTGATGGCTTTAGTAACAAACTTGCCCACTGATCTTACAAAGGAAGAAAGGGCTCAGGAATTCCTTTGTGTGGGAAGAGTGAAGGTTCAAAGGTGGGAAATAGACTCATCATGACAAAGGTATCGCAGTTTGAACATTAAAAAAAAAGAGCAAGAACCCCAAAGCAGCTAAGACATGGCTCTCAGGGGCAGGAGTTACCAACACTGCTTTGTGCTGGCTCATCTCACCTACTTTGGGCTCAGATTTGGACTGTGGCAGTCGTACATAACTGGAAGCCACCAGGAGGGACAGGGTCTTCTGCTGGAGATAGAAATACTAAAGTCCTAAAGAGCCAGGGTATGACCACGCTGGATGCTCTGAATCCACACTGGAAAGTCACTTTTTGGTGTGGGAGCAGAGATCAGCTGGCCAAACTGTGGCTCTCACCAACCATCCCAAATCCTCTCTGGGCCACGCAGGGATCAGGAATATTCCTGCTGTGTGTAAGATACCTGCTCTGGACATGAGGAGCAGAGAAATCTGAGCAGCCATCAGTGCTGAATGCAGAGGAGGAGAAAGAGATTTGGACCGGGAGATAAGAGTGGGGTCACAGAGTGCAAGGTTTGGGGAAACATAACAGAGCTGGGCACAGGATTTGGCTGCTGGCCATGCAAAAAGTGAGGCAGTGAAACCATTCCTTGTCCTACTAGTCCAGGGGAAACAAGTCCAGAAGGACTTTTTGCCCTAAGGCACCACACTTGTGGCAGCAACACTCCAAGAAGGGTCCAACAAGTCAGAGAGACCAACAACTATTTTTAAGGAGTGGAATTTCAGGAGTGTTATCAGCAACTGACACGAAAGGTCTGGGAAGGGGCTATCAGGACATTTTTCATAGAGAAAAAAAAAAATCACAAAACATTCCCTGTTATTTCTTTGAGGATGAAACAAGAGGTGGTGAAGCTCCCGTGGCTCCCCAGCCGCGCTCACGTACCTTGGTGCCGATGATGGAGCGAACCTCGTCGTCCGGCGATGTCGGGGTGCCCGAGATGTCGGGGTTGCTGTTGCTGAGGCTCCGCGAGCGGTTCAGGTTCAGGCTCGCCGGTCTCACGGCGGATCGAGCCATGGTAGCATAATGCACTGATCCCCCCAGGCCACCAGGACCTGCACAGGAGCATCCTGTTAGTCCATCCACCCCTGATCCCACGCTGCTTCACACCTGCCTCACACAGCAAACCCTTTGGACAACCAGCCTAAGGAATTCTCCCCTATGCCTTCCCACTGAGGGGAAGGTGCTGAGGGCACTTGGTGTGTTCAGCTGGAGGAGACTGAGGGGAGACCTCACTGCAGTTACAACTTCCTTGTGGGGGGAAGAGGAGGGGCAGGCACTGATCTCTGCTCTGTGGGCACCAGGGACAGGACCCCAGGGAACGGCTTGAAGTTGTATCAAGGCAGGTTTAGGTTGGATCTCAGAAAAAGGTTCTTCCCCCAGAGGGTGGTTGGGCACTGAACAGGCTCCCCAGGGCA
>JAWMRA010000005.1:2346024-2376626 GCA_035584735.1 Pseudotriccus pelzelni | reverse complement strand
GAGCTCCAGGAGTGTTTGGATGATCCTCTGGGGCACCTGGTGTGACTCTTGGGGATGATCCTGTGCAGGGCTGAGGGCTGGACTCGATGATCCTTGTGGGTCCCTTCCAGGTCACATATTCTGTGATTCTGTGATTCTTCCCTGCCCTGTTCTCACAGGCAGAAGAACAGGATGGGCATAAAAAACTATTTTTTCCACTGATCTCTGAGAAGCAGGAAGCTCCCTGAGGACTTAGGCAGGAGGTGAGGTATGTCTTTAGCTAAAGGCATATTATCCAGACCTCAGACTTGCAATCCACCGAAGGACTGGGCACAGTTTTAAGTGCAAAACCCTCCCAACGCTTCTGAGAGGTTTCCCACTCCGTGCACAACAGTCCCTCCAAGGTCTGGTTTTCTGTGCCTGTCACTCACACCACCTCTTTCCCATGCAGATATATCCCTTGTTCTCAGCAGGGCTGGAATCAATTTGTTTCCCTCCTATACTCAGAAAAGTATTTCACATTCCTCTGCCAGTGTTTAAACTTTTGCTGGAACTGGATAAAAGCATAAAGTACTAGTGAAGGAGACTGGGAAACATGACAGGCCAAGAGTGCACCAACTCTGTCTCACCTGCTACAGATAAAAACCTGAAATGCAAGTATTTTGCCATAATTCACGGTCTTTCAGCAGTGTCACTGTTATTTAAAATCATCGGATAGGTAAATCTCTGACAGGACTAACAGTAATTAAACTCATCTTTTAAACGCCTGCACTGGATCACAGAGAAAATTAATAACAGGGCTTGGCAGGCAACCAGACATGCAGTTGGAGCTCAGGAGCACCTGCCAGCAAACACTTTCTGCCTTCTCTTAACAAAGTGGGACTTGAAATAAAATGAAAACCAGAAGTACCTGGTGATGGTGAGTTGGGATAGGTATTGGGTAGGCGAAAAACATAATAAATATATGAAGCAAGAAGGCTGTTCCTGCCATGCTGGTCCTGGTTTCCATCCAAGTTCTTGTGAAGTCTGTTTATGATCGATGCCATCGCTTCAAAAGATGCTTGGCCCAGGTTAACTGCAAGTAATAAGTCAGGAGTTTGGTTTAGATTGCAGCAGGAGGACCCATGAGAAAATCTTAAACGTGCCTTTTGTCCGCCTTCTAAAGGAGAAGTAGTAAAGCCTGTTAGAGTCTAGCAAACATTCCTCATCCTAGTTGAGCCTAGTGTTTGAACCAAATCTAATAAAGAGCCTGACAGGAGAACAGGTGTTGCAGTGATTTTACTAATAACAAATTTAATATATTTAGCCTGATTTTTGGAATCAGCCCAACTCTGGTCACCAAATGCAATGGTAACAAGATCATGTCTTTGTTTAATTGACGGATAATATCCTTTGGATATTTACTATCCTTTTCTCAGTTAATTATTTCCTCCATTTAAACCTTAGCCAAAACACAAACTGGATCAAAAAGAACAATTCCATTCCGGTTTGGAAAAAAAAAATTTGTTCTAAAAATGAGCACAGAAATCTATAAGAGAAAATGAGAAATCTCCATTCTTTTTCTACATGAAAAAAAATTGTCCTGACAACAAGTACAGAAATCTATTCTAAACAGATCAGTGATGAAGTAGCCGAAGACTGTAAACCTTATTAAAAAAAAATAACGTCACTAATGTCCTCAATGCTCCACACAAACAAAACCAATATAGAAAACGGAAAGAGCAAAAGAGCTTTAAAATATAAAAGTTCAAGCAAAATTCTTCCCCAGACAAACAAAATTAATAAATAATTGCTGTATTTAAGGAAATATTTTCACAAATATTTTTAAAGCAGTCTTAGATACTTATATTCCATCATGTCCAAACTCAGGTTTCCTACCAAAAAATCAGCAAAACTTGCTATTTTAAATACCAAGGATCTAAACCTGAGTTTAACTTCAGATTTTTTGTACTGCCCTTAACAGGGAGCAACAGGAGGGATTACTCATGCTAACAGTATCAGATCAGATCCACAGGAGCTGCAGGAATATGCAGCATCTGTATCTTCTTATCTTACCTACTTCCAAATTTTCCAAGGTGACTAGCAATGCTGCAGTTCTTAATTTCTGACTGTCAGGATGGAGACACATTAACAGGTTCCAGTGCTAAAAACATGCTGAGCATCCAACTCAGGAAAACCAGGCTGCTTTCTGGTGCCTCAACTTGGACATCAAATTACCAACCGCTCTTGGAAACTTTATATTAAATATTGCTCCTGTGTATGTCACTACAGATCTGGGTGCCAGCATGTTTTATTTGGAAGACACATGGTATATTAGTGGCACTAAAATAAAGCATAAAAATGGACTTTTTTATTTCTACATAAATATGATAAAATTGGAAGTGTCAAACTTTCAGCGATGTAATTCTCTATAAAACTTAAATAAAATACCTATTTGGCCTGCAATGACAGGAGGTCTTACTACCAGAAGGATCAGTTTGTCAAGCAGGAGATGAAGAAATCGCACTACCGGCTCCAGTTGAGAGGAATTTAAAGCTGAAATGCTGCTCTTCAGTTCATTTTCCAAGTTGTTTTCCATAATTCTCATGTCTCCTATTCGCACAGGGAACATGTGCTCATCCAGAGCATGGACAAGTGCAAAGAACTTGTCAAGATAAGGGTCCTATAACAAGCAAAAAGCCAATAATCAGCAAGAAGCTCCAAAACTAACTCCAGTTTCTATGGATTTGTACCTCATGGATGGATTCTCACCCTCATTTTTCTATCTGGCCATTAAATCTCATTAAATTAGCAGAAACTCAACATCTTTGAGGGATTTGCCCATCTATCTAACTTAATTCTAATTCTAGTTCAGAAGTTGTCAGGGCAAAATTAGAGGATGCACAGACTGTATACCCTTAGAAAAACAGACAAAAAATGCACTAAAATCACATTACTATTTACAGCACAAATAAAACACAAAAAATCCATCCAAATGACATACTGGGAATTAATAAAAAAAAATTTAAAATATTAGACAAAGTGATTGTCAACTTTCTTTTCAGATCAAAGACAGACGGAAAATACAGGGAGAAACAAGAGGCAGAGGGGAAAAGGAAAAACAAGAAAACATCGTATGTCTGGGCTGCCTGTTAGAGCTGCTTTATTAAACACAACAGTGAGGTCTGAAAACACTGTTGGCCATTCACCCCTTGTGAATAAAGGCCAAACTCCTCATATTTTTAAGCAGAACTTCTCAAATATACTCACAGCCGAATGTGGAAAAACAGGTCTGCTGGCTCAGAACTGAAAACGAGATTGTAATTTCACTACAAGTGATTATTACACCTTCCACAGCATCAACTTTGACAGTGTCAAAACTGTCCAAAACTATCAAACTCTTTTATGACAATGACTGCCCTTAAAATCTACCTGAGTGTGGAGGGATGACACAGCAACAACTTCTACGTTGAAAACCCCTTTGTGGTTATCCACCCACTTCATCCCAGGGAGTGGAACCTGCAGGTTGATAAAAGAATAAGTGAGGACGTGACAGAAAGCAGAACTAGGGCTTTTCTATTTACAATTGCCATTTCTTCTCATTTTTTTTCCCCCAGATCACACACAAACCACCCACAAACACCCACACCTGTCTAAACTTAACAGTACTGAATAAATAACCTGAGAGCTGAAAATACACGTGCACCCACATAAGTATGTACACATACATCCTCTCACTTTTTAACACATGTACTCTGCTGATTTTCAGCAGGAACATGAACTCACCTCTGGAGAAAGCACTGAATATGCCTGGGGTGGTTTTTCCAGTGAAACAGGGAGGCAGAACTGACCCGTCTTTAACCTCCCATTTTGAAGCATCGGTATCCACTGTAATGAGAAGGAATCGACAAAAACAACACATTTCTTAAGGCTTTCTTGAACTTTGCAGGCTTGACTGCCAAATTCTCAAATTCTACAGTGGGATATGAGTTGACAGTGACATTAAAAAAACTGCCCATGAATGTATTTGAATATAACCTCTGCTGAAAAACAAGGATTGAAAGACACTTACGGTGTATCCAACTGGAGTCTCAAGGGGTGTGTTTTGTTTTTGTTGACAACTGACATGGTAGAAAGTAAAAAGCAGGTGGTGGTGATCGGTCAGAGTGGCTGGAAGCTTGATCTTGATTTCCTCGTGAAAATCAGGGGATCTGTGCAGAGAGCAGAGCCTCAACTGAGTCATCCATACCAACAGAGTGGTTTACTACCTTATGCTTGGGACTGAATCCCTTGAGTTAAAGAATCTGGAGGGAAAGGAGTATATGGACTATCCCAAGGGACTAGAACTTCACTTTCTGGTTACCAAGGACTGGAAAAACAATGGAATTATTTTCAAGACCAAGTAGTTTCTATTTGTAACTGAAGTCTAAAAGGCTCCAGCAAAACAACAAGGCACATGCTAACATGAGTTAATAACAGAAATCTTCATGACTACTAACCAGGAGTTGTACTCAGAGCATCTGCTGAGCTGGGCTACGTGCTCAGGATCACACAATGCTGGTTTGTACCAGAACAAAGACTATGGCTCCCAGTTGTCACAAAATTCTCAGAACAGCATCAACTGACACTGCAGTCGCTGTGGGTGCTGTCCAGGCACTCACTGATAAATAATGAACACTGAGAGTCACTGGTGAGTTACTTCACTTCCACACTGGTAAAGCCTCCCTTGGGTGGAACCACACTTTCCAGATAGGGCCATGCCTTTTCCCAAGCTGTCACGTGTTTTACCTGTTGTGATACACTACTGCTGTGTATGCTTCTTTGGAAAATTCAGGACAGCTGGATTTGCCAAAGATGACCTGCAAAAAGACAAAAACCGCAGAAATCTCCCTATAAAACTGTGCCAAGAACGTGTTCCACAGTCCCGCAGAGACATTTAGAGCTCCATTTACCAACGTGTGCATCTGTACAACTACATCTGCTTGTCCCCTTGTAGGCAGTGTTTTACTTAGTCACAGAAGAGTCACAGTTTTAATAACCCCAGTGACACTTGCACACAGATACGGCTGAAGAACTGATAAATGCAACCACCCCTACACAGATCCTCACTGAGTGTGGACCACTTCTGGCTTTGGACACAAGTCTGACACCTTTAATTTTGTTTGCATGGATGCAAAAATGCTGTTCCAAACACAAGGCGTGTCCACTGCAAACACAGAACCATAAAATCACAGAATGGTTTTGGTTGGAATGGACCTTAAAGCTCATCCAGTTCCACCCCTTGTCTGGGAAGGGACACCTTCCACTAGACCAGGTTGCTCCAAGCTCCATCCAACCTGGCCTTGGACACTTCCAGGGATGGGGAAGCCACAGCTGCTCTGGGCAACCTGTGCCAGGGCCTCACCACCCTCACAATAAAGAATCTCAGGTTAAAATTCCAGCTACTTTGCAAACTCTCTATAAATGTACTCTTTGCTCTGGAATATTGTGATTTTATACTCCTCCAAACTTGTAAGTTTTAAAAGTATTTCAGTGAGGTTTTCTTTAACACAGGGATTTCACGACTGCAGCGTGTACTCTGCCTTCCACACAGAGCACAATGTACTTCCCTCACCGGCATGGCATTGCTTGGGTCCTCTCCATACATGAACTGGACTTTTACAGTGATATTCCTGGCAGATCCTTGGCGGTTGGCAAAGTTAAGGCTCTGTGGATAGACATAAAGGAGATTCCTGCAAGACACAAAGGCATCAAGTGATGAGAGGGTTCACACATTTATTAATGTTGTTATTTAAACCTCTGTGGAAACACTTAGAGAGTCAAAATGAAGGCTTTGGCCTTTTATTTCAGATATCAGAAGACAGTTTTTAAACTCTCATCATATTTTGAAATAGTTCCTGTTTAGAAAGGCACTTGAAAAATACATAAAAATTTCCTAGTGATTCTACAATATCAGAAGTTCAGGTGGAAAGAAAACATGATTATTCATATACGAAACTACTGAGAGGTGTTTATTTGCTCAACACAAAGCAACTGGTTTCTCTTAAATATCCCCCTCCCTGTGGCCTGTCCTTTTTTTCTTTTTTTTTTTTTTAATCTCTTGACATCATGATGACTCCAGGTTACATTTCTCCTCTGAAAATGAATTAAACTAAATGGGTATCCATAGCTTCAGGTAATGACAACACTCCCAGATATCTAAAGAACTGCTTCAGAGACCAAAGAAATAAAGTGCTCATCACATCCACAGGGAACGTGGCAGGATGTAATGGGAGGAAATTGCAGCACAGGAGATTTAGGATAGACACAAGGGAAAATGTTCTGCCTCTAAGGAGAGTTAAGCAGTAGAACAAATTGCCTGGGAGGATGTGAAATCTCCATTTACTGGTAGTTTCTGAGGACAGGTGAGGCAGATACCCCTCCAGATAGGTTTATAGACAAGCCCCCTTCACTGGGCAGGGGACACACTTTGGACACCCCTTCCAGCTCGGTTTCTTCAAGTCTGTGATTACTTGAACAGCAATGAGATGCAAAATTCTGCAGTATTTTCCATCCTCTGAGCCCTGCTGAGTCTTTGACAAGAAGGTGAAAGTTGGATTCACACTTCATTAGCAAAACTGTCCACTACAAGTCCCCACCTGCCTTACAAGCATATAATTTAGACCTGGAGAAAGTCCCTTGCATGTTCTTTTAAAGTAAAAAAGACAACAGCCCCCAAACTTTTCCACTCAACACTCAGTTATACAAAGGAAATGTACCTTCTTTTGCCCTCAAACAAGTCAAAATATATGCATTATTACACACCTTCAAAAAAGCCTGGAAATCTCTAATCCATCTTCCACATAGCCCTACCCACCCTACCAGCATCATTCCCCCTTGGACATCCTGGCTCCTACAGCTCCAACCACAGGATCCAAGAGGGATGCTCACACTGCCTACTCGTGTGCTGCCTTAATCTGCCAGGGATAAACAACTGGCATATTGCATTTCACTCAGCACTGAAGAACCAGCTCTTTAACACCCCTGGTTTGTAAGGCAAGAGGAAAAGGAGGCTCCTTTCCCTGCTGTCCCCCTCTGGGAACTATTCAGTGGATCTGAACACAATTTTTAAGTAGCTTCCAACTGTTCCTTGTCCCAGAGAGACAGGAAACAACAGATGGGCACAGAAAAGTGAAGGGAGGAGCACAGCAGGACAACATTTAAAGCACAATAAAGCAGCCACTGTGGAGTGCTGGTAACAGGAGGCTGAAAACAAAGATACTCTTTTTTGGATTCTCCGGAGGTAGTAACTCAGTGAAGGTACCTGGTGCCTTTTTAGATGCCATGGGTATCCAAAACACATGCACTGGGCTAGAGGTGGGACCCTCCTAGAGGAGCAGCTGGAAAGAGGCGCTGCCCTAAGCTGTCTGAAATGGCATCAGATATCAGTATTTTGGCCAATGAATCCCACCCAAGGACTTGGTTCTGACAGTAACTCCATTTGCTCCCCGATACCCGTGGACAGTCCCATCTATACGGGACTGACACTGGGCTAATGTTGGTCCTACAGAATTCCCTAAGAGCAGGCCAGCCATACAGCTCCAGATGGATATACAGGGCAGGGCTATGAGCCAGGCTCTGCTTCACCCCTCCGGGCACTGGAATATGCTTAGCTGGCATGTGGGAATTCCTTCCCTCTCAAGTCCTTCATGGTGAATTAAGTTTCTGAATCCCATCCCCACTGGTCACTTTGCCTAATCAACGCTCTTGTACTATTTCAGAGGGGGCCTGTACCATTTTTGTGACTCTCCTAAATTACTTTGTTCTGGCATGAATACATTTGCTCCTCGATGTTCTTTTTAAAATGAAAATGGGTATGAAAATTTACTCTAAAATGTACCTTGCTCATAAAACTTTTATTAAGTATTATTAGTGCTTAAGAGAAGGATTTAAGGTATTTGTGAAGCCAGGCTACAGGATCCCTAAATTAAAGGCAGTCTTATGCTTGGACTGATTTATGCTGAACCTAAGCCAAGCTTGCAGTTCTTCTGTCAGGGCTTGGCTGGAGGGAGGGAAGGAGACAACTCAGTGGGAGTGGGATCCATTCCCCCTTGTCCTGTCCCTCCAGGCCCTTGTCCCAAGTCCCTCTCCAGCTCTCCTGGAGCCCCTTTAGGCACTAGAAGGGGCTCTAAGATCTCTCTGGAGCCTTCTCTTCTCCAGGTGAACACCCCCAGCTCTCCCAGCCTGTTTTCTACTCCACACCAGTAAAAGTCACAGATTTTCCTGTCTAAGCACAGTTACAGGAGCCATGAAAAAGGACTGAGGACTGAAACACTGAGAGGAACATTAGCAGTGTCTTGATTTCTACCAGTAAAAGTTTCAGCCAGGAGCTCTAAACCCAAGGACTTGTGTCTGGAGCATTTATTAAAATGCTACGCAAACTATATGCAAAGCTTATCCTATTATCTCAAACAGATCTCAAAAGTACTTCTACTTCCATAAAATAAATTGCTACAGTGCAAAGGCTTCCCAAACCATGGAAATAATGGCACCAGGCACTCTTCTAAATATTTATGTAATGTGATTGCAGCCATCTTGCAAAATCCATCATAAAGGTATTAAAACATTAAGAGCTGATCCTAACTCTTAAGAGGGAATTCCTAACTATCATGAAAATTTCCCTTTTCAGTAAAACCTGGAGACCTTTTACTTTGCTTTATTCCTACTATAAAAATCATTTAAGGCCCATTTAATCAGGGTCACCCAGGTGCACAAAAGATCTCCAGGATCATGTTTGTTATATACATCTTCCCTTGACTGGGCTAACAGCCCTCAGAGGTAGGATTATCCCCTAGGGTTTCCACAGCTTCTGAATCTTATGGTGTAATCATGCCAGAAGCTTTTCCCCCTCTGCTTTCCTATGTCCCGGTTTCCTTATGCACTCTGTGACTGTTGCGACACCTAAAGGTGATGTTCTGTAGCGAGCTTTTCACTGCCTGGCTTTATTGGCCCTGGCGTTAATACGGAAATGTGCTTGGCAGCTAATTGTGATTTTTAATACTTGACATTAGAGCGTTTTGACTGTCTTTCCCCTTTGGAAAACAAAAACTACCCTTTCTAAAGGGTAGTGTCACATCTGAGCAGCACAAGCAGCTCCTCAAGCTGTAAACCTGGTAAAAAGTCTGTTCTCTTGAGCAGCTATTTCTCGAGTAACTTCCTATATTTTTCTAATGACTAAGCCAAGAATAAAGATTTCGGGGGGGTGATGGGATTAGGAAGAATTCAAAACCATTTAAAACAAACTAGAGAGACTTCTGGCAAGAAACAGTTAAAACAACAGAAAATTATTCATTGAAAACCCCATAAAACCAAAGCCACTTTAGTACTTTGAAGCAAATTGCACTCTGGGCAATCTAAATGCTTATCATGCCAGGAAATTCTCTTGGAAGAAATTCCCATTCTCTCCAAAGTTGGGCCTGATGATCTCCATGCTCCTGCTGTTTTTCTATATTTCAGATACTCCAGCAAGTCTGACCAATACAAAATATTCTCCAGCAATTAATTTGACATCTAAAATACTTTCACAGTATTTAATTATGAGTGGGGATGTTACCTGTAATACTATAAACTCTTCAACACACAGGAAGTTCAACATATGACACAACAACTTCCTTTTTAATATATTTTTTTCTATGGCTGCTTCATGTCATATGTGCATTTGTACATGAACAACAAAAAGTCTAGGGGAAGAATTACTAAACATACAAAAATCTAGCTACCTAAAAGCTCTCCCAAGAACAGACTCTATTATGCATGGATTGCTTTTGATTTCTTGGACTGCTATGAGTGATTCCAGAAAAAGAAATACCTTCCACTCACACTGCAATACTACTCAAAAAACATCCATGTTTCCATGCAGAGACCCACTGCAGAAACGGGGTATTTATTTCAGAGCACTTGCAGCCTTGCTTTATGTAGTGTGAATCTTAAACAGCAAAAAAAGAAAAGGGTAAGGTGAGAAATGTAAGTGAGGTATTATTTATCTCACCCACCTCTAGAAAGCAGCTCTTAAAAAATAAGTTTTATATGGTGTAAATTACTGCACAAACCTTAACATAGTAGAATCACATCCAGGCAATCTCTGGACCTAATTCCCTCTTTCTCACTTAATCTGAGCTGGATGACAAGTAAATCCACTGCAGCACAATGAGTTACATCAGAAAACGGTATGAAATGAGAATCAAGCCGTGTGAATCATCTGGGAATATTTTGCCCTTCCATAGCTTATCAAGGAGCTGCACAACCTGAACACCCAGTGCTCTTAAGTGTGGTAAACCCTTTCATACTCCCGAGGCAATAAAAGGAATCAAACAACACAAACAAGAAGCAATTTGAGCCCTTATCAAGATTATGACCCAAAATTAATCTATTAGAAAGAGTTGTGTGAAAAACACTACATCATCAATAACATTTTATAACAGAAGGTCTGGCAGGTGGAAAAGTTCAGAGCCAGTTTAATCAGCAACGTGCCCGTCTCTCAGTTTTATCTTCCCAGGTATCAACCTACATCTGTGAGGGGTTATGTTCGTGCACATACACGCAGTTTAATGATCAACCCACCGACCGCCTCTTCTGAAATGAAGAGGAGTATAAATAGATCCAATTCTGCAACTCAGAGCAGCCACACAGCAGAAATTATTAGTGGGAAAAGCTTCTGCATCCTGAATAAGCAAAGAGAAAACATGAAAATCATTCTGGTCCTACTATTCATGGCCCCCCTTGCTCTTTCAGTAGACAAGGATTATTTCTCCTTTGATTCTGCTGGATCTCCAGAGACCAAATCCAGATTTGCCATGCTGGATGATGTACGAATCTTGGCCAATGGACTCCTGCAGCTCGGGCACGGCCTGAAAGACTTTGTCCACAAGACTAAGGGGCAGATGAATGACATCTTTCAAAAACTTTACATTTTTGATAGGTCCTTTTACGAGCTCTCCCTGCAAACCAGCGAAATCAAGGAAGAAGAAGAACAGCTCAGGCAAACCACGGCCAGACTGCAGATCAACAATGAGGAGATAAAGAATCTCTCGCAGGAGATGAATCTGAAGATTGAAGACCTCATTCAAAACAAAATCCAGCTGCAAGAGAAAGTGTGGGGACTGGAGGACAAAGTCACCAAACTGGCCATCATCCAGCCTTTGATGCAAGAGACAAAAGAGATTTCTTCACTCAAAGTAAGTGACCTGTGAAAGGCCCTCACACACAGAGCCCAAAGTTCACTTTAATGCCATTATCAATAGTTATGCAACAGAACTCATGCTTTCCCTTCTCCTCACTGTAGTACTACTCTGTATTTTGAGAAATCACTGCAATAATCTTAAAAGAATCACTGCCTTAATTTGCAACATTGTATATTTTGCAGTAAAATTCCCCAATGAAATCTGTAAGAAATTGTGAAATTATAAAGCTCTGTATCATTTTCAGTATTTCAGCAAATCAATTTTAGGATATTTTGTTACCACGATGATAAGAAAGTCTTGCAACTGGGAAAATTATGTGATTCACAAGCCAATGGGTTGGCATCATCTCATCCCAAATCAAGGCACTAGGAGCTGCCTCCTCAGTGTAGAAACAGGGAGTTTAAACCTTTAAAGAGGGGCAGCTACAGAATCCATATATCCTCCAGGACCAAAGAGTCTTACAAGTGTTGATAAAATTAATGTTTAGAGAATTACACCTGCAAGTATTTAGGTGGGTATAATGTTTTCTGTGGAAAAGGAAGTGTTAACTGTATTTTGCAGAAGCATAAGAAGTCTAAGAAACTTGTGTAAGAAAATACTGGATATTTGTGTCAAAGCAGATGAAGTCCAAACTCCCAAATCCCAAGATAATACTCTAAATGCTGGGAATTGTTCCCTTTTTTGGTCAGTGACATATATCTAGCTTGAATCAAGGGCCAACTCCACAGAACATAAATTGTTCTGGATGTGAAAACGGAAGGAAAGCAAAACCAAAAATGGTCTACAAAGTAGTTTGCCCTGGAAAAAAATGGGTGTTTGTTTCAGAAGGAAAGAAATTTGCCCCGTTAGAGGCAAAGCAGACACCCCTTTGAAGCTTGACTGATGATCCTTGTGGGTCCCTTCCAACTCAGGATATTCTACAATTCTCTGGAAAAGGAAGGGCAATGACCAACCGTTTGTGCCTCTCGAAACTGGCCCCTTGACAAGAGTTACAGAGGCAGCACCACTGTGAAGGTCTTCTGCTGCTCCTAACCACAACCTCCCTTCCCTTCTGCCCTCAGGCTTTCGTGGAGCAGCAGGATAATGACATCAAGCAGCTTCTCAAAACCGTCGAGGACCAGCACCTGCAGCTCGACAGGCAGCACAATCAAATCATGGAGCTGGAGGACAAGGTACAGGAACTCTCTCTGCTCCTCTTTTCACCTCTCCTAATGCTGCAGGAGTTGAGGGCCTCGTTCAGTTTGGGGGTGCAGAGGAGAGTATGAACAGGTGCCTATTCAGGTGCGAGGCTGCTGTACTATGGCCAGGAACAGCTCTGAGATACTGTCTCTCAACACCAGGCTGCTGCATTTTGTGACTGCTAATATTGCTTTTTGTCTTATTATCTATCATATTATTGTTCTTCCACTGGTCTTGAAGTCTCATTGCTTCCTACCTCTTTCTCCTTTTCCAACATCCACTCCCAGAGGGAGCCACGTTCTGCAGTACACGTGTCACCATATCACTGGGTATAACAGACATGGCCATATTTTATTTATTCTTCAGAGGAGGCTATGAAAGGAAAATGGATTTCAGCCTAAGGAACTGTGGGTTCTGTGCTCTTTAGATGTTGGTATTATTTGTGTAAGTGATGTCACCCGAGGAAATAAGTTAAATCTGTTTGCCCATTAAAGTGCACCTCATGAGAATGGGTCATTTACTCACCTCATGAATCCTACCTTGTCTGAGCAGCGGTTCAGCTGACATTCATGCACCTGAAATCCACCAGCATGGTGCTAAAGTTATTTTTATGTGGTAAATTGGGTATTCTAAAGGATTACATTCACAAAATAATTATTCTCAGCACAGTATTGTCGAATCTCAGCATTACAGAGCCTCGGGAAATTAAGAGTAATTATGATTCTTTCAGCTAAACCACATAGAGTTCCAGGAACTCAGGGAGAACTCCTTCACGGAGCAGCAACCAGAACCAGAGACCAACCCTATTCCTGTGCTTAAAGCCACAGCTGGAAGACACAGATCTGATGGTGAGATCTCATCTCTCAGACATGACTACACCACACATTGCAATCACAGTTTCCTCTGTGAAAGTTTTGACTTGGTATTGAAGTCAAAGACTAAAAGACTTCCATGTTATACACAAGGGTGTGCTGCAATAATGCAGCTATCCTGTCCTCAGGATCCATTCACCTCTTGTAAATATGTGCTGTGGCCATCATTTAACCCATGTCTGTGCTGCAGAGTATGATCAGAAGAACTAATTTATTTCACACTGTCTAATTATAAGATTCAGAAGAGCTTTCTATGTAGTTGAAAGGCATTGGTGAAGCCCAGCAGGGGAAATGGTATTTATCAGGAACTTTACACAGGGTAGAAAGTCCAGTTGTCAGAGTCTAATCTTAGGCCTTAGAAACTTTCCAAAAGTCTCCAAAACTGAAACCTTGCCTATCTTAAAAACTACAGGCAGTTCAACCTATGTACACTGTGCCAGCAGTATTATTATGCCCAAATCAGTCTGCCCATTTCATGACATTTATTATAAAATAAAATTCCCAATATGATAATTCTACTTGCTGGGTTTTTTTGGTTCTCAACTTACCACATCCAAATCAGGATTTCTAAATGCCTGCTGTTTGCTTTCCCAGGTGCTGCTCCTGACTGCACTGCTCTCTATCACAGTGGTGAGCAGTTCAGTGGTGTTTACACCATTAAGCCCAACGGCTCAGAAGCCTTTGATGTCTACTGTGAAATGAAATTTGGTAAGAGCTGTGCCAACAATAGTCTTATTTTCACATAAGTAGCCTCTTATAAGCCAAACAACTGTGTTTCATCACAAAGTCCACAAAAACTTATCATGATTTATGTATCCTCTTGACTTCTCTTACTGACCTGTCTGTGCTCTGAACTCAGGTTTTCCATATCCTGAAATCTCCTTAACACCGCTTTCGTTCTTTACTCACCTTACTTACCTTTTGCTTACACCAAGGAAAGGACTTTCAATCATATGACATCAATAAGTATATCAAAAGAACAAGCCACTTAAGCTACAGACAATGAAAATGGTAATTATAAAAGCCATTATATAGCAACTATGAACAGATTTCCCAAAGAAAAGCAAACAGTATTCGGATGTGTAAATAGATCCCCATGGGGTTGCTCCCTTTGCTTACATTGGTTGAAACTGGTGAAACGAGGGTGTCATGACCTGGTCAGGAGAAAGGCCCCACCGCAGCTCCAGTGGCACTTCATCCCTCCTCCAGAGCTGCCCCAGCAGCCAAGCACTATCACCAGAGTGAGTGACAATCTGATCTCAACATCTAGAGCTTTTCATATCTCTTTTTTTGTCATTTTCTCTGTCTCTTAGCCCTCATAAACGAATGAAACCTGGTTAAGGCAGTCTATCAAAGCCAGTCCAGTGAGCTGAGTCACCACGAGTGTGGTGAGGACACAGCCCCATGTTCTCTTCAGCTGGGCTCACTTGAATTCTCTTCATGAAGATTTTAACTAACTCAGTCTACCTCGAAACTCGAGCACCCAAGAGCACACTCACAGACAGGCAATAAGGTCAAGCTGTGACTCATTTCCCCTTTTCACAGGCACCTCCTGGACTGTAATCCAGAAGAGGGTGAATGGATCACTGGATTTCAACCAAACCTGGGATGCCTACACCAAGGGTTTTGGTGACCTCAATGGTAAATATGCCTTTTTTTGTCTCTTTGTATCAACTGATTTGAGAAGCTGAATCTTCTTTGGAGAGGTGTTCACATGAGAGCAGGCAAAGCCTGCAATCAAATCTGAACAGGTGACTGATTCAGCAGAGTACCACAAAGCGCTTACCAGAACACACAACTCAGTAAAAGTCTCAAACACACCCCTTCAAATGTGTGTTTAGAAACTGAATCAAGGACAAAATGCTTTAAATGCTATTTTATCAAGATTTTACTACTGATAAAAGCACTGCCCAAAGCCTTTAAAATACACACAAATGCAAAACCTCACAAAGCTTCTGCCACCACTTTCAACCTCTGCAATCCTGTTTCCCATAAACTGTCACGAGAATTTTTCCAACTTCAAGAGAGCCAAATGCTGCGTGCGCTCCTTTGAGCAAACACCTCTGGCTCCTCTGTGCAGTGGCCAATCCCCTCCATGATGGGATAGGGTGAGGAAACACCCACGTTCCCCTGTTAATCATCAACTCCAAAGAATCTGGAGCACCAAGAGCTGCCCAACAGCAGCTCTTTGCCCATCCAAAGTATTTTCCTTATTTATCTCACACATTTAGATGAGTCTCCTTTTGTTTAGAAAATATTTTTACTTTCTAGGCACAGCACAGATATAAACTTCATCAAGGTGGGCAGCAATATTGACTTATTTCCACATCTTTTACAATAAAATGCTGCTGTATCTCAACTTTTGCCTCAATTTCAGGACAGTAACTCACAACTGAGGCAGATTTTCACCTGTAAAGTTTTACTGATCATATGGAAAGGTATAATTGCTCCTTAAGTAGTCTCCAATTCCCAAATATTACACCAAGATTAAGCCACATCTTTTCAGTGTCAGGTTTTCCAATGCCCTCAGTCCTACTCAGTGCATGTCCTGAGGTGATCAAATACACCAGGTTACTGCTACTAACCTGTAAATGGTGGGAGTATTTTACTCAACCATCTTATCTTCTATGGCTTTAAACACCAGCTGCACACATGGCACTCACATTCAGCCACCCTTTCTACATGTGGCAATTACCTGCACTGATAATCAGCTACTTAATATAATATATGAAACTAATTAAACTAATTTCCAAGGATTCCAGTAAAAGAAAAATTCCCTTTTCACACAAGGGAACCCAAGTTTAGTTCTGCAGCTCTTTCCTTAGAAAATGCAACAACTGCCATTAGGTTTTATGTATGTCATTTGCTTCATTTGTCACAGTTCCAATTACACATGTTTTAAATGTCTCCAGCTCCCTCCCAGAGCTTCACATGAGGTGGGAAAGTTAAAGAGAGAAGCTCCAGTTCATTTATATCTCTTGCTTTTATTGATCATTGGTGTGCAATTAAACAGAAGTAAACAAAAAGAATGTAACAGCAGACCTCTGCAAAGATCAACAGTCCCCAAGACTCAAATTATTGATTTAATTGAAGCAATTAATAAATCCTTTTAAATACTATTTTCACACGTACCACCTACAGGTTATCTGTAAAAGCAAATCCAACAGCAGTGTGAAAAATGTGGGGTTTTAGGGAAAGTTTATCACACAACCCCTTCCCCACAAAGTTCTGTCCCTTGTCCTCACCTCTGACATCTCCCAATTCTGCCCCTGTGCAGATTACTTGAACACATATTTTCAAGTATTTCTATTTTAAAGGTGAACAAGTTGAGGGATGGGTTAAAGATCTGAAATACATGGCGTGTTCATGCCTAATTCCACATTAACAACATTTATTTACTCCAACTTTGCAGAGGAATTCTGGTTGGGCCTGAACAAGACCTATTCCATCACTAAACAAGGAGATTATATCCTACGGATTGAGCTGCAGGACTGGAGAGGAAACAAACGGCACATCGAGTACTTGTTCCGCTTGGGAGGCCCCAACACCAACTACACCCTCCAGCTTTCCCGGATCTCCGGGAGCATTCCCAACGCCCTCCCAGAGCAGACAGAGCTGCAGTTCTCGACTGCAGACCGGGATGTGGACACAAAACATGACTCCAGCTGCCCAGAAAACTTCCTAGGTATCAGTATGCTGGGAGTATTAATATAGGAATTGATCTATTGCACAAATCATAGGATCACGGAGTCTTGGAAACGTTTGAGTTGGAAGGGACCTTAACGTTCACCTAATCCACACCCCTGCTATGGGCACGGACACCTTCCACTATCCAAGGCTGCTCCAGCCTGGCCTTGGACACTTCCAGGGACGGGGCAGCCACAGCTTCTCTGGGCAACCTGTGCCAGGGCCCCACCACCCTCAAAGGGAAGAAATTCTTCCCAAAATCCCATCTAACCCTGCCCTCCTGTGTAAATGACCAACATCAGAAACAGAACAGAGAACCGGTTGAAATAAGCCCCCAGGATGAGATTCTGAGCTATGAAGCCAAGGGCAGTCCCTGATCTGATGCTTGGTCTGGTGTGGCAGCCCTAGGTGGGATTGTTTAATCCCTTCTGGCAAAAAACCACAGAAGACAAACTGACTCTTAACTCCATTTTAACTACAACCCAAAAGTTAAGAATGACAGTGAGGTTCCATTCAAAGGCAGATTTTAGTTGTTTGTCAAGTATACATAACATAATCACTTTCAAAAGAGCAAGAGATGCAAGGCTGAGGCCATTTCTCCTTAGAGATAATTTGGTTAAAGGGTTCTTAATGCTTTGATTTTCTAGAGCTTTTATGTTTGCCAGTTTACAGCAAAAAGCAAACAATTGAAAAAGCAATTAAATTATTAAACCACAGGATACAGAATTGCCCTCCAGGCACCTGCTTCATGCAACAAACATTTTGTACAACCTCCTAGGCTTGAAAATTGTGAATATCTGAAACAACGCCCAGAGCGTCACTCAGCTCTTGGGTTCAGTTTTGGGTCCCCAGCAAGGGACCCAAGAAAGACATTGAGGGGCATGTCCAAAGAAGAGACCAGAGATGAGGAAGAGTCTGGAGCACCAGGAGTAGCTGAAGGAGCTGAGGGGGTGACTCAGCCTGCAGAAAAGGAGGCTAAGGGGGGACCCTCTGGCTGTCTGCAACTCCCTGACAGAAGGATGGAGTTGGGGGCGATCAGGCCCTGTTCCCAGGGAACAAGGGACGGGACAGGGGGAAATGGCCTCAAGTTACACCAGAAGAGACTTGGATTGATATGAGGGAAAATTCCTTCATAGAAAGGGTTATCCAGCCCCAGCACAGCTGTCCAGGACAGTGGTGGGAGCCCCATCCCTGCAGGGATTTAAAAGGCATGTGGATGTGGCATTTGGGGACATGGGTTAGTGGTGGCCTTGGCAGTGCTGGGGGAATGGTTGGAATCAGTGACTTTAGAGGACTTTCCCAACCTAAATGGTTCTGCGATCTGGGTATCCTGGGTAATCGTCAATTTTAGAGTCTAAAGCAGATTTACGCTGCGACCAGGAGCTGTTCCTCAGAAACGGAGCAGTGTGTCAGAGTACAGGTGGCATTAACTGACATTCCCATGTTGTTCCTTAGGAGGCTGGTGGCACAGTGAGTGTGAGGAAACCAACCTGAACGGGAAATATGTCACGCCAAGGTCCAGGGTGAGACCAGACAGAAGAAAAGGCCTGTACTGGAAGCCCAAGAAAGGAAGATACTACTTGCTCAAGTCAACTAAAATAATGATACACCCAACGGATTTAAAAAGCTTTGACTGAGGGCTCGACCTGATGCATTTTAATTCAGAACATACTCACTGAACTTTACCACATCAAAGGACTCCATGCTTTGTTTACTAACAGATACCTGTCTCAATCCATACCCTGTACGGAGTCTTCTCCAATACATAAACCTGAGGCATCTGAGATGGTCTTCCAATACATTTGGTGAGTATTTTTATTCCCTCAAGCCTCAATGTCAACATGGAGCTTTTACCTCCCCAGGATGAATTCTAATGCTTAGGAGTCAACCACCTACTCATGTACTGGATAATATTGCCTGGGGGAACGGGTTTTCAGGCTGTTGCATTTGGTTTTGGGTTGTGTAGTAGGGAAAACAAAAAGTGTTTCAGGAAACACAGGGCTGGCACAATAGTATGGAAAAACATTTAGGTGTTAATCTATAGGGGAAAAAAAATATTTTGTTTCTTAAAGTAACTAATTTGACGTTTGGTTCATTTTACTGTTGTGGAATGTTTTTGTGAGCAAATGGAAGATGGGTAATTCCCCCTTGTTGGGCTCTGTGTACTTCCAGGCAGGTTTTCAGCAGTGTAGCTGAGGCCACTCATCTCTGGAACACTGTACTCACACAGTTATAGGTGTGTGTGCACACACATCAGTGAGCCAGAGCACAGACCTGATCTTTTAGATACCACACTGAAAAATAACTTCACAACCATGGTTTGTTAAGAACTAAACTTCAAAGCTTACTGAAATGAGTAAGAGAGCTGTTCTTCTCATGTGAAATGAATCAGAGCCCACCCTTTGTGACTTTTTAGTACAACCAACTAAGAAACAAAATGAAAGACCAAGTGAGAACACAACAAAACGCCTTTCAAACAGAGAACAGCTGCCTGTGGGGCAACTCTAATGGGGCCAGTGGTACCAACCCACAAACCCTGCAGGCACAGCCCACGTGACAGTGTTGGTCCAGCTCCTGAGGACATTCCCATGTTTAACTTCAGCTACAGGACACTCTAAGGATCAGTCCCACACTTGGGGCTGGCTGGCCCTGGAAGTGCTGAGGGATCCAGACCCCAACTCTGCAGTTACAGTGAGTCATATTGACTTGTTTATCTCACCCCACCCTTGTACAGTACGGATTTTTTATCTCAACATTTGCAACCACACAGAAAATGCTTTTAAATTGTAATTTTTCACAACTGTGAACAAAATGTGCTAATTACAGACACACTGCAAAGAATACTTTTACATCTCATGGATTTATTACAAAGAAGAGATCAAGCAGTGCTGCTTATTTGTACTGGTGTACTGTAATGTTTAATTACCTGTCCAATAAACAAATAAATAAATAGAACTTTTCAAAAGACACAATATCGAACTTGACCAAACTCTTCTTATAAGCTCTGGTTTATAAAAATTTGACTTGTATCTAAATTTTACCAAAAAAAATAATGGATTTGGTAAGTTGGTGAAACTACTCAGCTGAAATTACTCAGACATGCAATGTCTTCAAAGATACTGTGAAAAAGCTTTAAATTAACAATGAACCTGCTCCCTGTCTGGTCTTAGTTATAGAAAGGTTGTTGTTTTTCAAGATATTCAGAAAAATTTCTTATCTTCCAAAGATTTTTTCCAAGCACTGTAAACAAAGAAACTGTTTTTAAATCAAAATGGAAATATGAATGAAGACATTATGTATTTTCTCCATTTTTCTTCACTTAAAAAAGTCTCTGAAAGTGTCAGAAAGCAATAAAACCAGTAACAGAATCATGACTTTAGCAAGTAGACAAAGGACAAATCCTACATAAAACTGAAAAGAAAACAAGTAAATTCCACCTTGAATTCTGGGAAATGGTGAAATCTCTCACGTGCTCTTATTCACAGCCAATTTTGGTGCAAATATGTTTGTCCCTTCACAACTGTGTATCTTCTGCTGTGTCACTCTGAACCCTCTCAGTGCCTCTGGCACAGCAGATCTACCCAGACATCAAGTTTTGTAACAGCCCAGGTGATAAGGGAGGAATTTCCACACTTGCCAGTCTGAGGCCCTGAAACGTGAAACGTATTTCAAAACTCTGACCTGTATGTGGTATTTGGGACGTAGACATCCCTGGCAGGAAACTCCAGGATTTCTCTTGTAGGTCTGACTCTGCTGTCTGGGTAAAGCTTGACTTGCAGCAGCTCTGGAGTGAGACAGTAGTGAGGGTTCTCTGGGGCTGGAGATATGTCTATCTTTAATTGAGCTGTAAGAAGAAAATTATTTTGTTACAATAAATAGAAATTAATTTGAACAAAAAAAGTATAATCATGCTTTCCTTCTTCAGATTAATATACTACATATTAATTTAATGAATAAACAAATGATAAATCACAGCTGATGTGGATTTGTTAAAAACAAGTATCAGTGAGTCAAACTGATATCTAGGGCAACTGGGGGGACCAGACAATATGTATCATAACAAGTCACAGATGATTTTTTCAGAGGCAAACTGGGGAAATACAGTGTAGACAATGCTCCTCTGAGGCCCAGCTATTCCTACAAACAGAGGAAGGGTATTGAGGAAGGGTTGGAAAACCCTGGCACTTGTGAGGCTACAAAACAGAGGTGAATAGGGTAAACTAATAAAGGTATTCAAGCGGTTGAAAGGTTGTGACCACTGCCCTGAGACCGTGGCAGACCACAATCACCTTAACTTGCAGCAAGATCATTTTGCCAAGTTTTCTTAATGCCTAACCTGAGTGCAAGGACAGCTGAGCACTGGGGAGATGATCCAAGGAAGCAGCAGGATTGCTGTCACTGGAGATCAGGTTAAGCAAATATGGTCAGGAATAGCACAGGTCAGGGACCAGTTTTACTGCTGGTGTGCAAGCGTTTCTGTTTCCCTTTCTCAAACAGAGGTGGAGTCTGTTCCTATTAACCCAGGAGAGGGATCTCCTCTTGTATAGAGAGTGGAAAACAGGGTTTCTCAGTCCCTGCTGGGTTTTGGACACTGGGATTTGTCTCCTCACAGATACTACTCTCAGTGTGACAGGAGCTGCACTTGTACCTGTACCAATGAAAACCCTGCCAAAATGCACCTTTAGTGCTCCTGGTCTGCCACGGACTGGTGTCAATGACTTCTTTAGAGTTCCCGGGTGAGAATACCCAAGAACTGAGGGCAATTGGGAGAGATTAGCCAAATACCTTAACATGTGACCCAAAAAGACCCCCTTTGATACCTGTGATGGGTCTCAATCTCCGTAGCACCGACGATGGGCGCCTCATGTCAGCTAGGAACTTGTACAGATCCTCATCACTCAGGCGATCCCCCTCCTGTTGGGGTAGCAAGAATTTGGTTATCTAAACAACCCATTAGATCAGCCAGAGTGAATAAACTATCTCACGCTACAGCTTCTTTCCTCTGACATCAAAATGTACCTTCCCAGAACAAGGTGTTAACATTAACATGTTAAATTACACTTCATTTCTCCATCCTTTTCCCTTCCTTCATCCCTTATTAATCATCTTGACAGCTACAGGAACTTTTAATTGAAAACCTTTTCTCTCCCCATCAATATTATCTTTTTCAAAACTGGAAATGGCTGTTAAAAGATTTCCCCCAAAATATCCATTTTTTAGAAAGTATAATAGTTTGAAAAAGTATCTGTCATTCAGGTAGTGAGCCTCTTTCCTTCTCCTCTGCCCTTCCTTTGGGATGAGTCTAAATGAGCCTTACTTTCCAGGAGAAGTGTTAAGAAGCAGTGGGAAGTGGAAGGAGTTTAGTCAGACTTCCTTGTACCACATTCTAATAGCTCAGAGTTTTGTTAATTTTGCAAACATTACAGGAAATGTGACTCAGCTTCTGCTTTGGGATAGTTAGAGAGTGGCAATCTGCTAATAAAGGTAATAAATCACAATATGAAAAATAACCCAAATGGAAGGATAAAAACACTGGGTAGTATTTAACTAATTAGACTTAAGAGAAGAAAAAGAAGATAAGAATCAGAAATTTAAAATCTTAATCTTTGGCAGTTTTTAAAGGGTAAATTAATACAACAAGCTGTTTTAAAGCTGTCAAGAGAAAACAACCTCAACAAAGTAAATAAATATATGCTTTTTAAAATCAGGTCAGGGGAAAGGCTGCATTAGCAATGCTGCAATGCCTTTTTTTTGCCTTACTTTTTTTCATTGCAGAACTGGATTTTATTAATCCCCCGAGTAAAAGGAGCTTCCAGTGCTGTTCCATCACTGGCACAGAACCCTTTTTTGCTCCTACTGAGTTTGACAGGCACAGAGAGCACGAGAGGCAGGAGCCACCCTCACTTATATGCTCTCCACCAGGATGACCTGATGCCCCTGATGACATTTCTCCTTATCACTACTGTATTTAAGACCAGACTTTGGATGGCTCCCCACAGTGCAAGTGGCACATAACCAAAACAATCAGGAAAAAAGGAGAAAAAAAGCCAACTTTCAATGGATAGAACCCAAATCTTTGTATTCTCAACGAGCAAGAAATTGGATCAAAAAATATCTGCTTAGTCACTGTAAAATCTCATTTTATACACAAAGGTGACATTGAAATAAGAAGTTTTCTTAACAGGATATGGCACTAAGCAAATCTTAGAAAATGGTTTCAGCTCATTACTTTTTGCTGTGCTTAACTGAAAATTTTATTCCATTTAGTCATGTTTTCTGCTTCTCCGTGGGACATTCCCAAGCTCTGGCTAAGAGATGCCACTCAGCAAAGCAGCATCAGAAGCAGAATGCTTTTGTTTCTCAGGGATCGCTGGATGTGTCCAGGGAACTGATGACAACCTCAAAGTACATTGAGGAACCTGGTTATAACTTTTCAGTCACCCAGTGAAACCAAAGGAACCAACTGACCATCACAGAACGGTTTGCATTGGAAGGGACCTTACAGCTCATCTCATCTCGTTCCACCCCCTGCCATGGGCTGGGACACCTTCCACTAGACCAGGTTGCTCCAAGCCCCATTCAGCCAGTGACTTTTCCAATGCACGTTAGAAAAATCTGGAGCAAGAAGAACTGGTGTTCTTCTGTGAAGATCCAGTTCTGTTAACTGGAGTGGTTAAGTCACTAAGCCATAATGATGCTTTAGCATTCAATTCAAAAGTAACCAATAATTTCAAGTTCCCCAACATAATTATTCACAAATTTATGGAAAGATTCCACCACTGGCAGAATACATTATATACTATTATATAACTGGGAGAGAGTAGGCTACTGGGCAGAAATATTTGTGAGAGCTGTGAGGCCCAGAGAAGCTGTGGCTGCCCCATCCCTGGAAGTGTCCAAGGCCAGGTTGGACGGGGCTTGGAGCAACCTGGGACGGGGTAAGGTGTCCCTGCCCATGGCAGGGACTGGAACAAGGTGATCCTATAGGTCCCTTCCACCCCAAACCAGTATGGAGTTCCATGATGATCCTGTGATGTGTCCCTACATTTGTTTTCCATCGTTTCCTTCTTTCTGCTCCCAGCAGATGGAGCTGCCAGCGCTTGAAAGGGGCGGAAGTGGCTTGGGACATGGATCAGCCCTGCTGCTCTGACTTAAACGTTCCTAAGACTAAAAGGGTGATACTGTGCAATAATCTGTGATGTAGATTTAGTCCCCTGCAGATCACCTCAAATTTTACCCTGAAAAGTTCATTTTGTCCTCTACAGATTAGTACAGATGTTACAGCCAAAATAAGCCTCTGATTACCTTTATCTTATCTACACAATGTTCATTCTCTCCCCTACAGATTACCTCAGATTTTCCCCTGACTCTGAGAGCAGGAAAGCCCAAAGGATCCTATTTATTGGCAGAAGAAATTTTACAATTCCTCTTTTTTTTTTTTTTTCCTTTTACTAAAGGAAATTCCCTCTGGATCACAAACAGTTACTTATAGTTTCCCCTTCTGCTTCCAAAGAGGGAGAAGGTTGATCTCCGTGCCAGGGTGCAGGTGTATCACCCTGGAGTGTGTGGGGGTGTGCACAGACAGCCCACGGCACTCAGTTTTCCAGCTGAGTGCTTATCCATGACTTGTACCTGGCCTCCCCAAGGAAAGCACTCTCAGGTGCTTTCATGGGAGCTCTAAGGACTCCCTGGCTCCCGGCTGATACGGGCAAGGCAGCAGTGGGAAAATCCTTGTTACCTTCCCGTTTCCATTTTCAGTCACTGACCCACCTGTCCTTGGACTTTTCCTCTTGGAACTCGGGAGGGTTTTTTTTGTTTGGTTGTTTTTTTTCTGGTTGGTTTGGATTTCGTTTCTGGTTTTTGTTTGGTTTGGTTTGGTGTTTTTATTTGTTGCTGTTGTTTGCGTTTTTAATGATCCTGTGAAAAAATAAACACTTCTGTTCCCTCCTATTTGGAAGCCTCTCCCCGAGTAACCATCAGCGAGGCGTTTCACCCTCTCTGCCGCTGATGGGTCCGAGACCATCAGCCAGACTTTGAAATTCAGTGTTTTAAGCCCCGTTTTCAGAGCAGCGGGATGCTGCTGATCCCCTCCCCGCGCTCCCGGTGCCTCCTGGCGGCCGCTCGCTGGCAAACTGGTCCCGGTTTCGTTGCTGCAGCCCTTACTGGGAGCGGCTGCTGCCTTTGGTTTGAGGGGTTCCTCTCCCAGGGAGCCGAGCTCCCCTCGTGTTTCCCGGCCTCGCGGGTTGGAGAGGGAAAGCCAGACCCTAAGTCTGCTTTTTTTCTGTTTCTCCTTCCGTGTCTCTTTTTCGGACGCACCCGAAAAAAGCTCCTGTCTGCCCCCCTGTCTAATCTTTTTCTCCCTCCCGCAGTGCCTGTTCCTCTCTCGACACCTCTGCTGAGCGCCACCGGGGGTGTTCCACGCCTGACACCACGATGCACAGCCCTGGTACATCAGCTTTTGAGGGGAAAGTGTGGCCACCAAAGAAGAAAAAGCAAATTGCCCACGAAGAGGGCAGGAAGCCTAAAAAGTGGCCCTGGTGACGGCACGCAGGGGCTGGGAGAGGTGACAGCCAGCAAACAGCATGGTAAGGGCTGCCCATAAACCAGCAGCATTTGCCATCCTCCGCTCAGCACCTGAGGAAGGAGTCACCACTCTCCACAGAGAACTGATACTTGGCCGGTTTTATCCAGTGTCTGTGGCGACAGCTGCTGTCTCCTGTTTGCTTTCCTACCCCAGCAAATCCCATGTTTTGAGCTCCCCTGAGAGGTTTCTGTGGCTCTTTCCGCCCCTTCCCAGCAGGTATACTCAAAAGGAGAGGTCATAATGAGGGTGGGAGCTTGGTGGGATGCTCGGTGCTTTTACCTGAGCTGCCTCCTGCAGCCCACCCCCCGCAGCATGTGCAGGATTCTCAAGCGGCCCCGCTCCACGTTTTCCGTTCCTTTTTCAATTCCGCTTCTCTAAGGCTGCTGAGGGCGAAATAAAGAAGTTGGTTTATTTTTAATCCCAGCAAACGCTTTCCGAACCTGCAGCGCGAAAGAGTCGCTTTGACGTGATGACAGCAGCTTGAGCCAGGGGGGATTGTCTGTCGAGAAGAGAGGCTGGAAAACCTTGAAGTAGTGACACCAGTAGAAAAGGCCTCTGATGTCCCCCTTCCCAGCAAGGCCAGTCTGCTGCTCTCCCAGGTGAGCAGGAAGCCTTGTGCTTTCTGGGTCGGCTTTTGAAGCCTCTGTCACAGAATAAAAAAGGCAAGCGGGAAGAGGGGGGGATCAGACACAGGCTGCAAGTGTGTTTGTAACAGTGTCATTGGCTTTGGAGCAGCACTGCGGCGAAAAAAAATGCCATCAGGTGCCTGTCAGCATCTTAGTAAGGTCAGCAGCATCCCCAGCTGGGTAAATCCGTGTCTCCCTGCTCTCTACAAACATGGAAAATTCCCCATCTGAGCACCCCACTCTCGCAACACACCGTTCAAGGAAGGGAACTCCATTTAGGATCAACCAAGTAAAGCTCTTTGTCTCTCTGACCAGCCAGCATATGAAGAGAAAACCCCAGCAAAAAGGAACCGACTGTGCTAAATGGCACCAGTGACCCACTCCGAGCCTCAGTGGGAGAGAAAATCACCCGCAAAATCATGACTTGTCCTACTCTCTCCCCTCCAAATAGAAGGAAGTGAGAACTACCTCTTGGAGGGAAGTTCTCAGTACCCAGAAAATCCCAGGGGTGACTCATGTTTTTGGGTGCTTGGTGCCTGCTGAGCCGTGGTGCCCGCTGGGTTTTACTCGTGAAGTGCCATCTGGGGCCGCAGGCACACACCCAAGTGTGGACCCTCCTGCAGGGTGTCCTCTTCTGCTTCTCGCCCACAACATCATGAGACGGTCTTAAGAGCATGAAAGTAAATTCTAGCAACAGTGGTTTTATCAGAGTGTTCCCAAATGTTGAGGAAACCTTTAAGAAACCTTAGGTTGGAAGGGGGTCCTCATGCTGAATGCTCTCATCAGTGAGATTTATTGACGAAGCTTATTTCCTTGCCCTAATGTGTTATTTGTATTTCATCTTTTCTGTGGCCCTGCCATTTCATGGCTTGCCTAAACCTGCCTGGGGCAGGGAAGACAAGAAACAATCCTGTGCTCTCTTTCTGACCCCAGCATGTGTTCCTTCTCCCTCCCTTTGTGTCACCTGCAGCAAAAAAAGCTTGAAATCTCTTCTTTTATTGCCTTTCCTTTGCAGGGGGGAGCTTCTAGTTGGATTCCCCTGATATAGCTGGGTCAGGAGATGATTAGGTCTACTCAGGGTAAGTCTGTCCCGAGGCAGGGAAGTAGCAGGAGCACACGGCCAGGAGAAAAGTCCCTTTCAGCATCAGACATGCTTCCACTTGGAACACCACTGTGGACACGCAGAAACCTGATTTGGCAGACAGACAGACACACACACATTCATCCTGTCCTGAAACACCTGTCAGGACTGAGATTCCCCAGCCACTGCCCGAAGGATCCGCTCTTGCATGTGACTGCTGCTAGTTTGCTTGACTCCCCACTTGGGGGTGTTTTGGGGGGGGTGTTTTAAATCTCCCTGTGGCTCAGCCCCTGTTTGCAGAAGGGCAGGCTGTGGATTCTGACTATGCCCTAGTAGTCGTGCTGGGTCTGCTTGCAAAGGGAAGATAACATCTGGCTTGGTGATAACCAAATCCTTGCTCCTTTACACACAGTAAGGGCACCAGGACCTTTGAAGCCTTGCTCATTAACAGAGAAGGGCTTTTCAAACGAAGAGTCTGAAACCAAAGCGCCAGTGCAGATAAAGAGCAGAGAACCAGTATCTGCCCAGAAGCCTGAGGACTTCACTGGGATGTCCATATGGTCAGCCAAGGCCTGCGGCTGGACCTCTGGAAGATCCACCTCTAGGAAATGGCACTGCTGCTTCCTGGCAGCCTGTAGGGATGAGATCTGCTTCTACACCTTGGCTGCTCTGGTCGTGGTGGATCTCACTGGAAGGGCGTGTTGTGGAACAACAGATGGACGTGTGACACAGGGCAGGACCCTCCTGGTATAAAACCCACAGGTCTCAGGGAGAGAGAAGGATCAGGTCCACCAAGGAGATCCCCTGGTTCGTGGGGACACCTGTAGGAGGAACCACCACTGCCAGCAAGGGGGGCTGACACTGGAACAGCTGTTCAGAGCAAGGTGGCGAAACACTTTTACTAGAAATCACTACAAATTCCTCATATATTCTGATGACCCCAGGCAGAACCGAATAAGAGCAAAACCTGTTTGCTTTCTAAGCTTCCCGGTGAAATAGGAGCAGCTCAAACCTGATAATCCTCATTTTTATGGGGGAAAAAAAATAACCAGTTTTCTAATCTCTCAGGCTTAATTAACTCTCATTTGCAGGTCTGTTAGCAAGGACAGAACACGGCTCTGAACCTTGTCCCACTAAAGGAGCACGGAGAGAGATCAGCTGCAGCTGAACATGACAATTGCAACCTGAGGGGAAGCAGCTGTTGAATAAGTGTTAAAGGGCAGCTGCACTGTGGCTCTAGTGGGGGGATTCTCCTTTTAGCAGGTTAGTGGTGGGTGCCTGAGACGTCTCCTAGGTCAGGTTTTTTTCCCCCTGTCCTTCTACAGGTGGTGGATGTGACCCCATGTGTTAGGCCAGGAATGTCATTTGCTGCTCTTTACAGAATAGTTTCTTGCTTTTTCTTTTCATCTCTTTTCCATGGGCTCAGCCAGGCTTTTGTTCTGCAGCTGGCTAGGCTTCAGTGCCCAGGGTCGGGAGCTAACTCCTACGTCTCTCTGCCCTTCCCTGGGGAAGGATAAGAGAGGTTTTGTTTCTCCTCTGATGTCCACCGTGGCAAACAAAGCTCAGCAAAATGGTGAGTTTTGCTGCAGCTATTTCCTGGATGTAGCTGAGCTGGCGTGGGTACATGATGCTGACTTTCTCAGGCCTGAGATTTACAAATAGAGGGTTAAAATAACGTTTTATTGAACCAGGGGTTTTTATGGGAATAGATGAAGAGCAAGTGTCAAAGACACGCATTAGATGATAATCATGGAAACTGTGATTGCCACGGAAAACCACGCTGGCAATATTTCATTAGTCCCAGCACTGCCCATGGAATCCATAAAGCATTTCTTTTGCCCCGTGTTTGCTGTTTTAAGGAGATGCTCCAATGTCTCCTCAGCTGCTGCTGGGTGAACTGTGGGAAGGACACAGAAGGGAGGGGTTGACATCAGGGAAAGGTGTTGCTGAATCCTCTCCTGAAATCCAAAGTAGTTGAGCTGCAGTTGTTTGCCTTCCTCCTGCTGTACTTCAGGTGTGGGTTTTTCAGTTATTTTTCCTGATGTGAAACATGCTGCTTCTCTGTTAAATTGGAAGGTGAAGAAACACTAAAAGAGGCTCAGGAAGTTTGAGAAGGGGTGCCTGTCAGACTTGGAACAAGCAAGGGATCAGCACTGCATTGGACAACTTGCTCCCGACAATTTAAATCCCAGACTTAGCTGAGACAGTGGAAGAGGGAGATTGAGTCTCTGACTATATTTTTAGCCTTTTGTAGAAGGGCAGAGGGTAGCTATTCAGATGCCCATGACTCTAGGTGTGGGTTGTGTGCTACTGGTAAAATGATGAAAGACCTTGTGGTGGAAGTCACAATAGCTGAACTCGCCACTTCCCCCCTCTGTGTGGCCTTGTGACTTTGATAAATCCCAACTCGTGCCGATTTTGGCCAGGGTTAGCTGCTATAGGAAACTTCTCTGAAATCCACAGCCTGGCTTAAATGTCCTGGGCTGTGAGCGCACGGCTGAGGTGGGGATCACGTGTGAGGAGGTGCTGCCTCATGCCTCCAGAGTTTGTGACCCGAGAAAAGGACTGTAAAATTTGTAACAGCACAGAATCCAGCGAGCAAGAAACATCACACAATCCCTGTGTGATCCCTGCCTGACTTCTGGGCCCATGTATTACAATATTGGACAATATGTGCTCCCCAATCTATTCCCTGCCTCTTCCCTGTGCAGCAGCTATTTGCTCACCCAAATTTTTGAGGACAGCTTACTCGGGCTTTTGTTTGCAGTCCAAACTCTTTTGTACCTTCTTCCCCAAAAAATATTCCCTTCAATGCCTTCAGTTTGGATAATGAGGGAAGAGAAAGCACATATTTCAACAGCCTAGGAAATTGTGTGAAGAAAGTCTGGGGGATGTGTGTTTTCTCAGCCTGGTTCCTTACAGGAGCCCTTGTAGCTGTTCTCTGCCAAGTCTGATTTTTCCTGCTAAGTCTGTAATACTTTGTGCTTTTCCTTAAAGCTGCAGCTCCCGGAGTCCCGTGATTATCTAATCACTTCTGTGTGAGCTGAAATGAGTCACAGCAGATGGAAAAGACTGGATGGCAACACGCTCTGCTGCTGAAAAAGCCCTTAGAAACTTCCAAGTGTAATCCCTGGAAACAGAGAGCAAGTAAAAGGAACTGAGCCCTGTGTTTTGTCAAGGCATTTTGGTTTCGGCAGGAAAGTTTTGCCCCTTTCTGGCGGGCAATGCCGAAAGGTGGTGTTTCGAGCTGCCAGCCCGTGCCAAGAGCTGAGACCAGAGGCAACGGACAGGCACAGGAGAGGGAGGTGGAAGATGAAGTTATTTTCCACTCCACACCAAAAACTACAGTGAAAGAGATCCTACACATCGCTGCACAGAGTCCAGTCCTTGCCTGAA
>JAWMRA010000005.1:2313741-2345924 GCA_035584735.1 Pseudotriccus pelzelni | reverse complement strand
TACACGTGAAGCTACAACTCAGGAAAAGGACCCTCCGTTGGTCTGGAACTGACCCCTGTCCCCATAACCGGGACATGAAGTGATTTCACGTGATCAAACCCCTCTGTCCAAGGAACAAATCCTTAATTAGACAGCTTCATATCATACCTGCTTGAAGAAGTTTGTCACTGTCAGAGTAGCTGGTCTAAAACTGGTCAGATTGCAAGCCTCATCCCCACTCGTGGTTCTCTCCAAGGAACGCCTCCCGACAATACTGGAATTCCTCCTCTCTGACCACGATCCTTTACGTTCTGCAAAAAATAAATATAAAAAGGAGAAAGAAATTAAAAAGGAAAGAAAAACAATAGTCTAAGAGCCTACTTTTGTTCCAGCCAGGATTCCCCCCACGAGAGACTGGCAACGATGCCATGAGGGTGACAGAAGAGGTGGTTATGCTCAGGCAATCCCACTTCAAAAGCTGTGAAGCACAGCTGACTCCTGTTCCTCTCACAGCAGCCTCACCCCAGTGCCTTACTGCTATTATAAAAGTCTTTATCATGCTGAGATTTATGTATTTCTCTTGCTCTGAAAGATGATGAAGTTGGCAGTTTTGGGGATGCTGAAGAGCAGTTTCAGATGAGCTATGTGGCTCACAAAGATTAATCCACTCCTTTGGAAAATGTTCATCAGCCTGGAACACTCTCTCGGTCTTAGAAGCGTGGTTTTAAATAATATAACAGATGGTTTGCTTGTAAAATCCTTGAAAGATAAATCCATTTGTTATCATGGACTTTTCTGTTTTAGTTCAACCATGACCCCAGACTATCAGAAGGCCCAGGGTGGGGGGGAAAGCGATAAAAGGAGCAACGGCAGCTACAGGGTATGAATCAAGACTTCAGTAAACTCTGGACTTGCCCACATTCCCTCATGCAGGTGCCAAGGACTGTACCTCCTGTGCCAACTTCGACTTCCGTGGAATCTCTTTCCAAGCTCCCAGCGCTGCTCACGATGTTCATCAGGTGAATGGCTGTCCAGGCAAAAGGCATCCGATACTTGCCGAGCCTCTGGCAAAACTGCTCTGCTTGGCCTTTCAGTTTTTCCAACTTTTCCTTATTCTGTGAAGAAAATAATCCAAGAGATTAAAAAGAGAGGAACAGGAACAAAGGTTCATTTAGCAAAATAAGCGAGGAATGATGGTGCCTTTTCTAACTCCCAATGACTGTTTCAGTAGCACTTTCCAGAGGAGGATCACCAAGTGTTGTGGAAATGCAACTTTTGCTTCCCAAAACTGCCCTCAGGCCACCAGAGACAGGACAGTCTGACAGTCAGAGCAGCTGTTTCATGCTTTCAACCCTTCTGAACGGCCTGTCAAACCTCAGTGTGCTCATCTGCCCACTGCTCCCTCAAAAACATCGGAATTTTCCTCTGTGAAGTCTGGAATGGCCTTTCCTAATGTCAATTTCTGCAGCAGGTGCTCAGATCACCTGGAGCTGCCTGGGAAAAACATTGCTCAAATAAGTAGTATCATTCTTTGTTGAGGAAAAAAGGGAATAATAGAGGTTTTTTCATAATTCTGCATATTGCTCTTTAGCAATTTTTTGTTTTAGGGAGGTTTTTACCTACAGAACTTTAAGAAAACCTCAGACAGGGACTGGGTAACAACAGAGAAAGAGCTGCTGCTCTAGTTGTGGACATGCTTATGCGCTTTGGAGGAGATGTTGAAAATTATCTTTTCACCCATATTCCCAAGCATCCTGCAAATCCAGTTCCAAAATTTCACTTAGGAACACAGGAAACGGAGTTTTTTCACTTTTGTTATCTATACAACTGAGGTGAAAAACATTTATTTTTCATACTGTGGTACAGTGATAGAAAGACAGATACAGATAAAAAAATGTAAACTTCTTCACCTAAAATATATCAGAACTTTAAGGAAGGAAGTACTTTATTAAGAATTTGGTTAAAACTAACAAATGAACATCCCAGCTCCTTTGAAAGGGCATAATGGAAAGGCTCTGATCGCAAGGGCTATAACCTCTGGTTTGCCCTTCAGCCAGTCCTCACTGTTACCCTCTGATCTTCACTTGGCTCAACACAACTGTACATAAAATCAGGAACCATTTTTGAGACTCTTTTAAAACCCTTCCAGAGGAAGGCAGAAGTGATGGGGTTAAGTCACAGAAGTGGTGGAAAAGTTGGAAATTTTGCTGCAAATTCCAATCCAAGGCTGCCTTGATTTGACCCAGTTGTGGGCACAGCGCTGATCCTTTGGGATAGGGAATCACAGATGACTGAGCTTGATGGAAACCATACATCTCCCCTGCCAGCCACAAAAACTGGTGACCTTTAACTACTCCACCCCAGTAAGGTACCAACATCCAAAGTCTTTGACTCTTTTTTGGCCTTTAGAATAGCATTAGTTTCTTAATTAAAAATGGATCCTCTTAAAGGCAGGAATAGTATCAATGGCTGTTAAATCCAAGGTAAAAGAAAATGCTTAATTTTAATAACAAAATAGTTATTAAGTGCTTGTAACAAATTTAATCAAAACAATTCTTACCTTTGCTGCATCAGATTCTTTAAAAATCATATAAGGCTCTGCACACTCCCCAATATCTCCCTGTTGCAATACTTTTTCCAGCTGAGAAGGGAAAATAAACCATGATAAGGACACATATCCAGCAAGGACTGTTAAATTAAACAAACACAGGGAAGCAAAAACATTCTTTCACAAGAGTTAAAGCTTGATTTTCCTCAAGTTGTTAAAACCATTAAGTTCTCAGATTTCCAGCTATAACCAAATCACAAGTGTAAAATATAGGTTCAAAGGGAACATATAAAGGTTTGGGTTTGAGCTGCTCTAGAGCCACTTTAGGCTCATTTCTAAGGTTTTAAAGGCAGTTTACGCTATCTTCAGCATCATCACTTTAAGAGTTCTGTTCTTATTTCTGTTCCCCATAACAAGGTCCTGCTGCAGCAGCGTAAACAGATGACTTGGATGCATCCAGGGAAAACAAGCATTATTTTAAATCAGATAAAAATATCAAATAATGGAATCAAAAATTAATCTAAACAAATTAGCCACAGAGTCTCTGTTTGCTTCTCAAGTCTTTGAGTAACAAACTACTTAACATTCAGTTCCTGAAAGAAATATCTCCCTATCACATGCCTGAAGTCTGTTACTCTCCAAACCATCCTGGCCCTTTCTCCCACTCCCTGCACCACAATGCCCATGCTGTTATGAGCTCAAAATATCTCTGAACTTCTCCCATGTGCCATTCACACCTCTCTGTAGAACTCCAAGAGACTACCACAAAGTAAGGAACAAAACTACTTTCCATCGAATCTTGCATTCCCTGCTGAGTTTACCATAATTCCAGTTGCCCGAAAAGTGATTTCCCAGTAAGACCCATGTGAAAGTTCACCCATTAAGGCACACAATGCATCTGTCTTATTTATCCCTCACTGTATTATTTCCGTCATCAAATCAAAAAACCACCTAAGCCACCAGCTCCTCTTGGATCACTGGTTTTACAAGCATTAATGTGCATTCAGAAGCTCTCTTGGTCAAATCCTCATAAATATGGAATTCTCCCTCATATTTTCTAAAAATCAGAGGAGTGATTCTTCCCTGTGAGGGTGGTGGGGCCCTGGCACAGGTTGCCCAGAGAAGCTGTGGCTGCCCCATCCCTGCAAGTGTCCAAGGCCAGGTTGGATGGGACTTGGAGCAATACGGTCTAGTGGAAGGTGTCCCTGCCTATGGCAGGGGGTGGGACTGGATGAGCTTCCAACCCAAACAATTCTGTGTTTCTGTGGCTCTATGAATATCTGTGTGCAAGCAGAACAGGATTTTCAGACGGAATTCAGAAAATCATGCCAAAAATCGGAGATGAGAATATGCTTCAACACTACTGAAAGCCTTACTCTCACCTGGGCCTGTTTTTGTCATGCCACAAAGCCTTAATTCATTTTCAAAAGATTATTCCTTGTGCAAGAAGCAGTTCCTGAAGAACTTGCACACTACGTATGAACTGAAAGTATGTACTGAACTTCCCTTTTGACAACAGAATGACTTATGCAGAGACCAGACAAAAAAACCTGACTCAAATGCCATTCTGAACGAGCAACATTTGTGTGCTCACTGAATCAAATGAAAGGAAAGAATAACTTATCTTTGTGTACTTTATTCCAGGAGTGGCCAATGTTGCATTTTATTTCAGTTATGGATCTCACTCTTTTAGAAGTTTCAGTTCTTAAATACATCTGAAAAATCTGGCTAAAGGGCACGTATCATTTTTTCAAATGAGATTCAGATCAATATGTATTTTTAAATCATTGACTTATCTATCATCTTAAGGAGTCAGCACATTGTTTCCTGGGAAAACCAAGGTCAAGCCCCAGAAAGCTGATTTATATCATCAAGCAAACCTTTGTGCTCTTCTCAGTTTCAATGCACATCTCCACTGAGCTGCCGCAGTTACAAAGGAACTTAAGTGAGAAAATCTGAAATGAGGCAGAACTGTGGTGCCACTGTTTACACTACTGAGAACAGAATCCTGCAAATAAATCAACTGGTCAGCCAGACCTGCTTCTATTTTATTTTAAATAAAAACCAAAAGGCAATAACAATTTAAATTTCTCTGGCATTTCTTACCTTTATTACTAGAAAGACGTCTTGAGAGGGGTAAGTGATAGAAAATATGGCAGACCTGGCCAGCGTGGATATAGCAGCAGGGGGGACATGAGGCCGAAGCATTCCCTTCATTTGTTCAGAATTTAAATCAAAGTAGAAATTCTCTGAAATCTAAGGAAGAAATTGGGGAGCTTCAACCACTAGTTATACTTTTTTTGGTAAACTCATTATGAACAGAACATTTTAAAAACACACATTAGAAAGTCCTCCTTTTAAAACATGCATAAAAAGAAGAAAAATAGTATTTTTAATTAAGAAATCAAGGCAGGACAGTGGAAAAGGAAAAAGAAAATGGAGCAAAACACAAACTACCTATAAAATTTCCTTCAGTTCCTGTATGGAATGTAGTTCCATCACAGGACTAGGAATATCATTGCTATCTGAATTGAAAATATCAAAACATCAAAACAGAAAGAGAAAAAACAACATATCTTTAAAGACAGACAGTGAGTTTTCTACACTGGAACATCTAATCCTCGACTGCATCAAGGCTTCAAAGCCAAAAAGGATGTGAGCTGGTTATCAACACCAGAGGTCACTAAAGAACTTACTACTTAGAGCAAAAAAATGGGAGTAATGAGATGATAAAATTGGCTTATGAAATGTGATTTAAATATTAAACAAAGTTCACATAATATTCCACATACTCTCATCTACATAACTTAAATCTCAATGCATTAAATTCAGATCTTAAAGAGATAAATGTCAAAATGCATATTTTTAACATTTTTCTCTCCACTACTGCTAATATCTTGAATAAGGAAAACCAAGAGACTCTTTAAATATTAAATACAGAACATAAATAGCCGAATAAATGTATTTTGCATTTCCAATAACTTAGATCCTGAAAGGACTCCTCAGTTTTGTTTAGATTTTAGCAATTTTAGCACGTATGACTTTCTGGTGCATTATTCAAGTGTTACTTGACCCACACCATAGTGAGTCACGAAAAAGAGATTAAGAAAATCATAAAAACTTAATCTAAACAAAAGGTTTCAGTTACCTAAGTGGAAAAGAGACTTTTGAAAGCCAAAATTGGACTATATATATATATTCTGATTTCAGGCACTCACATATTAGATAATATTTTTAGAAAAGTGGTTATACTTCAACTGCTTTACTAAGCAGAAGAAGAACACACAAGATGGCTCACGAAATGCCTTCATCATCCTTCCAAGCACCAGTATGTCACTGAGTTTGTTTCCAGCATTAATTCCTCCCTTTTTGCTTTTAATACAGGTTTGTAAAACTTCACTGGCAATGTCATCACTCAAATAATTAAAAAATATACCTTTTTCTTTTCTTTAACGTCATATAAAGCCAAGCTTGCAAAAATGGGCTCAATTTCTATTTCAAATCTTGAAAAGAAAAGAAACATAAAATCAGTTGACTTGCATTTTGTAACAAAGAATAACCAACCCCCTCCCCAAATCCTTCCTAAGTGATGGTGAGCGAGATGTCAGGAACAGCTGAGCCATCCAGTTTCAGGTCCTGCTGAAAAGGGATCTTGATCCCCAATATCCACCCCACTCCTGTCCTGCTCCCTCTGCATTGCTGCTGAGCCCTTCCAACAGGACCACATTGGTGCTCCCTTGACCTTCTAAAGGCCTTTTCAACTCACTGAAAGCCAAGCAAAGCCACCTAATAGCTTCCTTAAAGGGAGTTATTCCTTATTAACTGGAATAACTGGGCCACTTAGCTACTCCGATTCTCTGCAGAAGCTGCCTCGTGCTAATTTAGTCTGCTGACCTGTTGACAGGGCTAAATGGCCAACTGGCTCCTGCCTCGGGACAGTCAGGGACAGGTATTTTGACAATTTTCAACACTTAAGTGTTGTCAGAAAATACCAAGATCTCAAAAACTCTCTCAGAAACATGCTTGCTTTTTGGAGTAACTCTTAGCCACTATTTATGTGAACTCAAAACACTTCCCATGAGAACAGTAACTACCAAATAGAGCTGAACTTGTTGTTGGATCACCTGGGCATCTCCAGTCGCCACAAAACTAATGCCCAATCCACACTGGAATCCCCCACACATCGGGCCCTGCACAGAGCTCTCAGCTTTTCAGCCTGGAATTTGTACTTCCGACAGGGAGAACTCCACACAGGACTGCACCATCAAACAGGTGTTGTCTCTAGTTTCACAACAAAGGTGAGATTAACCTGAAAATGACCCTGCTTAGGTTATCTTAGCCTTCTCCCAGGGGAAAATACACTTGTTTTTGTGCCATTGAGGTGGCACAACCCTGGCTGCTTGGATTACACCTGTGAGTGTACAGAGACTACTACGGTGCACAAACAAATAGATTTGCCATAAATTTACAGTCAGCAAGAGATGTTTAAATAGCAGAAAACACTAATTTCCAGCATGTAACTTATTTATGCCAAAGACACCATCCTTTGGACAGGAAGCTCCACTGCTACTGCATATTATGTTGTTCCAGTTCATAAAAGGCTGCAAAATCAGTTCATCTCTACGGCTATATTAGGTCCTGGAGTACTCCACGAGCAGGAGATATGTCCCACACATATATCTCAGTTATGAGCAGCAATGTAGGCTAACTGGAGCTCTAATAAGAAGGGTTGACCTAACTGAGGACACAGAAGATGAATACAGCAGTGTGGAAAATCAGTTTTGTACTTTATTTCTCCAAGGGAATAACAGTAAAATTTTACCTTGTGTTATTAGAGAAGAGTTATAGGCAATGAACCAGCTGCAGGTAACCCTATATTCAGGAGCTCCACTTCATTAAACTTGTTTAACAGGTTTCTATTCCTCCAGTTAATGCTTACTAAGTATATAAAGTCTTCACTCTTAAAGGGACACAGTCAAGGTTGTTGAGCCTAAACTTTGGCAAATCTTTGGATGTTTTATGCTTTAAAGCTTAAGCATTTTTTAATCTTTGTCTCTTTTGTTTTCCCTCTTAAATTTCCTTGTTAGGGAGATGAACACCAGTGACTGGCCGACATCAGAGCTGTGAATGAGTGTGGTGAAGCCCAGTGACAAAGAACAGGTAGAACTGGATAACAAGGAGAAAACCCAAGGGAGGTGAGTATTTTCTCTGTCACACCAATAAGCAGAAAGTCCTGAAGACACAACTGTCTGATGCACAATACTGTGTAACTCAGCCTTTAAAAAATTAACCTTTAAACCTATGACCAAACATCTTTTTCAAGGGTAATAAACACAGCAACGGAGTTTTCCAGATGCACAGGGATACAACAGCAGACTTAAAATCTCAATTTCTGCAATGCAGCTCTCTCTTGGAGTGGTACTTACTTAAGGGACAAACACTTTACCAAGAGTCTTTGGCCAAAGTGCTCTTTGGGTACTTCAGGGACACTAAGGCGTTCTATAGGCTCCTCCTGAAATTAGAGACATGGCACTTGTACAAACCACTGACAGCATTACAAAGCAAACATATGTATCACTTTTTTCTTCTGAGACACGAGTACCAATTTAATTCGAGGCTTCCCAGCATGTTGCATTCATCAGCAGCTATAAATATGCTAAATTAAATCCCTTAATGTTCCTACATTACTGGGGATTGCATAACCATGAAGGAAAACCAATCTTCAGAAAGTAATATCTATGGCAAGACACTATGCTAAAAAACACAAGACCCACAAAATAGCTACAGTTCTCATGGACATTAAACATAGGTGATCTTAAATCCTTTAAATCCATGGCAGACTGACAGCTTTCACATTCCCTATATCCTTCACATTTTTAGTCTCACCCACACGTATATAAAAATACCTCATCTGGTGCTGGGTGTAGTGCAAAAAGCTCCTTGTGCCTACTGGACTTTCTCTGGTCCTCGTTGTGGTGGTCAATCTCCTCGTTTGGGGTTCGGTCCAGTAAGTTTGGGAGAAGGGCATCTGGAAGGGAGTTCTTCAGATCAAAAATACTGCAGGCCCAGCTGCCCCGGGGAGTGTCGTCAATCGACATTGAGCGTCGCTTAAGGTCATCCTGAGATCCAACAAATTAAAGCAACTTATAATGGGAAAAGGAACTGCACTTTTAAAACAGGACTATAAATTAGGTTTTATGTAGCGAGGTTTTAAAGGCACATTACTTGTTCATCCTGGTAACTGTTGCCATCCGGAGCTTCATCAGACTCAAAGATCTGTTTGGGGAGCCCCTTTTGCCTCTCCTTCTGTTTGTCCAAGGTGTTGGGATTGAATCCAGTTCCCAGCTTGTGGTATCTGCAAACAAAGTATTTCAAATGCGTTCTTAGCAGCCCTTTTGACCCCAACTCCAGAAGCAGAATCACAGAACAAACCCAGTATTATCAGTGTGGGTGCTCTCAAGGCATAAGCTGCTCTCTGCAAACACTATTTCCAGTCAGCCTCCACTGGAGCTGGGTCATAATCCAACAACCAACTACAATGTGACTCTGTTCATCTATAAAGCAACCCTGGGTGATGTCAAAAGAAGGACTATCAATGGCCAATTAAAGTCATCATAAAACGTACAATTGTGATGCCAAGAGCAGAACAGGCCAAGAACAAGAGGACTGAAGGCCAGCGGCTCTGCTGGAGCAGAACCTTGAAAACCACAACATCAGCTCAGGGTAAGTCCTGAACACCTCTGGAAAACAGGCAACTTTCCAACCTCAACTAAAACAAGCATCTTCCCAGAGCATCTTTGCAAGGCAATCGGGTCCTTTGGAGCTTTCCAATGTGGAAGAGCACTTGGTAGTAAACAATCTGTCTCTGTTGCTGACAACATGGGATCTCTCTGACTTAACAAATTTGTGGGCACTAAATGGCACCATGTCTGTACTTATACACTCACATGGACAGAGCCATGGTCTCCTTACAATACTCACTGAAGTCAGTTCCCAAAGTAGTGCTGGGGTCACATCTACAACGCATTGTTCCTACCATGCCCTTTACTAAATTTAGCACAGAAGGATGCACAGAAGTGTGAAAACCCTGGATGTGCTAGAAGTGAATAACAAAAGGCAGGAGAAGGAGGAATGCACTTTCCTTCTTAGGCTGTAATTCCTAAGAGTTGAACACTAGGATCTGTATAATCCTCACCTGGATGTCTGCATTTCCATCACACCTCCACCAACAAGTGTAAATCCATTCTAAATCACACTTGACTCCCTCAGTCTAGCACACAGAAATTATGCTGCAAGGTTGAAATCACAATATGCTATTGTTTTTTTACAGACCAGTGAAGAGAACTTATTTACCTTTTCCAATATCACTAAAGGAATTACTGAATGGGGGATTTGCCTGCCCCAAAACCAACTTGGTTACAAAGAACTGTAGGCAGAGACTGACACAAAGATTATTTCCCCTGGCATGGGGAAGAGGAGGATGGAATGTCACAAGTCATGTTCTCCTAAAGCCAGAAGAGCTGGATTTTGTGCCCCCAGAGCTAGCCAAGGCACTTGGAACCATCCAGTAGGACGGATTAAGAGGAAGCTGTTGGCATCCTTACTTGGAAAACAATTCAGTCCTTCCCAGCCAGGCTTTTGGGTTCTTCCCCTGCTGCAGCAGTAACTCTTCTATTTCTACGCAGTCCATTGCCACGATTTTATCCAAGCGAAAACTGCTATGAGTATTTATGGAAGCACCTTCCCTCCTCTGAAGGGGCAAGACAACCTTTGACTGGAGTTCAACAATTGCTCATCACACCTTCAACCCTTGAGGTCTTCAGCTTCATCCTCTCCCTCACACAGAGCACAACCTGCAGCCTATCTCAGAAGACAAAAAGCCTCCAACTAAACCTCCTCGGTGCAGGAATCACAGGCAGGAATGCCAGGTACAATGAAAGCTGTTGAGCAGTCAAGAGTGGGTGGCTGGGTGGGTCACACTGTCCAGGTCTATCGTGTATTCCAGACTCTGCTGGAAAAGCTGGGAGTTAATAAAGCACCTCCTTCCCTCTTGGATTTTTTTTTTGTTTGTTTGTTTTGGTTTTTTTTCTGGGTAGGTTTTTTTGGTATGAGATTACAAACCACATTTTTATTAGGTCACATTAGCAGTGCAAAGCGTATCTTCAGCATCCCCTCAAGTGGTTCTCAGGACAACATTAAACCAGTGAATTGTAGCAACTGCCAGAAGGGCAGAGCTGTAGCTGCAGTGGAGTCATTTGTAGGTGATACACATCACATGGATCACTTACTCCTTGACAGCAGCTCTTGAAGTCATCAGACTTCCAATCATCCGAGAGACTCTGTGTTCCAAGGAAAGCCACTCAGAAACCTTCCTGCTGATTTGCATGAAACAATCAATGTGCGCACATTCTCTAAACTGTGAGCTCATTAGGTAAATGTTGTGATGGTTCAAATATTAACGATTATTCGTTTAAATTAAGCACATTTCCAAAGTCTCTTTGGAAACCAATGAAAGCTGCAGAGGGCACCTTATCTATTAGATGGTTGTGACTGCACATCATAGCAAAATTAATCCAACTTCTCTCTAAAAAGAGCTAAAACCAGATGCAACAAAGAAAGAAACAAGAGCTGAAAGTAATTTCACTTGTTCACATTCCCTAATTTCTCTGCCACTGTAAAGGAGCAACTGTAGACTAAAATGGCCTAGTTTTTCCAAAATGCCCCAGGGGATTTTGACATCCAAGATCCAATTTTCCAAACACAAAGCATCATTTCAGCTAAACACAAAGTATCAGTTCAGCTAAACAGGGCAACTAAAAGCCAAGGCACGTGGAATCAGTAGCCAGGACAGTAATTTTTGAGCCTCCTCATAGAAGTTAGCCAACCTGCAAAAATGTAAATATGAAATGAAGCTGCAAATACCACAGGGGAACTCACTTTCTGTTCACAATCGCCCAGTCTTCCGTGTAACTTCTGACACAGTCCCTCACATGAGGGTCCATCTCGCTGGTAAAAGAATAAAACCACAAATTACAATTATACATTATAATGACTTCTTAAACATACATACTTGTACTTAGGTTTGTGTTTAATTTTCCGGACATTTGCAGCCCAAAATTCCAGGCTTCAGCCCTGCAGACACTCCACGCAGAGCAATCAGTTCGTTACCTCTCCTCAGGCACGGCCGACACGAGCGTCCGGCATTCCCGGGGGGTATAAACCACCTCGATGTCATCGGGGGGAAACTCCAGCAGGTCCCTCAGGGGTCCTGACTCCACGGCAAGCGGGTGGGTGATGAGATAGTCCTCCAGGTCCACGGGGTCCACAGCTTCTGTGAGCGGCACCTGGGGACACACAAGCCACAGGAGGGTCTGAAATCGAGGTGAAACAATAAAGAAAAATCACAGGCACATCTTCCACTCTGCCTTTTTTAAACCAGTTCTTCTGCCTTGTTCAGGAATTTGATGCAACATCAGGTGGTGATTAACCCTCAGTGTTGTTAACCTCAGTTAACACACATCACAAAGACGTTTTGCATGTCTTATCTTTTATCTGATGTTCCTCTGCATATTTCTCTGATGCATTTTATTATCACCTAAAAAACACAAATAAAGCCAAAAAAGGTTACAGCTATTTTCAAGAAATTCAACAAAACTTAGCAGCTCATTTCTCTTGTGTATGACCCTGGATTTGTTTTGATCACGCTCTGATCACAAAGCGAACCTTGACCCTGATGCAAGATGCAGGAACCCTTTCTCCTTCAGGCACAGCTAGGAATCCAGACCAAGGCCTGATTTACCAGGAACTCAGGCAGCCACAGAACTCTAAAGAGTAACATTATTTTGAATTAAACCACTTCTCTGGCGAGTACAAAACACAGTGTTCATCTACCACAGGTAGAAGTTTAAGCTCCTCCCTCGTATCAGAGCCTTTAGTGGCACAATGAGTGTTCCCATGCCAAGAGAGGACACTGTTCTAAATAAAATGGATACTTAAAAATCATCTCTACTGGGCACAAAGCCTGTATGTGAGGCACAAGAAATGAATGAACACATGTACGAAAACAGTAAATTTCAGGGCAGGCTGATCTCACCATCCTGACCTTTTTTTAGATACATGAATAGAAAATTTGCATGAACTGGAAGTATACTCACATTGCATAACTTGTATTTTTACATATGTACGTTATATAAACACATGTATATATTCTCATAGGAGATCATTATGCTATAAAGCTATACATAAACATAGACATTAAGAAAATGAAACACTAAAAACAAGTTTGGAGGAACCTATCTCTACAGCAACTGACAGATTTCCCTAGAATTCCCTGGCACATGCCAGTGAGGCTGAGTGGTTTAACAAGAGTCACAAAAACACATCAAAATTCAGCAGTTTCTCTCTTCTAACTTCCTCTTTCCTGTCATCCAGATGATTTCTGTGGGACAGGGAACTATCCTGTAGCTTGTCTTGTGTTGATGACTTTAAAAAGAATATTTAGTACTTCAGTTTTAAATGTGCTTCTAAGAAAAACTGCTACACAAATCCCAAATTCCAGTTTTAAAATTATTGCCACAAAGTTCTAAAACGAATCAACTTTCTCTTCAAGAAGAAGACTTGGCTAACACAGAAGGTGTTAAAAGGATCTCCCTACCACAACCCACCCTCAATGAATCCCCTTTTCTTAAAACTCAGAAGGCAAATCCTTCAGCAGAAAAACAGAGTGACTTCAAGGAAGTCAGGTGAGTTGGACCAGTGACTTCACACCAGATAAGAAGCTGCTTCATCAAAAAAATACAATGTCTAGAAACCTAGCATTTGTTTCTGAAATTTAGAAAGATCAGGCAGTTCCAAGCTCCTGCCACTGGCAGGGACACCATGCACCGTGATATGATGTAATATGACCATTGTCATCTATTCCCCACAACCTTTTTCCCCCTTCTAATCCTGAACTCTTGAAATGGATTCAAAATGCGCTATTTGGAGAGCTTTTGTGAATACAAAACAGATACTTTTCACTGTTTGCATGACTGCAAATCTTGCAATGAGCAGAAGTTGTCATTGCTCCTTCCCACATCGCAGCTGATGTGTCACCACCTCACCCTGTTCCTTACAGACAGACAGACCAGCTCCATTTGGCACGAGGTCACGGAGGGGTGACAGTTCATCCTTGAGGAATAACATTTTAAGACTTACTTTCACTCCTCCTGCCGACCTCCCTTCCACACTGGCAGCTCCAAAGCTGAGGCACCTTCCAAAGCTGAGCTGCCTGTGCAAATGTTGAGTTTTAATTTGCACAAACTCATTTACCTGTGATTCTCTGTAACACAGAGGAACCTCTCCCTCACTCCACTTATCCCAATAAACAGAAGGAAACTAAAAAAAGACAAGGAAAAATAACCGGTATTAACGCAGAGCTGAGGGGAACACAAAGGGCCCCGCAAACACAGAGCAGAGACTGTCAATGCCAAAAAACCACCATGTTTCCTCATTCCTGGCATTTCACATCTCAAATTTCACTTGTCCACCACGAGCATTGGACAAGCGATGAATAAACTGGCTATGCTAGTTAAAAATCACAGGATCCAGAAAGGCAGGTGGTGCTTAGGGGCTATCCATGCGCTCCAGGGGTTTCCAAGCCCTTCAGCCATCTCAGGATTAGGCCCAAGGTTACACTTCACAATTTTCCAGTTTGTCTCTTCGGTAACTATTGTACCATGAAGATGTAAACAAACATAAAAGTCAAACCCAGAGGCCCGTGTTAGACTCGCCATCTGTGCAGCCAGAAATACTGTCTAGCACCTGAGTAAACAGGCCAAACATAAATTCATGGGTATGAAGAAGAACTACTTGGTGTCAGACTATTGGCACATAAAAGGCAAGCACGTTATTTTAGGCCTTGGATACTTGTGGGGGAAGAAGCGATGAAAGTGGAGGAGGAGGAAAGAAGGATGAATAAATACACGAAAAGGAAAATGAACCTAAATGGTGTCCCCATGTGTGAAAGGAAGCATGACAGCTCTGCTCACAGCTCTGGCTGCTGATGGCTTAACCTTTTCCCTGTCCTGCTTCACACTCCTGCATCACCCTGAAGGTGTGGATGGGAACAAGGACTCAGCACGCCAGGGTCTATTCCTATGTTACCAAAGCACCAGTCACCTGAAATTGCCACACGAACCCATCAGATGGAACGTGCACACTGAGGGAGTTGGACGAGTTCAGATAACGACCAGGTTACCCAGCCTCAATATCCCACTGATGGAGGAGTAGAACCTGCTCTGCCATCTCACCTCCACGTCCCAGCCCAGCTTACTTCCTCAGGAAAAAGGTGGACAGGCACCCAACAGCTGATTTCCCTGGCCTGTTTGGACCGTGATACTTTGTACAGCTGATCTCAGCTATCAGAGAATAGCAAGTCCCCATCAGCTGCACATTAAAAGGTTTCAAATCTGCTGCAGCAGAAATGGGAAACAGCTGAGGAGGATAAGGCTGTGCTCTCCCACAGCCCTGCTTGCTGGCAGGCTGCAGAAAGCAATCTTCGTCCTGCTCCAAGGAGAAGCCTTTTCAATTCCTCCTGACAGCTCTTAGGAACCAACAATAGGTGCCTCCTCCACAAAACACAGACAGTTCTTCTTCACTGGACTTCTGAAGGCAGAAGGATAATTCCAATCAAGTATTTGCAAATGTGCAGCCCACCTACCACCCGGCTGGTCATCCCAGAGTGTTTTGAATTGGAAGGGACCTTAAAGCCCATTTTATTCCAATGCCCTGCCATGGCCAGGAACACCTTCCACTATCCCAGGCTCCTCCAAGCCCCATTCAACTTGGCCTTGGACACTTCCAGGGATGGGGCAGCCACAGCTTCTCTGGGCAACCTGTGCCAGGGCCTCACCACCCTCACAGGGGAGAATTTCTTCCTAATAACTCATCTAAATTTCTCCTCGTTCACTTCAGAACTGTTCCCCCTTGTCCTACCACTACCTGCCTATGTACAAAGCCACTCTCCTCTTTATTTATAAGCCCCCTTTAAGTACTGAAAGGTCTCAATGCAATCTCCCCACATAAACCTACTAGGGAATACTGGAGTGTTACCGTAAGAAATCCTTGCCAGGGTGTCTGTTTCTTCCAAGAGTTTATTAATACCCTCCAGAAACCACACTGTGCAAAAGTCCTGAGCATCTTCCCAACCAGGACTATGGAATAATCTAAATTAATGGCAAATACATTCTAAAAATATGCAAAAGAAACCTGCTCCCAGAACTGCTGCTCTTTTAAGATGTACTCCTGGATTTTGTGGGGGCTGTAGTTACAGAAGAAATTTTGGACAACCTTTCAGACAATTCCTTAGAGGTTTCACCTGGTCTCTATCCCATGATGACACTACCACCTCACCGAGGGCAAGCATTATTCTGGAGCTATTAAAATGAACAGGACTACACAGGGAGAAAGGGCAGCTCAATATGAGTAAGAGGGGCATAACCTGCTTCCTGCCAACATAAACACTGTGTTTATCACAGTCCTGATAAACTGAAAGTACAGAAGAAATCAAACAGGACTCTCTTTTTCAGACTTACACAGCCCAATTACCCCAAATCAAACCCATCACTTTCAAATAACAATCCTGCAAAGGTATGTCCTTAACCTGACCATAGACACATGTTCCATCAGTTAACTAAGGCACCACCTGATTGATTTGGCTTCTGCAGACTATTTAATTCACAGCTTCCACAGGTGCACTCATGTTGTTGCAGTTATGGCTCTCAGCAGTTGCAGCACAAACCTCAATTTCAAAGGTTTACAACTCTCCTGCAACGGGGACACTCAAGCTTTCTTCTTTAAGGTTGTGTTATTCTTCACTGTTACATCCCCTTAAAAGCTGGAAAATAAAATCTCGTTTCCTATCGACTTTGCCCTTCTCCAGACAGCAAACATTGTATTTTGCTGTAGCTTTAGTGCACAAGTCTCCCCCCTATTTATTGCCTTCTTTTGAACACCTACCTGTATCATCATCATCATCACTTACAAAAGAAGCACCTGCACAAATCTGGCAAGAGGGACTGGAGCCTCTGTGAGGGGATGTGGCATCATTCCATGGAGGGTAACACAAACCTCCGTTTACCTTGGCCAAGCATCCCAAGGACTCAGGAGCAAAGGGATAACGTGGAGGGAAAGCTACACCCAGGACACCACACTGCAAAACTCACGGATTTTTCCACCCCACCACAGAAGCAAAGGCAAATTTGGATGAGACCTGCTCTGTCATGGCATTCCTGAGAACAGCCTGAGCAGCCTCTCCCTCGTGTCCTGCCTTACTGAGCCAATCACACCTGTGCAGGTACCTGAGGACTCAAGGCTGCTTTCCTGGGCACTGCTCAGCAGCTCAGAATGGGATCTCAGTAACAACTAGGGCAGAAAAAGGGACAATTATTATCTCCATCTCACAGGGACTGACTGAACACAGTGCCTTGATGCCCACAGGCATTCCAATTTTTGCCTGAAGGACTTTAACCTATCCCTTCCTACACGAACAGTTGGGCATAGCTGGTATTTCTCGAGCCTGCTGCAGAATTTGTTGCTCAGCTCACACATGTTGTCCTGGCCATCACGAGTGGTCTTGTGGGACAGGCTCTGAGCAACACACTCAAATCCCAGCCACGATTTTGCAGTCTTTTCCAGCTTGTGTATGCCAGCACAGCCGTGAAAAACAACATTCCCTCACATTTCCTTCTCCCTCCCTCACCTCTGCCCTCCTGAGATGCTTTATCTCGCAGGGAACCACACCAGCATTTTAAGAGGTTATGACATGACAGCATGGCAGGATGCATCTGGCAGAACAAGGATTTGAATCCAAGCTGCCTGTGGCCCAATCGAAGCCCAGTTCTCCTTTTTTCTCAAAGGAGATGCCTAATTCCCAAGGGCAGAGACCCAGCCTCTGTGAGGATCACAGCACAGCTTGGGGTCCTGTAAAATCACAATGGCAAAGGCTGGAAGGTTGTACCTCCTGCCTCCTGTGTAGGAGTAAAACTCCCTGCAAGGATATGATAAGGGACCTTGAAAAATTAACCTTGCACAGTTCCTCATCACAGGGAGGATCCTGACTACTATTTTTACTTGGCAGCCAGGCACTTCTTCAAAATCAGGGTGGTATTTCTTGCCAATTTTGAAATCAGGGCAAAGTTCCATCTTAGCTTCAAGACCTCCTTAAATATTAAACAATTTACAACATGCTAAAACTGCAACAGATTGCACCAAAGCTTCAAATTCTAAATTAATACCAACTTCCCACCCACTGACTCCCTGGGCAAAATCCTGGAAGGACAGAAGCAGCAGATTAACATTTCAAAGCTGAGCCCCAGCCTTCTCTCAGCTATCTCTGGGTCTCCAGGGCAAACAGTCACTTCCCTTGCTGAGCAGTCAGGAATGCAGATGGCCTGTGCTTGCTGTGGCAAAATCCTGTCACCCTTAAAGGGATACTGGTATCTTAGGGAACAGGAGTCAAAGCTGATGTACCTTAGGGAAAACTCAGCATAAATCTGAGAATACGGGAAATATAATATGCTAAGAAACCGCAAAATTTGCAGGCAGGATAAAGAAGGTAACAGTTTGAGAAATATATCTGCTAAACAGAGGCATCAGATTTATTTTTAAGTGTGAACTACAGGCAAGTCACTCTAAGAGATTTTTGAAACATGAGCAGTGTGATATTAATCACTGACAATGCTCAAGTAATTAAAAAACATCTCTTACTTGCATAAATTACATTTTCTTTCAACTAAACACTCCAAAAATAATCCTAATGGATCCAAATTCAAAGAATCACACATTTGTCTACTGCCATCCCTGCATTTCAGAAAACCCATACTCCTCATTCCATAAGCCTGGTGACTGGTGAGCACAGGAAACTTCTGCACTGAATTTTCTGGCTGCATTTATAATATGTCAAAATATTCAAATGAACCACGGAGATTCCTAGGCAATCTCTGCTTTCCATCAACCACAGACAGCTCCCAGCCCTCACCAAGGATGACACCTCCCCAGCCATAAGTGCAGTCATTACCTCCCCACCACCCCTGGAATGCAGTTCCCCATCTCCTGCTTCGCTCTGGCTCTTATTCCTTCTTTTGCATGCTGTTCTGAGAGATGTAATTACTACAGAAAATAGCTGATGAAAGTCCTTCATGTCAAATTGCAAACGTGCCTCAAAATTGCTGTAAGTGTTCTCTGTTAAGACAAAACTTGTTTTAGAAATAGTCTGAAGCCTCCATTTTTAAGATCTGAGAATATTCAGTATAAAGTTCTGGATTTTTTATTATAGACTGTGAGATCTACACTGTGTGTCAAATTCAGGCACCATCATAATGCCTGAATTAGAAAAAGTGTCTAATAAAAGGAAATGGATGCCCCATCCCTGGAAAGGTTCAAGACCAGGTCAGATGGGCTTGGAGCAACCTGCTATAGTGGAAGGAGTCCCTGCCCATGGCAGGGGGTGGAAAGAGATGAGCTTTAAGGTTCCTTCCAATTCAAACCACTCTGGGATTCTGTGAAATATTTGTAAACATATCTACCTAAAGCGGGATCCTACATGTAACTAGCAACAGCCAGTCCCAAAACCAGTGAGATGCTTTATATACAAATATTGCCAGGTTATTTGCTATGATAACTGGATGCTAATGTAAGAAGCCATTTGGGTATAGAAATATTAATATTAATCAGAGATTAATTAGTTATCTGGGAATACTAAAGCAATTTCTTACCAAACCCAGAAAGACACAAGTTATGCCTCCAAGGATGGGTAAGAAGAAAGATAAGATCTTTGATGACTAAAAATTGTGTAATTTCACCAAGAATGTTTGAAGAACACGAAGACACTGATACAGAAAACACAAGTGCTGAAACTGATCTCAAAGAGTTGTTCTCTGATAAATTGTGACAAAACTGAGAGCAGAAGCTGAGACAATGATGAAGAAATGAAAAAGCCAAACAGTTTGACCAGAGACTGCAGAAAAATCACACCTTTGGCAGACATACTCTGTGGAGACGCATCCCTCCGGACCCTTGGGGTTCACACAGGCAAACCCTGGTGCCTCTGAACTGTGGTAACCACGAGCATGGGTGCTTCTCTGAGTGGGAAAACTTGGCACAGTCACATCTCCATTATCCATGGACAATTTATCCACTGCATGCATGGATTAACCACAAGATACAGGAGGATGCCGGCCCCTCACGTAGAGCTGCCTGTGCCCTTTAGTGGCCTTGGACACTTGCAGGGATGGGGCACCCACAGCTTCTCTGGGCAACCTGTGCCAGGGCCTCACCATCCTCATAGCCAAGAATTCCTTCCCAACATCTAACCTTTGTCAGTGGGAAGTCATTCCCCCTTGTCCTGTCCCTCCAGACCCTTGTCCAGAGTCCCTCTCCAGCTCTCTCAGAGCCCCTTAAGCACTGGAAGGGGCTCTAAGGTCTCCACAGAGCCTTCTCTTCTCCAAGCTGAACATCCCGAGCTGTCCCAACCTATTTATTAACAGGCCTGTCACAAATACTTCATTTAAGTAACCGAAATTGCCTGGTATAATAACATTTAGTTAAGATTATTTATCTCTGTTAATATATAAACTGTTTACGTTATTGCAGAGACTGAACAACCTTTCAGTGGACACCACTCACCAACTTAACATCTAAACCACCTCTGCAATAGGGCTCACTGCTGGTTTTAGCAACAGTAGGGAGCAGTTTTAATTTCCTGAAGCAAGTGCCTGCCCCCGAGCAGAGTTAACTGTGAGCAACCCCCAATGGGAGGGGCAGGGAAGAGGATGTGGATGCCTCTCCCATCCTCCCCTGTCTGATGAGGACAGTCCATTCAGCAAGGCAGGGCAAAACCTCCAGGAAATACATATAATGGGAGTCACTATTAAGCCTTCATCAGCTCTGAGACATCATTAAGACTTGGCTCGTTTTCCTCTTCATTTTAGTGATTTTGGTGATAAAATTACTTGGCTCTGAACACTTCAAAACGCCCTTTTCTGTGCCACACGAGATACTGTCGTTTTCCCTTGCTGTGCTTCCCATTCACTTGCACAAATTATCTTTTCTTCTTCTTTTAAATTACATTAAAATAAACAATGAAAATATACAAAGGAACCTATATTCTCTTATTGAATAATTAGATGCTATCTTTGAACACACAGCCGAAGTCTGACATCCAATAAATCCAAGACAAAGCTTCAATTAGCCCAGATAATGCCCATAAACCCAGCAGTGCTTTACACAGATATGTAAATGTCAGCACCTTCATTCTCTGCAGGGAGAAAATGGAGAGCTGAAAGCAGACGTGGTCAGATCACATCACATCCAAGAATCCAGACCCCTTTATTCCCAGACTAATTAATATCTCTTATAACAGTATTCCTTTACATACTAACATTCAACTGTGCTGTAACACACATCAGACAGGAAACATTACCCCTAATCCTTTGGAAACAGCTGTGATTTTCCTGTCAGACAACTGAGTATACATTCACTCTGCTTATTTGCAAGTTTTGTGAAAAGCCGCTCTTCTAATTAAAATCACAGAATCATTAAGGTTGGAAAAGTCCTCCAGGATCATCGAGTCCAACATTTGACCAAACACCACCTTGTCAGCTAAACCATAGCACTGAGTGCCACATCCAGCCATTAAAATATACCTCTAAAGATCTAAAGAAATAGAAAAAATAAGACCTCTAAAGATTTTTTAAAATTGAGGAAATTTTCTTTTTTTAGAAAAGAAAATAATTAAGTTTTGGACAATAACCAAAAACATCTCAATTATTATCTTTGGCACTCAAAAGTGAAATAAAATCCAAGATTTTATAAGTCTTTATTTAACTTGAAAAACATAAAAATCATTAAGAAATAAAAGCTGCTGAATGCAGAACAAGACGAAGAAACAGCTGGGCTGCAACTGAACAGAGGTCCTGACGCCCAATGATTATTTTGTGTCCTTTGACAGCATCATCTGCCCTCATGAGAGGACAGCACACACATGGGAAAAACCGACTACGAGTCTGTTTGCAGATACAAACCAAAACTCTGCTCTTCCTACACCACGTAAATTGTGGCTGCCCCATCCCCAGTAGTGTCCAAGACCAGGCTGGATGGGGCTTGGACCAACCTGGGCTAGTGGAAGGTATCCCTGCCCATGGCAGGGTTGGAACTGGATGACCTTTAAGGTCCCTTCCAACCCAAACCATTCCGTGTTTCTGTGATTCAAAGCAGCACAAGAAGCAGACATCAAACACCAAACCAAGGTGTGCACACCAAGATGCAGAGAAAGCTTTTGCTTTCTCAGTAACTCTGCTAAGCTCTGGCAATACACAGTCCAGCTTTATCCAGGTAAAACTACTGCAGAAATCCAGAGAGAACAGCTGGGCCTTGGCTGTGCAGCAGCATCCAGGAGGGAGGGAAATGACAGCTGTAACACAGGGTGAGCTGACAGAGTTAACAGGCACCACAAGGAGCTGCTCGACAGAAAAAGCAAACTTGGAAAGAAAAGAAAGTGGTTAGTCACGAGGGATTATAATGGCCCATAGTAAACAGTCCGGTTCATCAAACAAACAAAGCAAATTCCCATCTTGTAAGATGCTGGGGAATTCTCTGAAAGGAAGTGCAGCCTCTCTGCTTTCAGTGCACTGAGTCAGTGGGGATTCATGGTGAGAAGCACCAGCTCCCACGAGGGAATACTGAACCTCTGGAGGCATCCAAGATGAGCACAGCACATGGCTCACAACCCAGAGCACTAACAGTAAGGTGAAAATGCACACTCCCTTCACCAGTGGGTTTAGAGAGACTTGCAAAAGTAACTTCAAAAAATAAACCCTCCCTCACGTAACTCTCAGAGCTCACCATCTCCTACTTCTCAGCAACAAAAACTGTCAGTGCCTTCTGTTCTGGTTTGCAAAAATAAAAGCTCAGAGCTGCAGGGACTGCATCCTGCCAGGAGTCCCAGCTCGGCACGTTAGGTTACACAGGAAAAGCCTCCCGAGGCCTTGGACCTGTGTCTGAGTTTGAGGAATGTGCAATTAAAATCAGCTGCTCCTAAAGTGGCAGAAGGCTGGAGGCTGACAATAATAAACTCATTTGAAAGCAGTGTCTTCTCCCCAGCTTTACCAGATACCAAATTAGAAACAGTTCTGGCAACATTTTGTCTGCTGCTTGTGAGGCAAAAGGGAAGAGACTTGCTAAAATTCAGCTGACAGGCTTTTGTGTTTATCCCAGGTTCAACCACAGGCACGTCTGCGGAGTGTGGAATGTCCCTGCACTGCCTCAGTGGACGAGAAACAAAAGGCCCAACCAAGCACGGTGCTGAGAGCTCTTCATTCACAAAAATATCCATTACTCCACAAAATGTTTCTGTTGGACTCCCTGTGATAAAGACTCTCAGACAAACTACCAAAAGCAGCTGCTGGTGGCAACTGTCAACAGGGAATCAGCACTGACCTTACCTGGACCAGAATTAACTCATCACAATGAGCAAGATGGGTATGAGAGACCACAACTGCACTGTCATTTGGAGTCATTGAATCATGGAGCATCCTGAGTTGGGAGGGACCTACAAGTCCAACTCCTGTCCCTGCACAGGACAGCCCCAGGAATCCCACCATGTGCCTGACTGTTGTTCAAACACTCCTTGAGATCTGGCAGACTGGATTCCCCAGCTCCATGCTGTGCACTCAACAATGCAACGTGCTGCCACTGTGGACACACTCGGGTGAAACCCAATCACACAACGCTGTTTAAGTATCCACACATTTTAGCATGAATTTCCTGTTTACTCCCACACCACGCACCCTATTTTAGGCTTTCAAACCAGTATGGCTACACAAGGCAGAACCTTTCCAGAGCAAACACAGCTTCACAGCAGCAATGCTTTCCCTCTGCATAATGCTGATTATTAAACCAGGACAGGCAGGCCCAGCAGATTCTGACAGACGCCTAAGGGAGGGAAATTAACCCAAAATCCAGACAAGCGAATCTCTGTCGTATTATGCAGCCTCAGGATACAGACTCATGACTTAACTAAGTAGACTTTTCCTCCAGACTATCTCCTACAAACCATCACTCTGTCTTAATCGTGCTTCTGCACAGCATCTCTGCTCAGCACCGAATTTAATATGACAAACTAGGAGCTTATCACAGCAGCCATCACACGATGCAGTTTGATGGGAGAGGCTCAGAGCCTGCTTCCAGCCAGCATGACCTTTTCCAGCATTTTTATAGATTCTTGCATATATTTACTAGAAAACACCACGGCAATGGGATAATGAGAGCTACCAGAACTGAACAGCACCGTGACCAGCAAATCTGCTCCTGCATTAGAAATTACATGTGAAGATCAACAGGACCGAAGCCTTGAGAATGAGCACTTGGATGATGGCAGAATGGAAAAACCTTAGGAATAGGAAGAAAAAGTGGAAGAGACAATTCAGAGCAAAGCAGGCAATACAAGGAAAAACAGCGATCAAAAACATGGCTGGGTGAGGAGCAGCTTGGAGAGGTTCACAGAAGGGATCTCACTTTCTGGAAGCAGTGGGGAGTAGAAAGGTAATTCAGACAACTTGTTCCAAGATAAAACCACATGAGACACACAGAAGCTTATGGATGGACATCCAATGGGTCCTTAAAAGCCAGCGTGCATTCCTCAGCTATCCACTGCTGCAGGGAAGAGGATTCAATGACCCTGAGTGCTCCAGCCAGTCCTACACTGCTAATAGCACAGGTCCCTCCCTATTCTAATGCTGGATTATGCAAAAGACCATCCAGAACTGCCAAGTCAGGGCTTTGTATTATGACTCCAGAGCCCAGCAGAGCTGCTGTGATAAGGCATTAGCTGGACACGCCACTCTCATTAACCTCCTCTCTGTGCTCACTCCTCACCATGCTGGGCAAAACCTCCTGCTCTCCCTGTGCTCACACAGCTGATGCACAGGAAATGACAGGAATTGCAGCCCTCCTCAATCCCCAGTGCCTCTGGCACAGCCGGATCTCCTCAGAGTCGAAGTCTCTGACTGCAGTGAAGTCATTCTTCTAAGCCAGAGGTCAACGTGGAGATCCCTTTTGAGGTAACAGCAGCTCTGAGGACACATTCGTGCTCCACAGGAGAAGAGAGCACACATTACACTGGACAAAGAGCAGATCATCTACTGAGGACTACAGGACCCTTCTCCAAAAAGAACAACTCCTGTAAACTCTCAACGCTTGTACAGACAATTAAATTCAGGGCACATTTCCAGTCCTGCCTGACCTAGTCATCCCTCTTTGAAGAAAGCAAGATGCTGTAATATTTGTTTTCCAAGTTGACTGCTGCAAAAGACACTGCTATGACCCAAAGCAACAACTCAAATCAAACACCTCCAAAAATACAGTTCCAGTCTGAAAAAGTTTGCTATGCTCTTGGAATGTTTACCACAATAAATTTTGAGGGTTACTGGTAGGCCATGCATGAAAAGTTGACTTCAGAAAGGGTCATTCTGACAGTGTAACCTACATTTCAGCCACTCTTGAAAGTGGACTGTAAACTTGTAAGTAAATACACATTCCTGAGGAATAACCACATTCAACTTGCAAAGTAACATTTAAAATACCTCAGAAGAGTAGATGAGTTGCTGTGGTCCCACTCTCAAGAGTGACAAGAAAGACAGGAAAACAGCAGCCTGAGGGCAGGAGCTTGCAAAGAGCTCCCCATGGAGAGAACCACACACACATGGAATTTAATGCCCAGTCCAGGCTGTTCTGGGATGAAACTAACATCTGATGAAGGGAGCTCCTTGTCCTACAAAGATTCTGCAGAAACACAAAGTCCCAGCCATGCCAACGGATTTGCAACACCGAGACCTCCAAAATTAGTGGGGTTTGCATGGAATTATTTTCCTCTGTGATCAGAACCGCTCAGGTCAACAACCTGCCAGCACTGCAATTTCTTTCCAAATGGTAGCCAGAATAACTGTGCAGACCTTCTGCAGCCCTCCCTGCTCCAGACATCACTTACAGTGGTGTGATGAGAGACGCTGCCTCCGATGTTGAGGTTCTTGAGGAGCTGTGGAGAGCCTCCATACTGTCCCGAGATCTGCTTCCTGACTTCTGCAGCCACAGTTCTGGAACGAGACAGGGACAACATTATCTCTGTAAAAGACTCACCATGAGGATGATATATCAGATATGCTTCACAGTGCTGCTGGAATGAAACCAGTGCTGGTTGGAAGGAGGGTGTCATCGGCGGTGAGAACAGATCCTGCATAATGAATTCCCAGGAATCACAGAACTCTCACATGCACACATTCTTAACAGCAATTAATTTTTTTTTCCTTTTGTGAGCTGCTCTTTTGTGCACATCTGTGGCAATAAAATGCACGTGACCCTAAGCACAAATTAACTTGTTCCCAGCAGGCTCCTTCTAGTTCCTACCAAGAGCTCTCCTCACCCCCCTACAGTTCGAAACCTGCTCACACAGCTCCTCCCTTTACTCTGCATTTTCAATCCTTGCCTATTTTTGGGTTTTACAGTCACAGTTTGACAAGGGACCAGGAAACAAATGACTGGGTCAGAACACAGAAGTGTTTGCCTTTCCATATAGGACTGCGGTGACTAGCAGAGGGAACACTGGCTAGCAGGTCACAATGCCTTGTGGCCTCTGCCAGGAGAATTCCCATCACTGGGCAATTTTCTCATCAGAAAGGAAAAACACAGAGCAGCCCTTTCATGCCTGGAAGGTGTGAAATCCACCCTGTTGTCCCTCCGGGGTTTTCTACTCTCCCCAAAACACCACATTGTCACTGGTAAGGCTGAAAACACAACAGGTAGGTAAAACCACCTGAGGGAGGAAGGAAGAACAAGGAGGAGCACAACAGAGAGGGAAATCTGATGGTCAAGGACTGTCTTAACGAAGAGCCACAGTGCAGCCCTACCACAGCCATCCAAACATCCAGCCTGTAGCCCAGCAGGAAGCTGCAGCTCCTCTCAGCAGGGATAGCAAAGCTTCTGAGTATGGTGGAAATGGCTTTGTTCCAAAAGCACACCAAAACATCATATTCCTTCCACGAAAAAGTGTTTTGCTGAAAAGCTGCTGACTGCCTACAGGACCTCACCAAGATGAGAGTGCTGCTCTCCAGGAGACAAAACCAATTTATTAGTAACAAACTCACTCCCAATCATCATTCACCACACTGCAGCACCATCCACTCTGGCTCCCAGGAGGAATTCCCGGCTCCAAAGAGACCCTAGCGAGTCCATAGGACAGATGATGAGGCTACAAGGACACAGGTGATTTTTTTCTGCTGTATCAGTGATCTTTGTAGGAGCAGCATGATGGCTGAGAGACTCCCTCCTGATCTCACCAGGGAACATCCCGTGTGTCAGCACAGCACACAGGCTGCTAAACTCCTGTCAAGTAGATGGTTAAAACTCCCCTGAACAAAACCTTGACACAGGGGTGGGCTCCTGGCTTTGGGATTACTGGCGGGCAGGAATGGAGGCAGCTGGAGGCAACTGCTGTCCATGGAAGAGAAGGGAACTCTAAGAGGGAACTAGCTGGGACAACCAAGGCTACCATGGAGAGCAGATGTTTCCTCAGGCCAGAGGATGGGCATAAGATTAGCCAGAGGAAGCATTATTTTGTCTTTTTTAAAAAGTAGACAGCAGAAGGAAAAAAAAGTTTTATATATTCTGGCTGCAAGAATTCATTTCCTTCATGTTTGCCTTTATCCACAGGAGCTGATGTTTTCACTTCTGAAGGGTGGCTTCTGAAAATGGACCAAGCAGCTCCTGCTGGGGACAGACAATATCAAGGGAAAAAAACATCCCCCTGCTCCCACCACGTGCACACCCACACTCACAGACACATGTGAGGACAAACCACGTGTGCTGCTGGCATTTGTAGGAAAATATGGAATGTATTAAAATGGCTGCTTGGCATGGAAAGCACCGTGCATGTGTGGCTGATGATTTAAAAGTTTGCCCTCAGGTTGCAGACGGGCTCTGCTTTAAACCAGCCTCTCACTCAGTGTGTTTTGTGTCACTCCTGACGATGCACAGAGAGCCCTGGCAGGAAAAATCAGAATCCACATTTCACCACACAGCACAACACAGGAAAAACCACCAATCCTTCCCCATTTTCAAGAGACATTGTTTCCAGATGGAAAGTACAGCCAGAGGACGAAACCTGTCCTCAGCTGTGAGACCACAGCCACGTCTGGCCATGTTACTCAGCGCCTGCTCCTCACGAACCCGAGACATGCTCTGGGACAGACCCCGGAGGGTTCTCCGTCCTTCCTTCTCCTGCCCTTTGGGCTCAGCTGGGAACTGTGCTGTGTTTGGAGCACAGCCTGTCAATACACTCCAACGTGAAGCAGAAACAAACCCAGCTGCAATTCCTGTTGCTCAGGGGCACTGTCACTTTGCACGGCTGCCCGACATCATCACGGCTGAGAAGGGCAGTTGGTGCAACAGGGCAAGAAAGGTGGCACAACAAAAGGCTGGCACTGATCAGCCACGTTGCTGCCTCATTAATAACCTCACTGGATATTAAAAACTGCCCTGAAGCATGACCACAGAAAGTCAGAACTGAACCTCCAAAGGGTTTCACCAAGACACCATCAGCACGCTCAAGTCTTAAGCACTCCTGCCTCTCCACAAGTACCAATAAAACCTCTCCCCACATGAAGCAAATAGATACTGTCTAAACCTCAAAATTCCTGAGTGGAGGTTGCAGGACTTACTACTTGTTATTCCAAGCCTGCAGTGTAATCCACAGCTCACACTGGTTCCTCCCTGTATCACTGCACTCACAAAGGTACTGGACCCTGCTTCCCTACTGGAAAGCATCATGTCTGACATTCAGCAACCATCTTCTAATGTAATCTGATTACCAAACGTATTTATATGTAATCTATACCCATTTGGTTTTGTGCCAACATTACCAGGTTCAATAGCTCTCCTCCCGCTCCTTCCCACTTGCCAGATATCCCCTCCCGGCCTTCCTTCTGAGCAAGAGCAGGGCCTGCAACAGGCTTTGGGCTCCCCTGATCACCCTGATGGCTCTCCTGTGTTTGTTCCAGTCCGCAGTCACACCTTCTAGCAGATGTGCTTCATCCTGATCACTCACTCAGACAAGGAGCAGAACCTTTGTACAACCAAATGAGCATTTTCCTATTGAGAAAACACCTCAGCTGACTGACTTTTGGGCTGTTTCCCCACTGCTTCATCACAGAGGTTCCCAGTTTCCCTAAAACTGATACCACCTGGTCTAGTGGAAATTGTCCCTGCCTATGGCAGGGGGCTGGAACGACATGAACTTTAAGGTCTCTTCCAACCCAAACTATTGTATGATTCTATGAACACACTTGCCTTCTCCTTCCCCTCAATTTCCATAGGTTGTTTGTCCATGACAAACTATTCATGACTGCACTATAACCCTGAACACCATTTCCAACCAGAAGAAATGCTGGTGTTACACCAAACCCAACCAGAAAAAAAAAAAAATCAATCTGGTAGAGCAGAAGAGCCATTAAAGCTTTGATAATTAAAAGGACAAATAAAAACCTGCCTCCTTAACAATGATCTAATATTCAACATATAACCTGGGATCCTCAGACAAACACTCCAGTTAATTACAGCCCACAGCCTCTCGAATGTCTGTGTTTGAAGTACATCTTCCCCAGTCACTTCCTTTCTAACCTTCTTCACTGGTTAATTACTGTGTGTGCATTGGTTCATACAGAGGAAAAAAAAAAAGGCACAAAGAAGAGGAAAAAAAATTCCCCTTGGAACTGGCTTCTAAAGCAAAACAAAACTGGTCATTCTCAAAGTACTCTGAGCTGCAAATACCAAAATGAAACCGTTTGTTTGCACTCCCATGGCTCTTTACTACACACAGAAATCATTTCTGTTTCTATGTGGCTTGCCTGGTCAGAACCGAAAATTGTTCCTTCTTTTTTTATTTTTTTATATTTTTTTTAGCTGAAGCTGTGCACTGGAAATATCAGTTCTTTTTTCTGCCTTCCCAAAAAAAGGCTTCCCAAGACTTGTCTGGTTACGCCAAGCAAGGTTAAGATCTCTTCCCTTTCACAGCAAAGGTGGGTCAGGACACAGCCTCGGGATCACCCACTGAGTGATCCGAGGAAGCCTCTCTTTCCCACAGCCCTCCCCACTCGGAAAAAACAATGCAAATTGTTCCTGCCCATCCTGCTAATTACAAAACTGTTACTCCTGCCTGTTCTTCATCTTGTGTGTCACGTGCAGGGACTGCACACTCAGGGACCCTTTGCCTCTTGAGAAAGACAGCCTGGCACAGTGAGGCATCTGTGCAACCAAAGCTGCTTGTTCTCCCTCAGAGCAGAGCAAACTGTATTTGCACACACTTTACTTTTTAAAGTGAAAGCATCACCCTCTGCTCAGCTGTGTAAAACTGCACGTGGCTGGAGGCATCTATCCTACTACACTCAGTCACTGAGCTTGGATCTGAATTCCCAAAGCCCAGTGGCACTGGCTGGCTGTGTCTGTGCTGTCACTGCAGTGAGATGACCTGTCCCTCTGTCCCTACGTGCTCCACCTGGGCTGTCCTGCCTCCAGCCCTGTTCCATCCAGGTGAGTCACCAGGTAAGAGTCATGGTGGATGAGAGAACCTGCTCCAGGGAGAGCTCTGCCCTGGATTCATCCTCCTTCCTAAACCCGAGGTCCTGTTTCCTTCCCAGTGAACTCCTTTCCCTTGGAGTGAAAAGGGTTTGATTTACAGCTGAGAAAATACCCAGCCTGATCCTGACTGCTGCGGGGTTCGTGTGGGTTCATAAATTAACACAGATGAGCAATAAGATATTCCCTTTTTCCTCACCATTGATTAAAAGAGAAAACATCACACAACACTGCCTGTGGTGCTCTTCTGATAATATTTGATTATTGAGGCTGAAATGTCACCCCTGGGCTGCAGTGAAGGGAACGAGCTCCCAAGATACCCGACTGGGAAAATCACGACAGGACTGGATTCTGCAGGAGATCAAAGTCACACCTTGCACTAAAAAAAAACAACCAAAGAAGGAAGCCCTGTACAGAGAAGCAGCTCTGTAGCACAGCCCTGGAGACAAAGTGTTGTCCCTGCCTTCTCCCTTGCTTTAAGCAGTCAGGGATTTTTTTGGGCTTCCCAGAGCACCACCGACTCCCACATGAGACATCCACAGTGGCTGAACAGGGCCAGCCTCCCAACATGACTTTGGGAGAGAATGGGAAAGGGCTGCTCTGAAATTTCTGCTAAAAAATCCTTTCACCTATCCATGATAGTGTCGTCACAATGCAAATGGCATCTGGATGTGGAAAGAGAATAAGCTGTGATGAACATCCTGCTGTGACCACAAGGTTTCTGTCCCGACTGGGTGTTCCTGGAAGCCAGAGACAGCTCTGCTCTTGGTTTCAGTGGGTACAGGTTTCACACCTGAGGCTGGGCAAAGGCAGCTGTCAGCCTCCCCAACACCATCCTACAGGCAATGCAAAAGGGCTCTAGATGAACATAAATGTACAAATCCCCTGTTACAGCACCAGATCGGTGTAAAGGGAGCTGCAGCAGAAATAAGATGCTCATTCTGAATGTAGTGACATAAGTGTTTTCCCCTCAATTCAAACTCATAAAGACAAGGAGCTGTGTCTGCTCCAAAAATCTGTCCATTTACAATGTAAGAGCCCTGATGGGGAATTTCCAAATCACTGAATGTCTGTCAGCCAGGGCTCTGCTGAGACCCCCCCAGCCCCAGGCTGCAGCACCTCATGGCACTGTGGGGTTCCTGTTCACACAGAATCACCCTCGGAAGGGGCTGGACCCAAGTGGTGAAAACAGTCTTCTTCAGACTCCATAGAGAGCTGGGGACAGGCAAACTGAAAATTCTCAGCAAGAGAATGCAGAGCAGTGGTAAAAATCACACTGTGGGCTTTGTGTGAGGCTGAACATGCAGCAAAGCAGAGGGTAAGGCAGGTGTGCTATTCCAAGTCAGAGGAATCCTCTTTAACCGTGGAATCAGTAAAGGAAAAACAAAACTCCTTTCAAGGCAAGACACTTCCAAAATGGTGATGGTATGACCACAGAAGCAGCTCTGGATTCCCCAGATAACCCAATCTCAGGATGGTCCAAGAGCAACAACAAGGCACTGAGTCAGGGGCTCAGATGAAAGGTTACATGTGTTTGTCCAGTATGTGTTTGTTGTGCGATGTTTAAATGGTGGGTTTTCTTCTTTTTCTGTATTTGAACTCTAAAAGAACATGCACACCTTTTCCTCTGCCTGCCCTGGAAAGACTGGAGTGCTGGGATACGACATGCTTCAATTACTGAGACATTCAGGAACACAGAACTGACCTTTTTGGTGGGGCGGCTTCCACGTTCCATTTCTCTGCCAAATGGACCCATAGCCAGGAAATGTACCTGGATAATGCAACTGGGAATGTGAACTGAACACAGGTGACAGGGTGAGCACTCGGTGGGGACAGCGCAGAACAACCCTAGAGGGGCCAGACACAGCACAGAACACCCACTCCTGCTAAGAACAGCTTTAAACTGCCAGAGGGCAGGGTTAGATGGGATATTGGGAAGAAATTCTTCCCTGTGAGGGTGGTGAGGCCCTGGCACAGGTTGCCCAGAGAAGCTGTG
>JAWMRA010000005.1:2260409-2310771 GCA_035584735.1 Pseudotriccus pelzelni | reverse complement strand
TCGGCCATGGCCGCGCTGGGGCTCCGCGCTGCCGGCCCGGCCAGCGCTCGGCCGCCGTAATGCTCCGCCGAGCCGCGCACCCGCGCGGCGCAGCCCGCGCAGCTCCCACCCCCGGCGCTCTCCGCGCCCGCCCGCCTCCTCCCCCTCCGCGGGCAGGGGCCGCTCCTCGCAGATATACGGCGGGGCGGGCGGGCCCGGCGCGGCGAGGAGGGACCGTCCCCGTCCCCTTTCCCGACTCCGTCCCCTTTTCCAGACCCCGTCCCCCTGACCTCCCCCGGGCTCGGGCAGACTCCGCCGAGCGCCTCCCGTCCCCGCCGCGGTGCCGCTTTACTCCCATGTGAAAACGGAGCGGGTGTGGGGTTGTTCCCGACACTGATGGAGACCTGCTGGTGGTTTGGGAAAAAGGCTTCTCAGCCGGCTCATGCCGCCCAGCATCTCATCCCGGCCCTCACCCAAAACCGCAGCAGGGTCCCGGGTGTGCCGACTCCTGGGGGCACCTCACAGAACCACTGAACCAACTGGGTTGGAAAAGACCTCTGAGATCATCGAGTCCAACCTGTGACCAAACACCACCTTGCCAATTAGACCACGGCACTGAGTGCCACGTCCAGGGATGGGGACTGCACCACCTCCCTGGGCAGCCCCTTCCAATGTCTGATCACCCTTTCTGTGAAGAAATTCCTCCTGATGTCCAAACTGAACCTCCCCTGGCACAGCTCAAGACCTCACTGGGTGTCACGGGTCTCTCTGGCCACCAGTGCACCCTCCCTGCGTGGCACTGAGGACACCACTGATCCCCACGGTCCTGCCTGCAGGGACACCACTGGGCTCTAAGTCTGTCCTGCCCTGTATGGCACCAACTTTTCCTTCAGAAAGGATAAAACTCATCCCTAATGATGGTTCAGAGGATGGTTGGAAAAGCGTAACATCCACCTTCCCATCCAAACAGGTCATTACTACCAGTTTCTCCAAACGTGCTGTATTTGGGGTCATCACAATGGGAAGAGGAGGTAGAGAATGGGGAGGTAAAAAAAAAAACCAAACAAAACACTATTTTGGGACTTCAAAGCATAGGACACGTTCTAGCAGTTAATTCCTAGTCACTGTTACCCTGCATAGGCTGTGCCTTGATCTAAACCAGAGAACTATTAATAGTAACCCAGGAAGTGTCCAAAAGCAGGAGTGCTAATTCACCCCACTCCATCTGTTTGCATTGTGTGAATGTTTCCCACACACTGAGGACACCAATTCTTCCTCTCGCAGGAGCCACTGATTTCCAGCTGCATATAATAACTCGGCTTTCCTGTTTGTGTGTGTTTACACAGGGAATGCCAGGCCCCAAATCTGCAAATACATACACGTGTGAGTAACCCCAGTGGATTTAGTCAGGCTCTGTGCACACACCAAATGAATCCCATGTGGGTAAAATTGTGACCCTTGACAGAAATGTGCTGTTGTGCATTACACAGATGGAGATCCTGAGAAGCAAAGACCAATTGTACGCACTGAGAAAGGGATGTTCTTCTCCAAAGGGGAGGGGAGAAAATACCCCACAATCTCTGCCAAGACAAAAGACTTTTGCTCTGGAATTCCTGCCTGCGTGGAGAATTGCACACCAGAGAATTCCATCACATAGAGTGGATGGGATAAGGTATTTTCCTTCTTATATCCACATAAACTGTGGTTGACCCTGGAAGTGTTCAAGGCCAGGTTGGATGGGGCTTAAAGCAACCTGGTCTAGTGGGAGGTGTCCCTGTCCATGGCAGGAGAAGATCTTTAGGGTCCTTTCCAACCCCAAACACTCCAGGATTCTATGACCAAATTCTCATACACAGTGTGTGTGCTTACAAGAACAGACCAAAGCATGAGGGACCACCACAAATATTTGTCTTTCCTCCATCCTGTGCGGAATTTCCTTTCCAAAATGGCATCAGTCTGAGATGGAGGAGGGCTAATTTAGCCTTGCCCTAAGGCAAAATGTCCCTGCCTAACCCTTCGAGACTAAACTGGGAATCCTGCAGTTCTGAAAGGTAAACTCTTCTCACTGCCAGAAGGTGGAAAGGGCAGCCCAGCCCCAGCAGCCCTGACATACAGAGCACTGAGTATCCAAGGTCCACCAGAGACCTCCTGGATTTTAGATTTAGTGTTCCCCTCCTGTCAGTTGCTACCACAGAGAGAAGACCTTGGTTAAGCTGTGGGCACTGCGTTTTGATGTCACCTTTGCTCATCTGTCTGTGTCCTGCTCTTCCTTGACTTCTTCTGGGGCTCAGAGCTGGGCCAGATGAGCTCCAGCCAATACAGTTGGGTTAAATATGAACAAAATCGCTCAATTAATAGTCAACATCAAGTGAATTCCAGAAAAACAACAGACTCCTCATTACTTTTCAGATAGTAACAGCCCAGCAAAAGTCTGCAGGTGACTTCTAATAATAAGAGATCGCTGAGGCTGGTAGAAATGTATACATGATCTTGTACAGAGAACCCAGAGCTTCTCTAGATTGTCTGAATTTTGCAGTGCATGGAGCATTAACCAAATCAGGGGAGAAGTGAAGAAATATGAGGAAAAAAAAGCTGTAGTCTTTTACCATTATAAATCCAATAATGCCAAACATTAAAATTCATGTTAACAAATCCTGCCCCCATATCCCTGGTAACTCAGTGATTGAGGAGGAGGTGTTATTTTGGGTACTAGGGTGAGTGCTGCCACTGACAGGCACAGAGCCACATAACCCTCCTGCCTCTTGTTCCTTCATCTTAGAAGTGAATTAATGGAAGGAAATGCTTTGTCTGAAGAAACAAACTCAAGCTTTGCAAAGAAGAGAATGTGACCAACTGAGCACAGAGAGCCCATTACACGGAATTTCAGTCTGCCAAAAAAATTTCTCCAGGCATCTCTTTGGGAACTAACAGCTCCCTCTGATTCAGAGACAACTGTTGTGTGGCAAGTTTTTCCTGCAGAAGATGGAACTATTTTCTTTTACTGGGGTGAAATTGTATGCAATAGATGAGGTTATTTGGGGTATTGCATTGCTTATTTTTCATGAAGTTGTTTGTGCTTTTACTGTCCTCAAGGGTGTCTGGTATCTCAGAAAGAGCGTGAAGACAAGGAAAGACCAGTCTCAGCGGAGGGTCTGTGTACACTGCAATTAATACCTCCAGACAGCCCAAGTTGATTTAAATGAAAGTTTGGATAGAGGCTACATATTTCTAGCAACCAATTTAAACCCTGGAACTTTATCAGCATTATAAGGATACTGAATCTCTCCATTAACACATTGTAATTCTTTACCTTGTTTTAGGAAGCAAAGCAGGAACCTGATTTGTTCTACGCTGGATCCCAACGGTGCACCACCCTTTGAGAGACATCACTGCCTCCAAAATTGAGTTAGTCCATCTATGCAGTCATCATTAACAAGGATCTGCTGCTCCAAGGAAACAGCATCTTAGAAGCTGGGAGTGATCCTCACTTGAATTGGTGCCTTAGCACTGCAATGCAGCAAAGAAAACAAAAAAGCCTTGGGAGTTGAGCAACACTGTGAAAGGTGATGGCCTGCACTGCAGTTGTTGCATTTCCCTTTTAGTCAACTTGCTGATTTGAGGGCTGGGGGAAAAGCCCAGCAACTTACCAAGACATGGACTGTCATATTGAAAGTCACCTTCTAGTCTTCTCTGATAAACCATGTAACAAAAAGCTGAGGAATGAACCATTGAGTCTAAAACTGTGAGCTGAGTTTGGGCTGAGCACCTATCTGAAGTTCACAGCATGGACACATGGATCTTCCACCTGGAGCTGTGGAACCACGGCTCTTACACTGAAGGGGTGGGAATGAAGAAGCATTTTGATCAATTCCCCAGGGTACCTGTCCATGAACCACGTGCATCCTTTAAAACACGTGACTAAAATCCTTCTTTTTATTGAGAATGACTTTTGCTCAGCTATAATCAAATCTGGTAAATGCATCCTGCAAACAGAGATGTAATTCCTTGAGCCTGATATATGTAATCTTACAGTGATAAGATTAGGTCCCGCACAAGAAAAATCCCTTTGGATTGTAGCCATAAAACATTCTGACAAAAGTGAACCACTCTGTGCCTTGTTTGTTAGCAGACTATTTACTCAGCCCATGGCTTCCTTGTTCTCCTTACGTAAACTTCCTCAAGGCAAACACACTGAAAACATTTTCCATGGAAAACGTGTCCAACGTAATTCCATAAACAAAGTAGTAAACAGGGACTGCAAATGCAGAGAGCCACCTCCTGGCAGCTATGGGGAACGAGTCACACTCATGAAGGGCCAAATCTTTGCTTCTTTTGCCAAATAATGTGTTTAAAGACAAGGCACTACACATGTAATGTGAACTGCACAAGCAGAGGGACCTTCTCCAGACATGTATGGCAAGAGAGAGGATGTTGCTGTTTTCAGACAAGGAGTAGCCTTGTCTGCCCAGTGCCCAAATTCCGCTGGATGAAAGAGAAACCAGGAGAGGAAAGGAGGAGTAAGGACTCTCCACATGCCTGCAGCCTTCAGTACATCCCTCACATTTATATTATTACCTTCATAGATCCACAGAACTGTCCTAACCTTTCTACAGCCTTCTTCATATGGTGGTGTTTGGTGTCAGCTTCCCTTTTGCCTTTATTCCTTGTCTCCTGAAATTATTTCCCTTCAGAGTTCTTAATTTTAGTAGATGGGTGCATGAAGTTCAGTCTCCTCAGAGGAAGACCCAGAGTCTTCCCAACTGAGCTTCCATCAATTTCTGCTCATGTTTATCATTTTCAGGCAGTTTATGTGTCTCCTCCAACACAGCTTTCAGTCTCTCCCAGTTTAACACTCTGTAAATGCCACTAATGTGCTCTTTATTTCCTCTTCCAGGTATTTAACCAAGATCTTACATTAAGGGCAGCCTGGGCACAGACTCTTACAAGTATCCTGCTGAAGCCTCCTCATCCCTACCTAATCCTAGGATAAAGAAATCTGGTTTTGGATGGATGAAGTGGTAAAAGCAGAAGGGTGCTGGGTAATTTGGGGGGAGATGACCACCTCAGCAGCAATCCAGCCTCACACTGCCCCTTCCACCCTCATCGCTGCTTGAAAGGATGGGGCACAAGTTCACACAGCCAGGATTCCCATGTTTTTCCCTTATCCTGTTCCAGGTTCTCTTTTTACTTCCACAAAAACTGGAGGTATTTAGTATCTCTGAGGCTCTGCAAACTTCAGAGAGGTTTCAAAACTTTCCAGAGGGAAACAGATCACAGATGGCTTACTTCCCCAGGAAATGAAACTAAAAATAAATGAGGAAAAATTCTCTACTCTCAAGCTCTGTGACCCAGGGTCTGCTCTGCTCAGACAGCAGCCAAACGGGTGTTTGGGAAAGCACATTTGGCCAAATGTTTAATGAGGTTTCCTAAATATATCGTAGATTATTGATGGAGCTCAGATGAATTCCCAGATCAAGTAGCACAGTGGGAGATACAGGAGTAGGAGCTTCATTCCCCACTGCCCAGTGTTCTCTTACCGCTCTGCAGTATTTGGTGGATAATGTTGTGTATCTCCATAAATCAGAGAGTATCTCCTCTAATTTTAAGTCTTGCCATTGCCATTTGGTGTCTACCTATTAAAAAAAGCAAAAATAAATTGTATTCCCATGAACATAGATTTTATGTATTTTCTTACTATCCTACATTCATTTAGCACAACTAGAGCTCAAAGATGGTTGGCACGGCCTTCATGCCATTAAAATGTTGAAAGTGTGAACTGTGTGGCATTTGTTAGAAGTTCTGTCCCACTCCCCTGCAAATCTTTCCTACAGAAATAGGAATTAGCGGATGTGAAGGAAACTCTCTCTTTACAGACAATTATTTGTGTTATCCGAGTGATTATTTGGCAACCAAAGTTTTGTTTTGCAAGAAAAAGAAAACAAACCAGAAAATAAATATCTTCCTTTTCATAACCTGCCTGCCCAAGGGATTTCCAGTGTACATCCAGATGGCATGCTGTGTGTCAACTCAGGGCACAGCTATTCCATTTCACAGCAGGAAGGTGCAGGCAACTGATTTCAGGCAAGGGAACAGCCATTTCCTTTGATGAACTGGGTAATTCTTTGTTCAACATTTAGCCAGATCCAAGCCACGTTATCTACTCTGCTCTCCACATTTGAGCCCATACACAGACAGACAAGCACATTCATCTTTGTCTTTGAGAATAAAAGCAAAGATAAAACTTTAAACAACTATTATTCCTGAAAAAGATAATGAAATTCTGGTTGCAGGAAGCCCGCTTCCTCCTGCACTGATAGATCACCCACTGTTGTGGGACCACAGTTTGTTTACAACAAACAGCAACTTGGGTTTTATTTTTACATCTTTATCTTCGCTTGCAAGCAAAGGCAGAGCATTGAGCTGAAAGGTAGGGAAGGATTAGAAAGGTGATCTGCTACATCCCCACTTCAAGCCAACAGGCAGAACCTTTGGAACATGATGTTATCTGCTTTGCATATTGATACCTATGATCGTCCTTACTTACTGACCCTCCTATGTGAAATATGTCTATGAGACTGCAGAAAAAACCCACCGGGAAATACACAAAACATCTACTGTTGGTATTTGCACCGAAGCTAAATTTTAGATCATGTGCTACAATCATGTGCTGATTATAAAAATTAAAGTCAGCCTGATCATTTCTGACCAGCAGAAGGCAGTAAAATCACAAAATGGAAAAAAACCACCTGATGTTGCTTCATGAACGTAAAACTGGGCTGGTGAATACACAAAGAAAGGAGGAACATCATCCTTTTATAGGATGTTGAGCTGTAATGCCAGTTCCAGACAGCTGAGAAATTCAAGTCAATCCTTCACAAATCCTGCACTTTTTTTTTTTAAGCCCTGGGCTCCTGATACACCCAATGAGTATTTTTAATCAGCTTAAGACAAACAGATTAATGAAGAACCTACTTTAAAAAACACTAAAAAAAACCCCCAAATCCCTCAGGGGAGTGAGAGGAAATGCAGTGGCTCCCATGAGTTTCAGAGAAGAAATAAAGCGGTGAATTGAATCGGAGCACAATCTTCCAGAGGCTGGGCTGGAGTCTGAAGTCCTCCGGAGTGTGGAGATTTGGGAAGCATTTTGCGCTAATGGAATCAAAAGATGCAGAATTTAAAAAAAAATAAAAATCAATAAATACAATGGATAATCAAAACAAAAAAAAAATCAAAAAAAACCCCAAAACTAAACCAACAAAACCACAAAAGAAAACCCTCGCAACCCCCCCCCCCCAAACAAAACCACAAAAAAACCACCAAAACCCAAACTAAAAACCCCAACAAAACAAAAGTCCTCCCCAAAAAACCCCACAGACAGAAACACTGTTAAAGGGCAGCTGCCGACTCCGTGACAGGCCGAGCTTCCCGCTCCCGCCCACCTTCCTGAGGTTTCGCCTCCAGCCACAACCCGAACCCCGATCCCCTCAGCCCGCCCCGCCTCCTCTTTCCGTCCTGTTCCTCCCTCCTCTTCCTCCCTCATTCCCTCCTCTTCCTCCCTCCCGCCTCCCAGCCGCTCTCCGACCGGACTACAACTCCCGGCGTGCCCTGCGCACCCTGCACGGCTCGGCCCGCCGCGCCCCCGCCGCGGTGCCCGCCGGGAGTTGTAGTCCCCGCGCCGCTCGGCCGCGGCGGGCGCAGGGCCGGGAGGCCGCTTGGGTGCCCGGGCGGCTCCGGGAATGGCGGGGGCGGCTCCGTGAGAGGTGGGCGAAGGGCGGGGGCGGCGGGACGGACCCTCCGCGGGCTCGCGTGTGCCCTGCGGGGTCGCGGTGGGTGCGGGCTCCTGCTTGGCGGTGAATCCTCCGCGGGTGAAGCGTTCCATCTCCGCTGCAGGGTTTAACGGGGGGAAAAAATAATCTGGGTTGGTTTGTTTGTTTGCTTGTTTGTTTTTTCACCCGGCGGCTTCAAAGTGTCGTTTTTAACTGTCTTCGTGTGTGTTTGCAGCTCCTTAAAAATGACCTCCGGGAATTCCTCGCCGTCGTTCTTCCGTGTGGGTTTCGCTGACTGTCGCTGCCGCTGGTTCAGGTTCTTCCCAGGTAGAAATCCAAAGCAAGGGGGTCTTAATTCCTAGTTAATAGAGATAATTCGTTTCATAATTATCACGTTTAGGCTTCATTCATTTCATTTCGCCTCCCATTGCGGTTGCATCAGCAGGTTGCGTTGCTTTTTTCCTGTAAATGAAAACAAATCCTGTTATTGGGGAGTTTTGGAGCATTTCTCCATCACTGTTAACAAACCATCCTCCTCGGAGGGTGGACAAGGGGGGCTCTGAGAGGTCAGGAATTCGAGTTTCCTTTATAGGTGTGTCCTGCTGCTCCATGAGGGAGCATCGTCCTGGGAATGTGTATTCAGGTAACTTCTTACAAGAGTTATCAGTAGAAAACCACTGGCTTGAGATTTAATAATTTAATAATTTTGTGCCCCTTGGGCTTGGATCTGTATTCCCCGGGACCATCTCCTGGTACTGTTCCATTAATTTCAATGGAACTCCTACTCATGCCTTCTTCTATTGATGGGAAGAGCCTGTGTTTTCCCAGTGGAATAAGTGTCTGATTTGTGTTACCATTCTTTTGGAAGCCCTTTTTGCATCTTTAGTATAATGCCAGGGAAGAAATGCAAGTGGAGGGAAGATAAATGTGTGACCATTGTCTTTCGGAGGAAAAAGAGCAGCTTTCTCCTTTAAATAATTTTGCCTTCAGGCCCTTTCAGAACTGCAGAGTTTATTTCATTTTTAATTTTAGCCAGAGGAAGCTTTTATAGGAATTGGCTTTTAAGGCAATCAGTGGCCTTTGCATAAATGACTGTTGCTGGTGGATCATGTAGGGACAGACAGGACCAAACACACGTCCTGGAGAAGTTCATCTTACTGATTTTGGCATCTAGAGCTGATGATTAGGCAGTCTTTCCTTTTCTTCCTAAAGGAAAAAGAGAGGGGAAAAAGGCAAGAAGTTAAAACCCAGTTTGAAATAGTCTTTTTCGACCCTCCGCTACACAATCCCAGCTTGACTCAAGGCCAATCGCAGCAGGGTTGTAGCCATTTCTTATCTTCAGTGACAAAAAAAAAAAGCAGACTTCCCCCACGTTTGTGAGCTGGCATTGCTTCTTTTTCTGTCAAAAAGCAGATTTTTGTGAAATAATATGATGGAATAGTGGGAAAACATGCTAGGGAGGGGTTGGGCAGCAGAGTGAAACAATGAATCTGTTTAGCACCCTCAGGCTCTGATGATATTGCCACCCTGACAGCTTCACTCTCTCTTCAGTTACACTGTCAGTGATTAAGTTTTACTTAAACTGGGCTCCCAGTGGAGAGAACCGACACAGTTTAGTCTATGTCCTGCTTTGGATCCCAATTCAATGGGGAATAACACATGGAAAGGTAAATACAGTTCTAGGTTCTCCTTTTAAAGTAAGAAGGTTGTCTCCTGGCCCGAGCTTTTTAATTAAAAGAGATAATTCACTTTTGCTCACATCATCCTCTGGTGTTATCAGGACTTCCTGTTGATGCCGAAGCTCTTAATTTTCCAGTTGTCTGGGCTGCCAAATATCATCCAGAAAACTTTCTGTTTCAAGTAAGTTTAAGTAAACCACTGACAGAATACACATGGTGAAGGAAACTGTTAGTTAATAGCAAATTTCCTGTTACAGAAAGGTGCAGAAAGATGCATCTTCATCTCACTGCTGACTAAAACGTGTGTGCTCGTGTGCCAGCACAGGTTATGTGGTCTACAACAGTTTGCTGTGCAAGGGAGAGCTGTTGGAGAACATTATATTTTATTTAGCTTTGTGTAGTGCTTTTATTGGTGTGTATTTGGATTTAAATTATTTTATTACTTATTCATGGAACGTGGGATCGCTTCTCAGTGTCTGAGAGTGGAGGATTCTGCGAGTTTATTGCTGTTTCTGGCCATGTTGTGCTTAAGTACCTGAGTGGGGGATGCTGTGCCCATGGATGTGTTTGTATTTGTGTTTTTCCAGCAGCAGAATTGAAAGCCTTACAAGACAGCGATGGCTTTTTCTCTAGGATTTGAATATGGAGGCCACAGGGACAGATGAAGTAGAAAAGATAAAATCAAAGTTTATGTCTGCATGGCACAACATGAAATACAGTAAGTGGAGCAGTGGCTGGTAAGATCCTGTCTCCATTGAAAGGAACGGAATGTTTCTTGTTGACATGAATGGGATCATGATTCAGAAACATAACTAATTAATAATAAAAATGCAATATGGCCTTTGAAACAGTTTTTGCTTTGATACTGTAAACAGCCTGATGAAAAAACTTCTTAGCTTTTCATTTGTCAAATAGATTTGCATAATTTCTTTCTAAATTACTTACTTTGAAAACAGTAAATACATTATGTAAATGATGCTTGATTTGCATAGGCTTTTAAACAGGGATAATATGGAATCATCTGCATAAAGTTTATTTTTAAATGTACTTTTCTGGAAAAAATAGGACAGTGTGTGAGATACAAACTCCACTGAAGAATCTGCTTCACACCCTTGAGTAACGTCCTTTTCCACAGCTGAACATCAATAACTTACCTATGAACAACCAGGTTTTCAAGTGTGCCCTTTACTAATCTGTCCTTGATTATTCTGCTTTCCCTTTAGAACTGAGGTTGCTCAGATTTACCATCAGGTTTCTGATAAATTTTGTTAATTCTCATAACTGAGCCTTGGAGATCTCTGGCAAGATGAAAAGATCCTTTGTTTTCTACTTCCTTTAAGGCTACCACGTGGTTGAAGGGGAATAGTAGCCATTGCACCCTGTATGTGATTTTTTTTATGAGACCAAAACCCCATTTCAGTACTTTTTTGTTTTATTCCTCTTTCAAGGGTTACCTTTGCCTTAACCAGATGCTGTCAGCAATTCCTTTTTGGAGTACTTCAGTCACAAATTTGTATTTGTTTTGCATCTATTTTAGGTTGGGTGTTGAAAACAAAAACTTACTTCAGTAGAAACTCTCCAGTCTTTCTGCTGGGAAAATGTTACCACTTCAAAACTGAGGGTGAGTACAGAGCACTTCCCTTATTCCAGCCTTACTCAGCAGGAGCTCTGTGGATGAACTTTTATTCTTCTAGAAAGACTGTCCTTAACAACGACCAAATTCAAAATGTAAATATGAAAAGCTTAGAAAATACTCATTGAAATGTCCACCACTGATGCCACCCATCCTGATTTATTCAGATTTTGCACTGAAGCCTTGTTCTTCCTGTGAATATTAGTGTTGTAATTTGCACGTTACTTCATTTACCATCAATTTGGGATTTTTTTTTCCTAAAAACCTCCTGGTTGAAATGGTGACAGTACCTGTACCAGGAGTCACTACACCAACACCTTCATTATCGTTTTCCAGTGTGCACTTTTCTAAGTCTCTCTATCTATATATATATTTGACCATTTACAGTTGGGTGAATTAAGCAGTTACTTGCAGGTCAGTGATTCCACTGGCATGGTGATGTCTGCAGTGCTGTTTTTTTCTTTTTCCTCTTTTTGTTTTCATCTGACCCATTTCTGTTACATTTGCTTTCCAGTTTTCCTTTCTTGTATTTGAAGCAATTGTTACTTTTTGTACATTTGCCCTGTTTTTCTAACTGAATGTTGTATATCTGTTACTTGCTTTCTAATAGAAGTGCTGTATCAACTTAAACTGTGCTTTGCCTTCCAGAATCTGGTGAGCTCTCTACAGATGGGTCCAACTTTGATAAAATCAACACAGAGATTTCAGGAAATGTTGAGGAGTTTCGTAAAGATTTTATTTCCCGGATCTGGCTGACATACAGAGAGGAATTCCCTCAGATAAAGGGGTCTGCATTAACCACAGACTGTGGCTGGGGCTGCACACTGAGAACTGGGCAGATGCTGCTGGCTCAGGGCCTTATGCTTCATTTTCTTGGGAGAGGTGAGTTATGGGGGCAGATCTGCGTGTGGGATCAGCACAGGCGTTCTGAGAGAGCACCAGGGCATTGCTGTATCCCAAACCTGAAGGGCAGGCTGGTTTTGCTTCTGCAATCCTCATTACTGTTGGAATTGTCCCACTGCAGCAATGATTGAGCTTGTCCTACCCTTCTATTCTGAAAAAGGGAAAACCAAAGGAAGCTTCTGTGGTGTTTCCAGTATCCAGCTGTAAAGTGAAATATCACAAAAACTTTGTGATCTTCTACCTGGTTATTCTCCTTATCCATGCACACGTCCAGTTACCATGAAATTCGGTCATTTCTTGAACTCAAGATGGGGGAATGAGTTGCTGAGCCCATAGCTGTGGGCTATGGCAAAAGTGAACAGTTTCTTTTATCATCTTTTATCAGTTTTAAAGCTGTACATTATTGAATTTCTCCTAGTATTAATATATTGAGTTCCTGGAAGGATTCTAATCTAACTTCAATACATCATTCTCTGTGTGGAAGTTGTCACTATGTCATTTCCTCCCTTCCCCCCCGTGTACTTAGAGAGGAACTTGCCATTTTTCCTTGCCATTGTCTATCCAAAACACTCCCTCAGTCCCAGCCAGATGAAGCAGCTTCAGGAGCTGTGGGGCACTTTCTGCTGTCACAGGCTGAGTTTGCATGTCCTCCCTGTTCTCCCAGGCTGAGCCATGGCCTGCAGAGAGGTGTTCTTGTAGCTTCTTTGCATCCCCTTCCCAATCTCTTTCCTAATCTCCCACGTTGCCCCTTTCAAACACTCAGCCATGTCCTCTGTGCCCCCCGGTTGTTGTCAGACTGATCCAAGGCGCGGGGCCTGAACCACCCGCGCGTGCGAGAGAACACAGTGTATTGTTTGCTCAGCCCTTTGTGGGATCCCGGCAATACTTCAGCGGGAGATGGTTCTGAAAGCCTGTTTTGATAATCCTTTGCACTTACTGTGCAAATATGATGTAAGCTGTGAAAGTGATCCCAACCCAGCTGCACCACAAAGTCCCCATTCTCAGCAGTGGCGGGGCAGAACTGTCGGGTTGGCTTGTTGAATGTTCCTTTGGCTGGAGATATTTAAGTCATTAAACATCCATTATCCCTTGCAACTGACTGCAGATATCAAAATGTATGCAAATACTTCTGCTGAGAACACAAATCCCTTAAATATCACTTTTGTTATACATACTCTTTGAAAAAATTCAGAATCTGGTCAGAAGACTCCCTGTGGGCAGGTGTGTGTAATGGCTCGTTCTGAAGTAACCCCAAACAAACAGCCCCAGGTTTCTATCTTTAAAATCCGTGGTTCCAAAGAATTCCTTGCACTGTCCCCCATGCATCCTAATTTGGAAAGTGATGGGGTAATTCCAGAGTGCAAGTGATTCTGTGGCAATCCAGTGCACAGGAAAATGGAGTATGGATGGTCTTTCTGGACTACTTTGCTCCTCACCTGGTCTTCTGACAGCTGGTGAATTATCTTTTGAAAAGTTTTTTATGAGGTCTGGGCAGCTCTGGAAACATATTTAAGTGTTTACACCAAGTTTTTCATGGCTGTTTGCTCTTTTCCCAGAGATATTTTCATTCTGGTTTAATGGTGTTGTTTCTCTTGCAAAGCAAAACTTGCCTGCAGTTTCTGGCTGGGATACTTACACTTCCACTGCCATGTGGAATGTTCCAGATGTTACTGAATGATATTGTAAAGGAGGTTTTATTTTAAATATTAAGGCACTGGTAGGTTTTGCTTTGAAATGCCTGTGCTTAAGACACTGAAAGATGAAGCTGACAGTGCAGGAACATTGTGTGAGGATGTTACACTGAGGTGCACATGCCTGGGTAGGTGTTACAAGTAGTTGTTTGAACCTGTGAGAGAGAATTCCAGACATCTGACTGTTCCCTAGATCTGCTGAACCCCATTCTGCTGTCGGAGGAATGCTATGTAGGATGCATCCTTAGAGAAACCTTCAGCTAAAAATGCAGGCTCTGAAGATTGTGCCGAATAGCATTTAAACAAGTTTGTCTTGTAATCCAAAATCACAAATTTAGTGAACGAAGAAATCTTGCCTATTTTTTTTCTGATCCGCTTGGACATTTTGCCAGGAAGGAGTGTTTGTTTTTACATCAATAATTTCTCAGGTTTGCCTGGTTTTCTTTTTTAATAACTGACAAACCAGAAGAATTAAAAACAGCTTTTGAAACTTGTTTTTTGATGTGGATAAAAGGTTGGAAGAGGCTGCCCAGGGAGTGCTGGAGTCAATGTCCCTGTAGGTGTTTAAGAAGAGACTGGATGTGGCGCTCAGTGCTATGGTCTGGTAGACAAGGTGGTGTCAGGTCAAAGGTTGGACTCGATGATCTCAGAGCTCTTTTCCAACCTAGTTGATTCTGTGATTCTCTTTTTGAGTAGTACTGAATAGCTAACGTTCACATTTTTATAAGTGAAGGAGTTCTGACCTGTGTCTTGTAACCAGGTATCTCTTGTTTATTCAGCTGACTGGGATGGTGGAGTATCAGATACCAAAACAACAACTGGGTTATTTTATTTCACCTGTCATTCAGCAGAAAATAAAAGGAAACCGGAATTACTGAAACTACTCTGCTGGAATTCTTTGTTTACATTTCAACAGCAACATTTGTGGCGTGGAGTGTAAAATACATATTATTGGTTTAAAGAGCATGGAGAACAAGGGGAAGTGCTTTGCTTAATATAACAGAAAGTTAATATAAAGCCTGATTAACCTTGTTTTCCTTGCTGCAGCCTGGGTGTGGCCGGAGGCGCTGGACATGGACTCAGACTCGGAGTCCTGGACATCCCACACGGTGCGGAAGCTCACGGCGTCCTTCGAGGCGTCGCTCACGGCCGAGAGGGACCCCAAGATCCTGCCCCAGCCACAGCCCCAGAGGAGCACGAGGAGGAACTGGGATGTCAACGAGAGGAGAAATGAAGCTTATCACAGAAAAATAATCTCTTGGTTTGGCGACTCCCCACTGGCAGCTTTTGGCCTGCACCAGTTGATAGAACATGGGAAGAAGTCTGGGAAAATGGCAGGGGATTGGTACGGCCCCGCCGTCGTCGCTCACATTTTAAGGTAAAAAAATACCTTCATTCTTTGTTACCTTTCTTTGTTACATCACAGAGAAGCATTTCAGGCTGTCCTGAAATTACTTCAGCCTAACTGAGCATCAAACTGGTCATTATTGGCTTTGTAAAATGCCCATATTAGGAGCAATTCCGGAGATTTTCCAGAGGCAGGTAGGGAAAGAGCATTCAGTCCCTGCACCTACTGCTGAGCTTTTATCAACCTTATTTTAGGGAAAAAGACAACATTCCTGTTTTCCTGTACAATCCCAGGTATCTCTCACAGACCTTTTCAGCAGAGCTGCATTTAATGAAATGTTCTAAAAACTAACCACTCTTTCAACCTTGGAACATGCATAACATTAGAGGGTTTTTTTTTTATACTGTAACCTGGGGGCTGTAATGTACTGATAGTGTAATGAAATGTCAGAGCTAAAATTGATGTTTTCAGCATTTCTTTGCACACATCAAATTCTTGTGAAACTGTAAATGTATGGGACTATTAATATTATAATTATATCCCAGTAAAAGTAAAGGGTCTATGACATTCAGTGTGCTTAAAAAAAAAGTCGAAAGTCAAATTTCTCTATACTGTGTGCCTTGATATGCCATGTCTTTGAATATTTTTGGGGTTTTTTATAGTCTTATATGCTTATGTTCTTAGTGGGTTCCAGTTTACCCATAAACTGAACCGCTACTAAGTCATTTAAGGAGCAGAAGACAAAGTTCATACATTTATATGTACATACTTATATAAATAGAAAAAAATTATATTTAGTGTAGAAGTATGTTAATCTGAAGTGCAGCTGAACTGAAATAATGAGGTGTATATGTGTCACACCTGCAGATTCATGCAGGAATGTAGGAGTTTAGCACTATTAATGTGCTTTTTTCTGGTGATGGAAACTGTCAGAATTCTTTTTGCTTGCTTTAATAAATTACCTATTAAATTATCCGTTCCCCTAATGGGAGCAGGGAGGGATTTGGTGCAGAATTATACTCACCACAACCCCAGTGATGATTTCCAGTCTGGAAAGGTTTCCTTTCCTGGATTTTTCTCTCTTACGGCAGCACTAACAATGTACAGCTCCCTCATAACTTGGGAACGACTGTATTAAAAGATTCTTCAAAATATAGCGTGAAATAAAGAGATAGTGACCGTTTAATGCAAGTATATGTTGAAGTCAAAGGCTAATCTTCTATTTTGAACAGTTTCATTTCTTTACAAATGTTGTCCTTGATTGATAGCCAAGGTTCTGACTATCAACATATTTTTTTTTTTTTTAGCTTTTAGGCACGTTACACTTATTCTTTTGAGGAGAGCCTAATACTGTGATTCTATTTTCAAAAGTTTTGGTGAAACCCTACAGCTTTTTATGTCTAGTCTTTATTTCCATAGACAGCAGGTGCTGTTTTGTAGCTGGTTATATAAACTGAGGTCAAATAAAGAGATGAAAATGTTTGTCAACAAACTTAGCCTTTATCATCAATATACATGACAAAAAAATTGTTATAAATGGAAGGAAATGAGGTAGTGATTAGGAATTCCATTCTAAGGTAATGTGGGGTTTGGGGCTTTTTTTGTGGTTTTCGTTGTTTCATTGTCATCTTTGCATGGGTAAAACACGTTGCGGTATACACTGGAACTTGGTGTCCAGTGTTTAAAAACAAATAAGAAACCCATCCTCCCCCTGTATCTGCCTTGAGTTAAACAAAACGAACTCCCCCTCCAAAAAAAACAAACCAAACGAACATTTACCAAACAATTAAACCCCACCTGCTTCTAAAAGAACATTATGTTTATTTGCTGTTCATTTTTTAAACTGAGAGATTAATTAAGTAGCTTGTGTTTCTACTTAGAAAAGCTGTTGAAGAAGCAAAAGACCCTGAGCTGCAGGGAGTAACAGTCTATGTTGCTCAGGACTGTACAGGTAAATGTTGTGATTTTGTGGATTTTTGCAAACATTTTAGATGCTCTTTGTGCCTTTCAAGAAGTACTTAACAATAGAACTCTGAAGGAAAATTAAAAAATAGGTCCACAAAATTGAGATTATGTAGACAAAGGGCTCTTGATATATGGAGATTGTCTTTTTATGTTCCTTGTTTGGTATCTCACAGTCTCCAATCCAAGCACAGTGTGTTCCCTCAGGAGCCAAGTTCAGCTGCCACAAGTTTGTTGTGTCAGAACGGAGCCTGGGATAGGGCAGACAGGACCCACAACCCTGGGGAATCCAGCAAACTGGTTTAAAAATACACTGTTTGATCAAACCAGTCTCACCTGACTTACACTGACAGTGAAACTTAAAATTCTATTAATTTTTCCCTTCTTTGTCCTGGGATGATTTTTTCGTCTCTCTCAGTTTGGGGGGGATAAGCAGTAACACAGCATTAAGTTTTTTCCCTCATTTTCAATGACTGTGTTGTGTTAACTTTAGGCAGTGAACTTGAGTACTGATTAAAATCAATTATTGCCTTTTTTCCTTTACCATGCAGATGTTTCTGTTAGTTGTAGGCTTTCAAGTTTTAATTATTCCTTTTAAAGGTTTATATGCAGTGAATGAATATTTATTGCCTTCCTCCTAACCTGCCCTTCTTCATTTCCTTGGCAATGTAACTTAGCAGCGGCAATGACCATTCTACAAAATACTGTTGAAAACAGGGAGATGTAACACTGGTTTTGATCAGACTCAGCCAGGGCTGTGTTTCAAGAGCTCGGGAAGATGTGGAAGGGCTGCAGTTCTAGTTTGTCAGACTTTGTGATGCCTTGTTGTAGGTGTGTCTCTAAAACTAGAGGTTGTATTTGAAATTTGGGTATTTTCATGTGTCTCCTTTCAGTCTACAGCTCCGATGTCATTGACAGACAATGTTCTTCCGTGGATTCTGGAAAAGCAGGCACAAAAGCTGTAATTATATTAGTTCCTGTGAGACTCGGTGGAGAGAGAACAAACACGGACTACTTGGAGTTTGTAAAGGTATGAAATGAGAGTTCAATCATTTTTCAAAGAGTAGCACAAGGGGATATGAAAAGCAGCTCCATGATGGTAATTCTCCCCATTAAACGTGTGGTGGGGATTTTACAGTTGAAGGTTGTAAAGTTTGACTTTACAGATTTTAAATTTCCCTATTACAAGATCAGACATAATTGCAGAGCACATGATGTCCCTTGGTAAAGCAGCAATAACTGTCCTGCTCCTGCAGCACTACCTGGAAAGACATTAATGCAGTGGCTCAAATTACAAATGGTAATTTAATATAGCACGACTCTTAATAGCATATGTAACTAAGGATCAGGCAGTGTTTTAAAATATAAATATACTCAAGCCCTTAGTCTGCTTCTTATTTCCTTAAGTATCAAATGCTTTAGTTGTTGCTTGTCTGTTCTTCACATTTTCTTATGTCTTTTTCTTCCCCTTAAGAGAGGGGATGGAATTACTTGATATCTTTAGTCACTATTCAAGTATTTTCTCACTATCTGGATGAATAAATACATACAAATAAAAATGAACTGGAAACAAGTAAAACTCAAGGAGAAAGCAGAGGGAAGGAGGGTCTGTGCTGTCCTTTCTTTTTCTAGGAGGGGTTCTGCTGGCACCTGAGGCTGTGCTGCAACCCTGACTCTTGCTTCCCTTAGGGAAGACCTTGTTCTCTTAGCCCTGCTGCTTTTATTTCATTTTCCATACTGCTTTTTTATCTGTCTTTAAATTCGTGTTTTCATTTTTAAAATGCCACAACGTAGTAGCAAGAGCAAAAGCTGAGTCTGTAACATTATTTTTTGTGACTGTCTCTTCACTGTCAAATTTCAGGAAAACATTTGGTTTTTACTGGCATGGGAAGACAGACCAGCAGAGCCTTTTAAGTGATGAACTTAAATTGTTATTCTTTCCTGATTATTTTCCTTGTATTTTCAGGCAGTTGGTTTTGGAAAAGCTTTTGTTTTAGCCAGTACAGCTGGTTCACTGTGTGATTCCTGCTGTCACTTCCCAGGCCTTTTCCTGCCCTTTGCAGGCTGATGGAGGCTGTGATAAGAGGGCTTTCAATTGCATGAATTAGTCACTCCAGTCTCTGCCTTGACTGGGCACAAGAAGTGACTGAATTTCTTGGAGTCTGAATTTAAGTTAAAAATGCAGATTTTAGAATGTAGCATGAGAGGTAATTTCTACAAAGGATTTTATATTTATGGATGAAAATTGATAAATTTTTTATAATTCACTTTTACAGGAAGCTTCCCATAGATGAAGCAGTTATCCATTACTCTGGCTAGCTTTGCTCCTCTCTGTTCCACTGGCAAAGGATGTGTCTCCTTGGCTGTTTGAGCCTTTGTCTCTGATCTGCCTGAATGTTCTGTGATTCTCAGCCCTCAAGGAGCATTTTCTAAGAAAACCTTCTCATTCATATTTGAAATAAATTTTCTAAGAAAGCTTCTCATTCATATTTTAAATAAGCATCACTTTTTTACCCCATATAAACCCTCCTGAATTTAACTCTGTAGCATCTCAGGTTGAGGTTTTTAAGTGACTTAGTCATTGTCTAAGCAGGGAAGATTTCATCTCGAGAAGCTTTGGTCTTAGTAATATAAAAATAACAATCTTTTTGTTGAGAGAAATGTTCTCCACTTATACAGTGATAATGTAAAGGTTTTACTTTGAATGGTTGATCTCTTAGAGGAGAGAATTGAGATATGTCTGCCAGTTAATGAAGATCTCCTGTGCCTCAACTGACAGCCTTCTGGATTGTGTTCCCAGTTTGGGCCAGCATCCAAGTTTTTGGACCCAACACTTGCCAGTGCCACAAGAAACCCTCTGTGATTTATGGACATTTAAAGGCTGTCCAGTTTTCAGAGTATTTAATAGTTGTGGGCTTAATTGGCATGAGGACAGTTGGGCTCAGCTTTCCTAAATGCTCAGTGTTGGCAAAATGCAGCTCCTGCTGGAGTTAGTGGGATAACTGATGGAGAATGTGGGATAACTGATGGAGAACTGTGCTAAGCCAAGATTGAAGAGTTACAAAAATTCTAATGAACCTCGAGAAAATGAGAAGAGTAGAATTACTCGAAGGGAGAAGGAGGAAAGTCCTCTGTCCCTTCATCCATCCCTTGTGATAGAGAAACGGCCAGGGGTGTTTTCCTCGGATTGCCCGTGCCTGCATCCAGAGCTTGTGGGGATAGAGGAGTTTTGGTCAGTTAGACTGCAGAAGTGTTCTCAGCTTGGCAAAACTGTTGTCTACAGGTAAATCCTTCTCCCCAGAACTGGCAAGTATATCCATAAAATCAGCATCTTATTAAGTAATAGGTCTGCTCAGTTGATCCCAGCCCTTTTCAGCCTGGATGAACAGAAATAATGTAGCCTGTGGTTGGGACCCCAGCTCTTTCGCTCCTTAGTGGATCCTGGTTTTGCCATAGGTGGAGGAGTCTATTCCTTTGTTTCCACTTGCAGACTAAAACAATTCCTGTATTTCACCCCTTTAAATTAGGTGTATTTGTACTGTCCCTTCCCCAAAGGTGCTGCTACAGATGGTTCTGATTCCTCTGCCCTCACAGGCAACAACCGGAGAGATTTATGGGGCCTGTCTGTTGTGTGTTTGTCTCTCCTCCCCAGATTTTGGGTGGCTGTTTTTAGAGCTGGATCTTGTAATTAGTCTTGCTCCAACTGGCATTTGATGTAGAAGTTGATACTCAGGCCAGACTTGTCCATTTGAATGCAAAAAAAAGTATTTTGACTAAGCAAGTTGTACCACATTATGTTTTATTTCCTTCCCAAAAATAATACTGCCAATTTTCTCAATGCGTAGGCATCTCATGGAAAGAGGGAGGACTTTCTCTGGAATATCTGGTGTGTGTTTTCACTTGGGTCAAGCCCCAGAAAGTCATGAAGTCAGTCTTAAAAAAAACAAAAGAAATTATTTGCCTAAAACAAGTAAAGAGCAAATATTTCACTTTAATACTTACTCTGTTTAATACTTAGTCTGTTTAACGCCGTCCTAATGACATAATGTTCTTCTTGTAGGGAATTTTAAGCCTGGAGTACTGTGTTGGAATTATTGGTGGCAGACCCAAGCAGTCGTATTACTTTGCTGGATTCCAAGGTTAGTGTTTTAATGTGTTATGTCTCTTCAGTAGTTTTTTCTCTGAGTTAGGAAGTTAATATCAAACCAGTGGGAAATAGCATGATTAAAATAGCAAAATGAGTACCTTATTAATTCATCATATCTCCCCAAGTCCAGCCATTTGTCATTTACCCCACAGAGTAATTGGATTTTCTAAAATGTACATTTAATTTCCGTTGTTGCATAAACAAGGCATAATTTATCTGTTTCACCAAACTTGAGGAGCGTTTGCTGTTGCTGCGTGGCAGTTCTTATTTACCTATTTTCTCTCCCCTGCTTTAAGTGGTGTTAGTTGATGCCTAAATGACAAGCAATATATTCTCCCTGTCAGGATGAAGCAGCGCGATACATTTTTCATACGCAAACTCCAGAATATAATTGTGTGTTTGTAAAAGTAATTTTATCACCAAAAATTAAATGACAGTTTCATCACTTTATAAAAATTCTGCTTATACAAGCATATTTGATTATGCAAAAGTTAATCTGTCCTGCAAAAACCAATGCTTCAGTCAATGAGTATCAGCCTGGCAAGCAGTTACTCGCTGGCTTTTTTTCCAGCTGTTCTGCATAGAAATTGGATTGTAAGCAGTGTAATAATAAGGTGTTTTTTGAATTACTTGTCTTCTGTTTTGTCCTTGTAGATGACAGTTTGATTTACATGGATCCTCATTACTGCCAATCTTTTGTAGATGTCAGCATAAAGGATTTCCCTCTTGAGGTACTGTGGATATAGACCTGGCACTGTTTTCTTCCCATATGAATCAAACACTAATTATTTAGAGATGTTCTAGCTAGCTGCAGCTTTATGGTTTTACAGTTACATGTTATTTATCAATGTCCTGCCCTTCTTTATAGGCCTATAATCAACAAAAATGACCAGAGGTTAAATCTCAATAGGGGAGTTTAATTTTTACTTCATTAATCTTCATCTCTTTTCTTTTTAATGATCAGAGAATCTCAAAAGTAGATGATCACTTCATTTACGTAATTTTACTTCGTATTTGTAGATCTTAAACCTATTTAAATTGGGGGGTTGTTTGTTAATATTTTTGGTTTGTTTTTTTTTTTTTTTTTTATTCAAATTGCAATCAGCATCATGGAGAGAATTACTGTGGTATTCAGTAGTAGGAACCTGGAAACAGATAGAGCTAAAGGAGGTTATTAGAGAACTCAATTTACAAATACCCTGGGAAAACATTATCAGTTACAAGTAAGAGTTCAGTAGCCCCAGTACTCACAGCAGAAATCCTCGGTGCTATCCAAACAAACCCTCCTTGGTCTGGTGTCCAAATTCCACAGGAACTTCCAGCAGCTCTTGATTCAGTGTAGGAGCAGGCTGTGCTCAGACAGCAGCAGCTGCTGCAGAGCAGACCTGGATCTGGATATTAGAGTTGCTCCTCAAGCCATGGTGTTCTGGGAAGCGAAGTAACACAGCTTCAGAAACAACACAGTGCATTAAATAAGGAAGAGGAATGTGCATGTACAGTCCTGATGCTAATACCTTGATACCTTAAACAAAATACCATCGAATAGTATTTAGGAAAAATACTTTTATATGTATACATCTATCTATACATACATAGATGTCTGAAAGGACTAATGTCAAGTCCTAGGGCTGACTTAAAGCAAACACTACATATTTTTCATTACTTATGCTTAACAAAATGCTTTAATTAGCATATTGCTTAATATAGAAGTGTAAGACTTTCTAGAAAATGAGAATGTTCTGAATTAAGCAAATGAACACAGCAGCAAAATGTATTGGGAAATATGCTGGCCAGAAAGTTTGGTTATATTTAGAGCTGCTGTTAGATTTACCCTGCTGAGGTGTTTGGTGGAAGAGCTGGTGAGTTCCAGCTCTACCTGTTTCCCTGTGGCAGCAGCCAGAGATGATAACCCAGATCCTTGGTCCTTTATGCTAATAACTGTTTTACTACAGTGCCTCTCTGAAGGTTTTACAGTTTAATTGGGAAACCAGACAAAAGGTGGGAAGAGCACAAAGCGGCAGAGCTGAAGTGACTTCCTTAAGGTCACGCCGTAGCTCAGTGGGCAAGCTATAAAAAAATACCCATCTTTTTGGTCTCTGTTGCCCTGACTCATCCTCCAGATTGTGCTGCAGACTGGCATTAATATGAACTCCCAAACAATAATATGGTTTAAAACTGTATTTTGAAAGTATGTGAGCTGCCAACTGGGCTTGGTCGCATCCTAATGCTTCCTGCAGACGGGAAATAGATTGCAATTTAATGCTTGGTGCATTTAATAGTATTATATCTTTGTCCAGAAATGTCAAAAGTAAACAGAAATTGCTTTCTTAGTGTGGATAGTTGCTTGTTAGATTTATCTGTAGGGAGTATTTTCAAAATTGACAAATTGTCCAGAATAAGTTAGAAATCAATCCACTCTGTATTGGCTTCCAGCATCCATTTGTTTGGAGGAGTGGGAAAAAAAAAGCCTCCCCACTTCTCTTTGTTGTGCAGTGATTTGTGTAGCATTAAACCTCCTGCCTTGACAGTGCAGCGTGATTGTAGGGACAGGGCTGTTGCCAGAATAGGATGTGTGAAGCAAGGTTTGATTTATTCAATTGACGAGTCAGGAATTAATATTAAAAATAGAATTTATGTACAGAAAATTTGAACACTGAGGAGAAAAAACAGTGGCTGAAATCAGTGTTGTACAAATTGTACCAATTATCTTTGCTCCTATTTTTTTAGCAGAAATATCTTTTAGGTTTAGGGAAAGTTCCTGGAACCCAAACTCAGCGTTTGAGCCCAGCAGGAGCTGTGTGGTGTGGAGAAGCTGGATCAGGGATGTTGGGGATTTAATGGAGGAAGGACTGTGGGGTTAGAGGCAGAATAGAGGGGACTGGTTACCTCTGAAAGACAGGTGATGTAATAATTTCAGTCATTGGACAATGAGCTTCGCCAAAACTCCTGTAATAAACACCCACAGAATCAGGGTAGATAGGATAGACTGATTTTTTTTTTCTCTGATAAACTGAATGAGGAGCAGAATGGGGAAAAGGGGGGTTTGTATCTGTTTTTTCTTACAGCATGGCTGCTGATAGTTCCCAGCACTGTCAGAGCATCATCTGTCACGGAAAGAGATTTCACATTAGGAAAAACCCATTTGTAAAGTAGGGCATATTGTTTGGCTTTTCCCTACTTGTGGATCATTGTAATATGGTTTTGCTTTTGTGGGTTTTGTGGATTTCTGAACCCATTTCATTTACTAAAGGAAAATGCATGAGGTTGGTTTATTCCATTATGTCTCTTTTATAGAGGCTGGGGGAGGGAAAGGGGCACTGGGCGGTGGTAGTAAAGCAGTAAGATAGTGCAAAAGCTGTTACAAATTCAATTTGCAGAAGAGCACTCACCTCCTCTGCCTTGGGAATATTCATAAAGTATTGCTGGGAGCAGCAGACCTTTGACAGATTCCAAACTAACCTGGTGGTGTGAGCAAGTTTGGGGAATGCAGCGTAAACAGCAGGAGGTTTTATGTGTCTGGGGAAGAGTGGAATTACTTGAATGTTTGGGGGGTGGAAGAAATGACTTCAGAAGTGTGTGCTGGGATTTAATTCAGGTGATGCAGGGAATTGGATGTTAAGCTGTTGGAAGGGGGAAAGTAAATGCATTGGTCTGTGCCATTCTCGACTGTAACCATGTATTTCATGTTTTTTAATCTTGAAACTTGCAGTCATTCCATTGTCCTTCTCCGAAAAAGATGTCCTTCAAAAAAATGGATCCGAGCTGCACAATAGGATTTTACTGTAGGACTGTGCAGGACTTTGAGAAGGCTTCTGAAGAAATCACCAAGGTAGGTGTCCGGGTTCCCAAATCACTTCCTCGGCCACAATGGCGTGTGGGGAAGGGAAGAGAATCAGTTTCTCTCTTCTAAGTAGACGTAATTCTTTTGGGTATATTTATTGCTGCTTTGATCCAGAAATCGGGATTGTTTTTCATTCCATCCGATTTTAGCACATGTAAAAGCTGGGCAGAGCTGGGGGTGTCCATTGGAGCTGCTGCTGGAACCGCGGCAGGAGGGGCCCACGAGGTGGCACTCGTGAAGTGGGAATGTTCCCGAGCCAGCCCTGCCGAGCAGGGATGCCCCGGCCGGGAGGGATGCTGAGGAGGCAGCCTGTCCCTCGGGAGGGATTGGGTTGGAAATGGCAGTATTTGATCCAGCCCAAATTGTGTATTATTCCTGGGTAGCACAAGTGCTGTTTCTGATGGCGTTTAAGGGCAGTGTGGGCATGGTTTGGGAACCTTGTTTGAGGGCTGTGGAGCAGGGATTACCCAGCAAACCTGTCTGATCCTGGAAAAACACTGGTATAGGTTCATTTAGGCCCAAATGTAATTAACTTTTTTCCTCCTTGATTATTGCACTATGTGAGGGACTGAAATGCAGCATCATTAATTTGTCTTCTGAGCTGCAGCAGCAAGAACTGTGGTGATTTTAAAAGTAGTCTCTGAAAAGGATGCAGCGACAGAAGATGGGCATGATATCAACCACAGCAGTTATCTCAGCAGCACAAGGAATTAATGTTTGTACAGCATTGGGAATGTCCTGTTAACTGGTATTAGAGCCCAAAAGGCATTTTTTAAAAACTTATTAGTCTTTATAATCTTCAGTAGGTATTGATTTGTGCTGAAGTTGTTTCTTTGGTTCTTACCCAGAGAGGTAGAAAATGGATTTAAAGAAGTAGAAGTTCCTAAGCAGCAGATGGCTGGAAAGTTCAAATAGTGAAGTTTCTATTCTTCCATATTTTCCTGTTCCGTCACAAAGGAAAGAGTGTAATAACATGGTAAAAAAAATCTAATTACAAAATCGGTTCCAGTGGAACTTCTCTTTCCCTTATTTCCTTCTTTCTGTTTGTTCAAGTTTGGGATTAAATACAGTTCTTTTCTGAACATATGTTGTGAAAATACTCATGGCCGATCCAAGTCTTGGAGCTCTTATTTATCTTAGAAAATTTCTTTAATATTAGTGACATTATTTTATATAAATATATTCCGGGCACTGTAAATTTGAAAATAGAGTAAAGTTTGGATACAGATACAATGTGAGAAACATTCTGTGATCTTTCAATCATCCTTTCATATCCTCTGTGTTTTCCTGTTCTTCCATTATTTTTCCCTTTGTTTGCAATTTCCATGCAGTAACTCTTGAATTACAGAGCCCAGGGTATTCCCAGTGCCCTGTGTGGCTGAACTGAAAAGTGTGAGTTCTCATTGCTTTTTTGGGTAATAAGAGGTGAGACAAAAGAGTTAGTTTTTATTACTTGAGGATAAACATCCAGGGGTAGAGAAATTAGGGCATGGAAATTGAGGGCCCGAGTGGAGTGATGGGTGAAACTCCATCCAAACCATATTCAGGTTACCCTCTGGGAATTGTTTCCCTATCCAAACCCATGACAAAAAATGAATAATTCCTTGGGATTGTTATACAGCTGCCTCTGCCCAGGTTCTTAGCACCAGTGAGAGGTTTTCCCAAGAACTGGACTGATGGAGGGCTGAACTTGGATTCAGTTTAACAGAATTAACCAAATTAACTGTTGTGGCGACAACAGTGACAGTCTAACACTGGAATATTGAAAACATTCATGTTTATCGATAAACTTCTTTAGATACCAACTGTGATGATTTCTGCAGGTTCTTCAGAGTTTCAGATTCTCTGTGCTCTCTGGTGAGATGTGGCTTGGTGACAGTTGCAGGAATCTGAACCTGGTCCCCTCCACTCTTGTTTGGTCATTTCCCTGCCCAGCTCACGTTCTGTACTTACTGTTTCGTCCCCTCCCTTGGCACATGGAGAGACGTTACACACACCTGTGGAAAAGGAAGTTTCAGGGAAAGCTGAGCACAGACAAGGCAGTGGAACCACAGGTGTTTCTTGCCCTTGTTCGGAGGGACCATCACTGAAGGTGTTGTGGTGGATTGGGCACTGGGATGAAGCTTTGGGATCAGTGTTCTGTTCCAAACATTACAACAGCTAAATGCAACTAAAATAGACAAGAACAAAATAAAAAACTTCAGATCACATTAAAAATGAAGGATTTTATTCTGATTGGTTCAGTTTTTAAAATTATTTTTTTTTAAACATCCACTCAATCCCTGACTGCCATTTTTAAAATAGTTTTAAAGATCTGTGTAGGGTGGTTTTTTTACTGTTTTAGATGGGTTCCTCTCATGAAATCATGTGCAGTGATTTTCAGTTCCACTCAGGTGTATCTCTGGGCTGATGTAGTTCTGCATGTCACTGCAACATTGGTCTGTTTTTTAAAAGCAGGTAAGAAAAAGTAAAATAAATAAAATATCAGTGGACAAAACACCCTGAAAGGCTGAGATGTCTTTTAGGATTTGGCAGGTTTTTATCTGCTGTTAAAGGTGTTTTGCTGATCTGTTTCAGTATATATCACTCACCATCACCTGCTTTCTCCATGCTCAGTTTCCTTCTTTATAAAGAATAAAGAATATAGATTTTGGGCACCCTCAGCCTGTGACTGTCATCAGTCTGGTTTGAGCCACGTGCTCCTGACTGGCTTATTTACGTGGGGGTATGTGTTTAAACTTTGAATAAAAACACTGATCATTGTATGTGCTGATCCTCCAATAAAAAACACCTCCTCAAGGTGCTTGGTTGGTGCAGAATTCATACCTGTGCTTGAGGAGAGTCTTGTGGCCATTAACTATTTTGTAGAGCTTTTTTATCTTCTATCTTTTATCTTTTTTATCTTTATCTTTCTTGCACTGAATCAGACAGCAGGTACAGGTGATCTGTGAGGAACAAAATACAGGATTAGGCATGAAATCAGCAGCCACCTGAAGAAGAAACGGAAGTAAATGTTTGTCTGATAGGAGGAGGCGTTTAGATGGTGCAGTGCTTTTGTTTTAATGAGATAATAAAGATAAACAATGCTTTTTTTACTGTGCAGTCATCATCAGATAAATATCACTGCTTACTGAATTTCTTAAGTTCAATTAACGTTTTGGGGGGTTTGTGTTTAACATTGTAGATGCTGAAATCTTCATCCAAGGAGAAATATCCCTTGTTTACTTTTGTCAAGGGTCATTCTAAAGACTATGACTTTGCTTCCAGTCCACTCCATGAAGAAAATGACCTTTTCTCTGAGGATGAAAAGAAGAGATTAAAAAGATTTAGTACAGAGGAGTTTGTCTTGCTTTAAGGACATTTTCCACGAGATTACCGGCAGCTGTCCAGGAGAACACTTTCCTTTGAAAAGATCAAAATGTACGTGTCCTCCTCCCCCAGAAAGGCAAGCTTGGGTCAAATTGGTCTATTTTCATAAAGATGATAATGTTTTATATGTTAATTGTCTTTAAAATGTCATTTACTAATGTATGTACTGATTAGTTTTGCTCACTCTTTGCTCAGAACCAGGTGTGCTGAGGTGAGCCTGGGCTTCCCCTCTTAAAAACCTTGGCCATTCCCTAAATCCCAGGCTGTGGTCCTCATGTCCTTCAGTCCAGGACAAGGCCTGGTGGGTTTTGGATGCATATCCAGAGGTTTGGAGACCGTGTTATTCCTGTTTGTAAGCAGAAGTGGAGTTGTATCCTGTGGGAAGGTTCCAAGTCTCCCCTGTGTTGCCCCAGCAGGAGTTGCTGCTGCCACCCTGACACATCCTGAGCAGCTCCATGCAGGAAAGGTGAGGCTGATGGATCAGGAGTCACTGTCAGCTGCAATCCTGACATAATTATATAGGCTGAATTGTGAGTTAAGGCACTATTTAGCAGTATGATTTTCTAATGGTTTCTCATTAAACTTGCTTTGGAGCCTTAATATGAGGAGAGAAGATAAAGTATTACCTTTCCCCACAATTTTTAAAGGTTATACTGTTAATATTAACTGCAACCAATCAAAGCAGCTCCAGACAATTATTAGAGGAGAGCAGTGTTTGTTTCCTGTTTCAACTACCATAATGGTGAGGCTTCTCCTACTAGTGCAGCTTTTAAATCAAGCCAAGGGGGGGTGGATGTGAGAAATTCTGGGCTGTGATTCTGTTTTTGTTTTGATATGTGTTGTTACTGTACAAATGATTACTTGATGGTGTGTGTTCTCAGATTGCAAACGAATGTACAGAAATAGTTTAATGTTTTAACAAAGTAAATGCAATATTTAAGAGACGTATTAACGCTGCTTGGGAAATAAAAAATGTGTGGAAACATGAAGTGCATGTGCCTTTTATATTAATATTAGATTCTCTAAGAGAGAGTATAATCCTGCATCTAAAACAATATTGCAAGATGTGAATACCCTGTTTATTTGCAATAAAAGCAGATTTTATTGTTGTGTTGTAAACCAAATGTTACCTGTTCTAAGTGCTGTTCAGGCACAGAGGCACAAGTGTTGCTGATTCAAATAATAAGCATCGCATGTGTTCATTAAAGCATCTTCTATGAGGAAGAAGTGACTAATGGATAGATTTCAGGCAGAACTAGATCAGGTCTGTATCTGTGTGTGCATTAGCAGTGTTAACTAATACTCCAAAAAGCCAAAATGAGATTGTGTTCACTTGATTTCAAGCTTAAAAAAACCCCACATAACATTTGTCTAAATTAGTAACCTCTGCACTGCTGAATCCTACTAATAATTGGAATAATATTACTTTTTCTAAGCTGTGTATGAGAATGTTTGTCTTGATCTTAATATTTTTCATTAATGGCCCAGAAGAGGGAGTAAACAATGTATTTATGGAATTTAGATATCAAAATGAGGAGAATTGTGAATGTCAGTGAGAGCTAAAAAGGGGAGATGCCTGGTTAGTGGAGCACAATGTAGCTTTAGTAAAAACAATGCAAACTCTCTGAGTGGTTCCTTTGGGTGACGGTGGCCAGGAAATTAGACATGAAGTTGTACTTTGCTTTCCCATTTTAAAAAAGCAAAGCAATCGTATGCTGCATCATTAAAAGCTTCTGTCACAGAGCAGGGGGGGATAATTGGTGTAATCTGGTGTCACTGATGCTCTCCTTTCTGCTTCCCTTTCCACCAGGAAAGCATTAAGTGATTAGAGTGCACAGAAGAAGAGGGAGAACCATCAGGAGCCTGCAGGGATGGATTTAAGGAAGATTTAACTCGGAGCTCCGTGGCTCTGTTACTGTACAGCTGAAGAGGGAGGGAGGGAGGCAAGCACTGCAGTTTACAAATATGGAGTGGTTGTGCACTGAGGGGGAGAGGAGTTGGAGGGAATGTTCCATGTCCAGGAATGTTTGTACCTCTCTGCTGTGCACTTCCAGGTTCATTGTGGACCACCCAGCCCACTGCAGAACAGGAGCTTTAGCTCAGATAGGAACTGACGGAGGAATTTCCCTTCTTCCACAATTCTACTTGAATTCAGGTGCCTTAAAATAATCCCACATGCACAGAGCTATCTAAGCTAGTTGTGTCTGCAGGAATGACCTTGGGTCTAGAATTATAATGGAAATGCTCAAATGGAAATATAAAAGCTGTAGTATGGAAATGTTAAAAAGAGAAATGTAGTTCTGCCAGCCCAACAGCAGACTTCCCTGCAAAGGTGAAATAGTAGTTTCACTTGTCCCAGGCTTTTGGAAACCTGAAAAAGAAATGTAATGGTTGAAATACCTTTGTTGAACTTAAACAGCAGCTGAGTTTTGGGCCTTTAATTTAAATTTAAATCTTATTTTAAAATTCTTAAGTCTTATTAAACTGAAATCTAAACTTAAATTAAAAATAAAGCAAATCTTTTTGTTTACCCCAAAGGATAAAAACCACAGTGGGTTTTATTTGAAGCCTGCTACAAATAATTGTTAAAAATTAATGGCTATTTTCGGGGGTTTTCTTTGTGTTTTTCTGTACAGGGCTGAAGCACAGACAAGCCCACAAGATGCCCTGGTGCACTTGTGTATAGTGGTGACACAAGTTAAATTACCAAGTTACTAGAAATTAATGTTTTTGGGTAACTACAGGGGACTTTAATTGGAAACTATGTTAATCGTGGAGTAATTCTCTTTACCTCGTCTGCATTAGCTCCTGAAAACCAGGCAATTAATTTGTGTCATCACTGTTGCTGCTGCTGCCTTCAAACACAAACCAAATGAGCATTAGTTACTCACACACCCAGCAGTGGCCTCTTTTCTTAAAGGACTTCCACAAATCATGGCCTGATTACTCACCTGCCCGTTGGAACCAGGGTGGGAGATGCCAAGTCTGGGCTTTTCATCACCCAGCAACCTTTTATTCTTTTCTGCCTTCTTCCTTAGAAGGAGCATTTCTTTGTGTCCTTACTGTATCAAACACACTGCTCCACACAACCTCAGGACCCTCAATAATTACCTGGGACCTCTAGCAAGGATATTGGCCTCATTTTTCAAAGTAAGGGGAGACCTCAGGGTTCTCTTTGCCTTGGCTCTACCTGAGCAGTGCCTAAACCCCCTCACACTTCCAGAGGTGACAGAAGGGTGGTGGTATCTGTCCTGGGTTCCCACATGGTGTAGGCTGAGGGACCTGTCCACGTGTGACGTGGCTCTGCAGCTCCTCTGTGGGCAAAAACCTGCCACCACCTCCCTGTCCCGTTGGCTCTGCAGCCACCCCCATCTCCAGCCAAACTCTTTAAAAAGAGGGACCCTGCAGGCTCTCACCAAAGGCAGCAGCTCATTCCTGACAACTTTCCAGCATGGAGTCTCAGCCTGGGCTGGAGCCTGGGGGAGAAGCCCAGTGCACTGCTCTGACTCCATGGGGCACAGGGGATGGCTCTTGGGAAAGGAGAGACTAGAAGGCTGGTTTTGTCCCATCCTGACTCATGAACTGGAAATTTATAGAATGGCCATTTAGGAGAGGGATTTATTAACTGATGTTGGTAGAGACAGCTGACCTTGGAGAGGAACAGAGCCTGGTACCAGCAGAAGTGCTTATTTCACAGAATCACAGAGTTACAGATTGGTTTGGGTTGGAAGGATCTTAAAGCTCATCTTGTTCCACCCCCTGCAGGGCGTGGACACCTTCCCCAAGACCAGGTGGCTCCAAGCCCTATCCAGGGGGATTTGCAATGCATCTCTTTAAATAAAGACTGCTTTTCCCTCTCTCCAGTTGCTTGTGCTTCAGCAAAGCTGGAAAACTGAGCCCACCCTGATTTGTCACTGTCTTTTGTATTTTTTTTTTCTTTAACTCACCCCTCCAAACCCAGAGCAGTTCAGTTGTGCCCAGTGCAGCCAGAGGACACAACAGAGCTTGTGGGAACGTGTGGAAGGGATCTCCTGTTCTCCTTTAATTACAGTACGAAAATGGCCTCACTCCAAATACCTGATTTATTTCCAGAGTTATTGACAATCTCTTAAAGGGAATGATGGGATGAAAAGCGACCATCAGTGAGTTATGAAATGTCAATAATGCCACAAATGAGCACAAACAGCGGGTTTGAAATCCAGCCCACCCGTGTTCTGTTTGTGCAAGGATTCCATCCAAGGTGAGGGGGCGTTTTGGGGAGGCTGGAGCACCAGCTCTGCTTGTGCCACAGGAGCCTCCAAGAGGGCAAACATGCCAGGTTACTTCATGGCCCTTTAGCACCCTCAGCTGATTCCTATGGGATGCATTTCCCCAGCGCTGCGTGGGAGGCCATGGAGCACAGTTGGGTACAACACTCAGCAGGATTTCAGCCCAGCGCTCCTCACAGGATCCCCAGGGCTGGAGCCTCTGGCAGCACCAAGGTGTTACAGCCTCCCACCAGCTTGGTTAGGCTGTGTCAGCATTATAGAAAGGGATCTTAAAGTGCTGGTGTCTTATTTGCCTTGACAGAAACATGAGAAGAGGCATTTGAGGGAGTCGGGATCAGGCCCTCATGGTTTGAGCCTGTGATTTGGTGTCTCCATGAGATGGTTCTGTTACCTAATTGGATGAGCTGAGCTCTACAAACAGTTCTCTTCCCTGTTTGTAAGCAGTTCACGGGCAGCAGCTGTAATTGTTTGGATCCACGGTGTGAATAGTAAAAAGAGCTTTACTTAATGACTGCAGGAGCCCTGCTCGAGTGAGAGCTCTCTGGTATTTATTCACACCAGAATTCACGAGGCTTTTGTTTTCCATGAACACTCCTGCAAATAAAAACTTGCTCACTCTAATGTTTATGAATAAATGTGCTCGTAAATGCCATCAAAGCAAATCAGCAGGGTTTTATTTATGCAAGAAGATGCTCAAATAAATGTTTGCTGTTTTCACCCAGCTCTGGTGGGTGTTTAGGCTGTGTTAAAGCCAGGGCTTTGTGAGCTCTGCTCAGCTTTCACACACTACCCTTACTCTCCATCTCCTCCTTTCCTACACTCCAATCCTCCTGGTGAATCTCTGTGCCCCAAGGGAACATTGTGAAAGTCAATGTTTTAGGTATTATCCACGTCCAGCATCTTGCTGGGTCAGTGGATAAGGTCATGCAGGGGACTGGGATCACTTGTAGGATGCCCAGGATTGAGAGGACAGGAGGCAAAAGAGATTGTGAGTACAGCCTCGTGCTGTTTACAGACACCAGACACCCAAACCAGCTTTTGCAGCACGTGCTGGCTCCTGCAGCAGGGTGAGGGTCCTGTCTTGCACAGAAGTGCAGTAGGTTATTGCCATCCTGTCTCAATCAGTGCCCTAATTAAATATAGGAGAGGATTTTCTTTCTAAAATGTAAATGTCAAGCCTTGTTAAAGAAAATTAAAATGCACTGAAATGAATGTGGTAGGAACTGTGGAGGTGCTTAAGTGAGAGCATCTGTATTTATTAGGAAGGGAACTAAAAAAGGAAGTATTTTTGGATCAGAGTTCAATCCTTAAACCGGGCCATAAGGATTTTATGCAAATTTCCTTTCAAAATCTGTAATTAGGGACTGGTTCCAGGGGTGAATTCTATGTCCCAGCCTATAAAAACTATAAAGGAATATAATCTGAGACTCACCTCTTTCCAGGATTTATCTGTAAATCTCCTGCTCCTACCAAGATCGTTTGGGATTCTGTGCTGGCCCCACTTTCTATGAGGTGGACTTGAAGACCCAGGTCATTCCCTTCCATTCCCTTGTTCCCTTGAGTTCAGCAGAGCACAACAGTTCAGAATTTTAACAACCTACGTTCAGCAATGTGATCATACCCATTTACAAAAAAACCTTTATGAAGGCATCTGACTATTTCAACCACAGCAAGCCTGAATCAGGAGAGTAAAGCAGAACTTGCAACAGTCAAAACCAAAGTCCTAGATAGGAATGAGGATGGGGAATTCCAACAGAAAACTGAATTGTTTCAAAGGCTTATGGGGAAGAGCTTCAGCTGATCACAGAGATGCTTCAGCTCTCAAATGTGATCTCAGTCTCACCAAGGGTGAAACTTCAGCTGTGTCTGTGCATGTCCTGGAGCAGGTGAAATGTGCCTCTGCATGGCAGGGAGGGAACACAAAATACAGCATTTTTTAAATCCAAGCTCATGTCTTTGCAAATATATAAAGTTTTTTTGGCCTTCCCAGTTCAACCATTGGTTTGTTGTTTCCATGCTAATACAAATTCTTGTGTTAATAGGAGCATGGCCTTGGGTTTCTTCATCCGTATGGGAAAAAGTTACTTGTCTGATGGTAAACAAAGAACAGAAGAATCAATTCACTGTCCTCACTTTTAAAAAGATGGTATGAAGCCATAGTGAAGCAATTTTAATTGTGCCTGTGTAACACTTGGGATCAGTAAGATCATTTGTGTTCTGTTTTTAGGGATCGGGGTGCTCCGGAGCACACACGGCATTAGAAATGCAAAACATGACCGCATGTTCTCAGGGCTCTGTCAGAGGGACATGAAAGAGCACTTGTGCTGGGATGCTCAGCTCTGAGGGTATTCTCTGTTCAGTGTGTATTTACAGAGATGTATGAATATTTGATTAATGAGTCATGGTCTCTGGAGAAATTTAATAACTGTGCTGCTGTACAAAGCCAGCTCCTTCACTGTTAACACAGCTGCCAATAGTGTCACTGACACTGGAGCCCTTTCTGCATCTAATGTATGCTGGGGAGTAAATTCCTTCGTTGCAAGAGAATCCATGGGATACATTATTCAGTTATCTGTTTTGAACTGTTGCAGGCTCAATTTACAACCCCTGATTTGTAAAGATTTTTCCAATGGAAACAAGCAGTGACACGTGAACCATAAAGCAGCAGTTTCACGAGGCCATGTTGTTCCAAAAGTTAGTGGGAAGATCAGTTCAAAAGGAGAGTTGCTTTGAAAATTCATTTTCTGAAATGTAAAAGGAACAATGGATGAAAATATTCATGGATAGCAGACTGCTCCAGCAAATTCTTACTGCCTTAAAAGCTGTGTTCTGTGGGATTTCTCCAGTGAGGAGAGGTTGATCAGGGGTACACGACACTCACAGGATACGGAAGAAGTTTTCTCCTCCTGTGACACCAGATCAGAAGTGATCTTTATTGTTGCTGAGCAGTTTCCCAGGAATAAGTCACTGCTAATTTTATAATTTCTCCATTTTTATCCCTAATACCTGTGAAGAGATCAATTTTCACTTAGGAAGTTAGGGGTATATTTTAGTGGTGTTACTCCAGCTCAACTGTCTTAAATAATAGGGGGAAAAGTGTCAAAAAAAGATAAATTTAGTGCAGAGGCTTTCACTAGAAGCTTTAACTGCAGGTTAGAATTATACATGCTATGCAGAATTTCCTGCAACACTTCTCCTTTGGGCCACAATGCATTACAGCAGACGTATAATGAAGCTGCTATAAAATCCGTGGTAATTAAGGGGGATTTGACAGTAATTGCAACAGTGAATCAACTTAATTATTACCTGCTTCAAAAAGAGCTAACCTGATGTTGTAATCTAACCTTTCCTACTTCTAAAACGAGAGATTAAACAAGTATATGTAGCATTTAAGAATTAAATCTGTTGAGATAGAATTATAATAATATACTTTTCATATACATTTTATATCTAGGTGTGTGCGTGGGTATAAAGCAGCAAAAGGAGCAGCACCATCAGCTGACAAGCTGAGTGTGTGCATTCATAAAATAAACAGAACTGAGGTGAGCCAGCTCCTCTGCTGTTTGCTGAAAGCAGGAGACAGAATGCTGCTGTAAAACCCTACGACACACACAAGCCCAGTTCCTTGAACAGCCTTGTAAGGGGATGTGGTGAATGTATTGTCTTTCCATGCCTAATTTTAGGCAAACTATTCTGAAACACATTTAAGGCTGGCTGTAAAGCTGCAAAAGGGGGAAGGTGCTTGAGGACTTTGCAGCCCTGCTCACACCCCCCTGCAGTGGCAGCCCCTGGGATGTGAAGGATGGGAGGGTCAGGGTCACACAGCTCCTTTGTCCAAAACTGGTTTGCTGGTTTTCAGTGCCCTTGAACTAAAAAGAAGCTTCTTACAATGGCTTTGAAACTGGGACCTGAGCTACAGAGCTCCATGGATTAGAATCATAGAATCACGGAATCTTTTGGGTTGATAAGACACTTCAAGACCGTCGAGTCCAACCATTCCCCCAGCACTGCCAAGCCCATCCATGACCCCAGATCCCCTGAGGGCTCAGGATTCAGGTCGGTTCCCACTCTTGGTGCTGCTGGGATACTTTTATAGTTCAAACGCTGCTGCTTCTCTTACAGAGTGGTGTCCAAACCTCCAGATGTTTCCTCTGCTCTGCCTTCAGACAATCATCCTAATCATCAGCCAGAAACAGCCCAACATAACATTGCTCTGATCAATCCCGGCCTGATCAATCCAGCTCTTTCACCTCCTGCAGCAGGTTTAGGAACCTACTCACTCAGGGACTGGCTGAACCCATAAATCTGGTCATTCCCTTGGCCTTTGATTTCAGAGCTTTTGGGATGTGTTACCTGAGGGCAGAGGGTTGTCAGAAGGTGACTGATCCAAACCCTTCTCCAAACTCTTCCCCAGAGTTGTACCTGGCTGGTACATGCCGTGCTGTGCCTGTGCAGCAGGTGGAAGGTAAGAGCTGCAATAATGAAGTATAACCTTAGAAAAAAGAGAAAAGTGAGCATCATCATCACCATCATCATCATGAAAACTTGCCATAGCAACTTTCACAAGGAGTTCATCGGCAAAACTGACAAAATTCTCTTCAACTCTGCTCTGAGGAGGGGTTTGACCATCCAAGGGAAGCACTGAGGGGCTGACTTGTGCAAGCCCTTAAAATAAATCTGCCAACATTCAATTCTCTTGTTATGTTGTGGGTTAAAGGTGTCCCCTGCCATGGGTGTGTGATTTAGCTCCCTGGCAAGGACAAAGTCCATCACTGCATTAAGCCATCTCATCTTTAGGACATACTTTTAGAAGATTACAGCTGCTGAACCTGCCTTAAAGTAAACCTGGAAGCCCACCAGTCTTTGAACAGTGTTGTCCAGTAAAAATGGTACGGAAATCTAATTGAGCTTGGTGGTAATAAAAAAATCTCATCCTATTGCCGGCCTTGCAATTTTAATTTAAGAATAAATATGTGACTTGCAGGGGAAAGCAGGCTGTGGTTTCTCTTTCTGTGCACAAGGTAATCTCTCCATCAGTCATTACTCCTGTTAATGGTGGAAGCCTCAAGGTGCCTGAGACTTCATCTGAGGGTTTGTGCCCAAAGTGCATCACACCTGTATCTCCTAATGAGGCTTTTAGTTATGATGCTCCTTCCTAAACCATGGAGAGATCCTCTGCTACACCGATGAGTAAAGACGCTTCAGGCTTCCAGGAAACAATCTCCTGGGAATTAATACCAGCAATGCTCCAGCCCCTGTTAAGTGGCTGTGGAGAAAACCAGGATCCCTCCTACAATTCCACACTGAGAAAAGACTGAGATTCCCAGGAGCTCTCAACAAGCAGCTCCTCTCTGGACACTTCCATGCTGGAGCTCTGTAACTCTCACAACACTTATTCCCACTTGGAATGTGCCTGATGTGGGACAGACTACGGTAAACCCAGGGTTGTCTGTTATTCCTCATCCCTCTTCCTGGAAGCTGCCTGAGCTTCTGGGCTTCCAGGGCTGTGTCCTGGTGCCAGCAGTGGCTCTGCTCCCATGCAAGGAGAGGGAATGGCAGACTTTAAATAACAAATTTTCACTGATGCCTTTTGCTATTTTTACAACGCATTTTAAAATAAATGAGAGATTAACACACAAAAGAAGTCCTTCAGGTGCATGCTCAGGAACTATTTTTTCATAAGGTTTTAATGGGTTCAGGGTTGAGCTCCACTAAAATCTGGATTTATTAGAAACGCTCCGTGCATTTCAATGGAGTTTTTCTCATGAATCTGGATATTTTACATCATTTCAATAGAGCTGACCCTCTGTTTCATTAGAAATGCTCCAATATAACCCATGGAGCATTTCTAATGATTCTGGTTTTACAGCAAATCCAAGGGTCAGCTGTACTGCAAACAATGGTGCTAACCTCTAGGTTTATTAGAAAAATGCTTTCTGTCTCAATGGAGCATTTCTAATAAATCAGATAAATAGGGATCTCCCACAAAAATGCTCCACTGGTGAAACAGACAAATGGGGGTCATTGTTACTGAGATTTTTTAAAAAACAAAGATTGTTTAATAGAATTTTTTTGTTGCTTTTTGTGGTGTGATCCCCTCCTATCCAGAGTTTAGGTCTTCACCATGAAGAACTTAATAAATATTCCATATAATTCCCTCAGAAACAAGTGTTGCTGCCTCAGTCTGCCAAGCATTTTTCACCTCAACCCTGAAGACACTACAGCAAGGCCAACTTCCATGATGGATCTGTGGTTGCCAGGTTGGTGTTCAGGGGCTTGGTGCTGTGCCAGGGGTTGGGATGGGTCCTTTCATGCTCTGCAGAAATGGGGAGAGAAGGTGAGTGTCACAACAGCTCAGCACTGGGGGTCACCATTGACCCATTACAGGAGCACATGACATTGAACTGCAGCAGGTGACAGGGAGAATTTTTTAGACCTTTAAGTTTGCTTTTTGTCCAAATTTCTTCTAATTTCAACAGAAAAAAACCCCATGTCATTAAATGCGTGGGCGACAGAAAAGATAAAAAATTACCTCACACAGACCATCTCGACAGGCCTCTCCCCACATCAGGTCATGGAGAAGTTACAGCTTATGGGATGAAGCTGCAGAGACCCACCACCATCCTTCTGGATGTCCTCCTGGTGTACAGGTGAGTGCTTGTAGGTACCTATGCACAGGCTCTTTGGAGGTTTGGGGAATGTATCCATGTCAGGAGAGCCCGTCTCGGTGCAGGCAGGCTGGGCACAGAGAGCCCATCCCTGTGCGCTGAGAGCCTGGATGGGAAACATTCCCCTCAGCCAGAGGAGATCCTGCGTTGTGGTGCCATCAGGAACAGGAATCTGGGGCATGCACTGATGAACCCGTGTTGATCCAGTCCAGGAAGAGTAAATGCAACACTGCGAAATGCAAAAAAAGCCTTGGTAAGCCGAGACAAAGCTTTCTGTTTGAGAGGAAAGGCCAATGAGATAATTTCAATGACTCAAGATTTGGTTAGAATGTTCTGTATTTATGGAGTATATTCTGTCCCGTCCAGATTTCCCTGTGGTTCAAATACCACACAGTTACTGCATTTGGATTCCCTGTTCTCTTTCTTTGAATTGCAAATCCTCGGCTAAAAGCCAGTTAGTCTCAGTCTGAACAGTATTCCAGTCTTCTGCCCTGCACTCCCCAGCAACTTCAGGAAATCTGCTGACCAGTTTCTCTGAAAATAAACCATGTTGCAGTGGTGACAAATCCACAACCCAGAGACTCCACTTTAAAAATGATTGGTGTGTCTGAGTGCTCTCTCTTTTTTTTTTTCTTCTTGTCAAATTGGATGATTTTGCCCAGCAGTGAAAACAGAGAAATCCACAGTGGAGTCAAACAAAAGGAATTTTACCTACAGGGGTGCTGGATGTCTGCCCCCTGCCTGGTGCTGAAATATGGGATTGTGCCATTGTGGGAAGATGCTGAACTGTCCTTCAGGGGGATCAGAGAGTGTGAGCACCACTGGTTTCCCTGTTCCCTGGTTTCTCCCTACACAAGTTCATCCTGCAGCACCAGTGTCCTCTAAATGATAAACAAGTTCTGTAGCAAAAAACTGCAGGTCAGAGCGGGAACCTGCTCGGTCAGGGGGATTAGAGCAGAACCAGCAGTGGGATTTCAAGGCTTTTCCTACCCCAGGGGCACTGGAAATATCAGCACCAGGCCCACTCCCCCTCCTCACTCAGATGAGCCTCAGCAGTTCATCATGTCAAGTCTTGCTGCTGAGTGCTGTGTCTGGGGCCTCTGGCTGTCAGAGGCAGGATTTCATCCCGGGCTCCCTAAGGCCATATAGAAAGCCTAAAATGTTCATTTATGTTACTTATTGTCTGGCCAAACCTGTGTGTGCTTAAAAAATATCTGGAAGTTTAAAGGCCCATCCCTGATTGTTGTGGTTTAGAAATTTTTATTTATTATTAATTGTTTATATATATATATATAATTGTTTATATAATTAATTTATTATTAATTGTTATATTAGAAGTTGTTATTTTAAAAAGTTAAATACATTTATTGTTATGAACGGCAATGCTTTTGTCAACTCTTACTGCTCCTACAAAAAGTGTTTATATGTGAAATGTTTCCTTCTGTGACGTGACTGCCTGAGCTCAATCTCTCTCATTATATTTTTGCAAAAAAAGATAAATATCACTACACAAGTCTAATTCAGAGATATCTGTAAACATTTTTATGGAAAGCACAAATATTTATGGATGTGGGAATCTGTACCTTGGCTTATCAGAATTTCCATGTTTGTGCACATACATTTCCATGTTTGTGCACACATATGCTGTAGAACAGTATTCCTGTAAGAATCAGTGTGGACAGAAGTGTTTATAACATGTAGATTTATTTGCTTTATGTATTCCATGTACCTGCATAGCCAGAACTTCATCTGCTGCTCAGAATTTATTCCAGCTTTCCACACGAGCTCCTTCAAACAATGCTAATTGTTTCAGAACCAAGATCATTGATGATAACTCTTTTAGGAATTGTCATGTTGTCTATAAATATTTAGCTGGATTGTATTTGCCAGTGTACCCCTGTATTACAGATGAAAAGGCAGCATCTGCCGAAATTAAAAGTGGCCGCGTTTTCGCTGTGGCTTAATTAAATGCCAAAATTTATCTACATTAACAACAAAGTGGCGAAATTTATTGATCAATTCACATGATATAAGTTGACAAATGGCCCGAGCAATTTCCATAATTTTCTACACGTGTTAAAATTTGTAATGAAACAGGAATACTTTATCAGCAGGAGCTGTGGGTGGGAGGGGGCCGGGCTGTGCCCCGGGGCGCTGAGCTGAGCTCGCTGTCCAGCCCAGGCTCTGGGAGCCGTGTACAGATGGGCCTTTGACAGTCCTACAGCTGTTCTCCTAATTGTCCATTAAGTGTTCTATTGATTCTCTGATTCAAAGTACATGTCTTTCAGCCCAGGCTATCGTGTGAAGTGGCAGACACATTCCTCCTGGAATGACAGAGCTGCTTGAAACCTAAAAATGTGGGCTGCCAGTTCCAATTGAGGAGCCTGCTTTCAAAGGGAAGGCTTGGTTAAAAGAGCTTTGTGAGAGCGCCTTAGATTTGAGTTTCTAAACTTTTAGCATCAATCAATTAAAGCAGCAGCAGCAGGAAAAGTTGTAATTCCTCATTAAGGGTTTGCGCATGGCTGGTAAAGCTCTGCCTGAGGATCCTTGGTTGTGATAATAAGGATTAGATCTTGTTTAGCTGGATGTAGATTTTATCCTCAATCCCCTCTGACATATGCAATGATATTCTCATTTGACTTGCAAGTTCACTTTTAGCATTTTTTTAAAGGAAAATCATCTGCAATTCCAGCTCATGCCAGTCAGGAGCCTGTTTAAAGTCATCTGCCTTTAATCTGAAGAGTGAAGGATAAGATGCATATCTGTTGCAAGGACCATAAATCTTCAAAGAAACAAATAGCCACAGATAAAACTGTAAAAGTTATTTAGTTCTCTTCTGAAAGAGGTTTATTAATCTAAAATTTCCAGTCCATTGTGTCATGATTTGGTTATCTCACTGTATTTCATTTCCTGCAATTGTATAAGCCTTGTGTATCAAGAAAACAGATGAGAGTCTCAGAGCTTAAACTTGATCACTTGTGTTCAGATCTATTCACTAGAGCTAGGGAAAAAAAAAGGAAATATAAAAAATAGCCACCTGAACAGAGATTTCGACTGTGAGAATTTTTATTCCCATTTCCTCATATTTTACTGAGATGGGTATGATGTGGTTTTATTATTAAATTTAAATTGGATTTTAAATCCTTGTTTGTCTTTTTTAATTCATAATTCCTGGTAGGAAGAACACAAAGTGTTTATAAACTCACTGACTGGGAACCATTCATGGGGGTTGTGCACAAAATGAGCTTTTCCCATGTGTCACCAGCTTTAGTTGCCTTTATATTTCTCGTTTTTTAAATCCCCATCATTTAGAAGAGACATGAAACTGTTTTTGATAGAGCTTAAAATAAGGACAATTATTCCTCATTGAGATTTTTATCTTTATAGTTAACGAAAAGCCTCTTTGCTGTGAGTGTTTAATATCTGATTATTCTTTAATCACCCTCTTTACATCCTTGCCCACGTGGGTGTTGCACCCCAGTTACCTCTCTATGGTTTTGTGTCTGAAAACCTTTACCCCCAGTCCCTATTCCACAGATTCTCCAAGTGGGGCAAACAGATGACTTGGACCCATCAATCAAATTAGTTACAGCCTTTTAATTTAAACAAGAAGCTGATTTCAACAGAACTAGATTTTTTATTTTTTTTTAACCTTAACCTATTTGGGACATCAAATGTACAAGCAAAGGCAATGTTTAATCCTAAGAAGTGAGGGTAAAAACTCAGATGGGGATTCCAAGAATACAAATGAAATTTCTACTCATACATCAAAGGCAAAAAGAAGAAAAGAAAGGGGGTGGAAATAGAAGTGAACAAAGAAAGGAAAGAAATGATATGAAAGGGGAGGCATTTGACATTTTATAACCAGAGTTTCTCTCTCTATTCCATAAAAATGAATATGTGTCAAATTAAAGAAATAGTGTAGGAAGCTGTAGGATATGTTCCCAGGCATTTCTCATTTTAGGAATGTAAGGCTGGGGCGAAGGCACTAAAAGCCCCCTGCACCGAGGGGACAGAAACCACCCATTTGTTTTCACCATCCGAAAGGGAAGCTGGAGAGTCTCTCTAATATAATAAACCATTTACTGATACCTGCAAAACACTTTGTAAATCCACCTCAACCCCAGCGCTTTCAATTACACCAGCAGCCAGTTTTTTAAAAAGATTTTTAGAAGCTTTCAAGTGTGGACTTTTGTCTTGTTGAATGAACTTCAGCTACACTAAATTTTAAGTAAATTTGTGATGACTGAGCAATATACATTGGCTGAGCTAGAATCCAATAACCCACAGGACAAATTAATTTTCAACAAAAAGGGCAGAAACCTCAAGTGCCATGAGTATATGGAATCTCAGTCTATCTCTCTGGAGCCATTTTTGCAAATCACTACAGCTATTCATAATCTAAATCAGTCTCCTTTAGCAGCAGAAAGATCTTTTTTCATGACAAAACAGAAGATGACATTCATTAGTGCCTAACTTGCATAAGCTACCTTAAATTTATTGGTGCTCTTATACTTATCTGGGTAAGAATTCCTTTGTCTACAGCTATAGGAAAATTCCGGACGTACTACTTAAAAATATAAATTGTCACTTTTATCAGAACTTTTGGCAGTTTACTTTATTTTAGAAGTAAAACTGGTGGTTAAGGTTTTAAGGCTTCCAATGGGCGTTGTTTCAATCATGGTTAATCTGCACCCAGGATGGCAATACTGATATAAGGGAGCAGTTGGACAAAAATCCAGGGAACTGCCACTGCCTGGAGCACCAGGCACTAACTTTTTCCTAGATTTAAATACAAGTTACAGCATTACAAAAGAATCCTGTGACCTGTGTGTGGATTCAGGATAGAAGCACAAACCCTTGGCTGGTGTAGCACAGAATTTTCTGGACAGTGTCTCCCTTTTCCCCTGTGATGGATCATTTCTTACATGGAAGGTCACAGAATCACAACATGGAATCACAGAATGTTTTGGGTTTGAAGGGACCTTAAAGCCCATCTGGTTCCGCCCCCTGCCATGGGCAGGGACACCTTCCACTAGACCAGGTTGCTCCAAGCCCAGTTCGACCTGGCCTTGAAGTCCTACCAGGCCATACCAACCCACCTGTAAATATCCTGAATCCTACAGGAACTGCAGAGCCTGATTATTGTAAAAATGCACATCAAGTCAGTGTATAGGAAATAAAATATAAATGGATTTGCTTTAATGTGATGCAAGTGAATACTGGTTTTCATCCACCTGTTTTATAAACTCCATTTCCCCTCGTGGGTACAGACTGTTAATTCTTAAATGCCTTTAGCTTGATGTTTCCTACTTGGGATACAACTGCAGGAAGTATTGTGACCTAAAGATTGACATACATGTCATTTGTGCAACTGCTCTTTATTTCTTTGTGCAGAAAAAAAAAGTGGAATAAGCATTTGTGGCAGCCTTTGTTACAGCCTGGATAGAGCCAAATGGTCACAGAGTCGCTCTTGCCTCAGAACACACGAACATGATTTCAATTATTATTTCTTTTATGTGGTGAAAGTGGACAGGGATGTTTGAATGACAAATGAGAGAGATAAAATAATAAGAATGGTAGTGGCTGTGCCTACTCTCTATTTCTCGATGGAATGACTTGTTGTGGTAGGTCCCACAACCCTGAAAAGTAACTACTGAGCTACTTCCAGCCCGAGGAAACAGTTCCCACTGGAGCAGAGGTTGCTCTGGTTCTTATTTCCAGCATGGAGTTTTGGCCCTAGCAAAGGTGATGAGGAAAGGAGGCAAATACTCAGCTACAGAAAATCTGTCAGAATTAACACTATCTTCTCTTAGGAAATCGTGCTAGAAGAATAAAATAAAATTACCAATTAAAGCCTCCTACCCGGAGCACAATATCTACTGTGTTTATCCATCAAGCACAGGCCCTGTCTCGGATGGAGCGAGAGGGATCAGATTTAGGGCTGGAAAATGTAAGAGATATTTTATGGTGTAGATGGGAAAATTCTTATAAATTGTTCTGCATGGTTTTTTCCCTCAAATTTGAGTAGAAATTCAGGTGAGCTCTTATTTCAGGCCATGTCTCTTTGGGAAAAGGCAGCTGTGTCATCCCTGTTTTATCACCTCCATGCTATTCCCAGCTCTGCTTCAGTGGATGACCTTGGCCAGTCATTTCCTTCCAATAAAGTGGCAATTGGGCTGTTTACTCCCATCCCAAAAGCGCTTGGGAGCTTAATTAACATCTGCTTTGAGATCCTCAAAAGGTGCTAAAGTGTTACTATGTACCAAACCCCAACCTTGGAGCTCTAAACATGGAAGAGGAAAGAGACTCTTAGGGATCTGTCAGCAAAGTGCCACAGGAATGCAGTGCCATCCTGCCTCTGTTCCTGAGAGTAGAGACCTTTCTGCAGTGACCCTTCTCTGTCACTCTTATTTCTCTACGACAGTTTTCCCATCCAAGCTCTAAACTCCACCCAATGACTCTCCTCCAGCCTTTTTTTTCAGGAAACACGGGAGCAACACTTGCAATGGAAGAACATCAGTTTGCGGGAAGGATAAGAGAGATCTCATGAGATCTGAATGTGGAACTGAAACCCTTGTGCTGCTGCACACCTGGAATGAGGAATCTGCAGCTTTTTATCAACCCCTGTGATTTATGGACCATGGATGGCCATGCACTGGTGCCTCAGCTCAGCCTGGCCACGCTCTCTGCTCCTCTCACCTGAAGGATGGGATGACACTCATGGTTAGTCAAGAGAAGCTGCCAAGCACCCTCTGATATGTAGTGAGAGATTGCCGATCACAGGACTTGTGAGGAGAACAAAACCAAGTCCTCAGGCCCAGGCATTCCTGTGTATCTCAAATCACCCTTCCAAGAAGTTATTATGTGGGACTGGGAGCAGATCCAACCAGGCTCTAATGTTTGCTTATTATTGTCAGATTTTAAACTGCAACCTGAGCAATTTGTCCTTCCTTTTGCAGCTGATTGAGAGTAGAACAAAATGGCTCAATTATAAAGTTACTATAGCTGGATCTCTTTAAAAGTGAACCCAACTTAAATTCAGCTCTGCCTGGTGCATAGGAAACCTCTGCTGTAATTTGGCAACCTCAGGATGGTCCTGAGGGATGGCATAAAGTAAGGAGGCAATTCCCTCCTGCCAGGCTGCTGGGTCTGCAGCTTCAACTGATACTATTGAAATGAAGGTGAGATTTGTTTGAACCTCTCCTGGAGTGAAAGAGCCATTTCCAGCTGCTGCCATATCCCAGCCTGGAGTGGCAGCAGGGAGGGCATGGAGTTGAGGGCAGGTGAGATGAGATGATCCACACAGAAACTCAGCAAGTTCCCATGGACCATGGGGGGGGTTTCTTGAAAACTGGAATCAGAGGGATTCAAACTGTCCTCTTCAAAGCACATAAAAATCATATGCTTTAAAAAAAGCAGAGGAAAAGAAGCTCTAAGACTGGAGGTGACACTGCAAACTGTTGCTTCCCACCTAATTTTTACAGCCTTCAGGAAGCCGAAGGAGCCCACACTGCCCACCCACTCTCTTTTTCCAAAAGATTTGGGGAAGTGACTCAAACATTAGTTAAAAATTTAATAAAAGCATTAATAAAAAAATTAAAAATTCATCAAAGCATTAATAAAAGTTGTATCATCTCCAACACTTATGTTAACCTACAACAGAGCTCAAGAATTTCCCAAACATGAAATAGCCCAAGTACTGCAGCAGGGAAAGAAGGATTTAGCTGAGGAGGGTGTTTGGTGGACAAACACAGTTGTTGGAGTGCAGTGTCTTCTCTGTGCTGTTTGGGCCTTTCCCTACCAAGACTTTCTCTCTCTCTCTGCTACAGATGCTCAGTTTCTCTCCCAGTTTTTCCTAAGACTTTTCAAAGCCTTCAGAATCACGGCACTGAGTACTGAGAATGAATTTAGAACAAATGAACCCCCAGACACCCCAAAATCAAGCACTGAAAATGCAGTGCCTCAGTTCCCCCGTGCTGCATCTCAGCAGAATTACCCATGAGCAACTGTTCTGGCCTTGGCTGGATTTTCCCAGCTTAAAATAGAAACAAAGGCATTATGGTAACACATTTCCACTGGATCGTTTTCCTAAGTAATACAGAGAGAAAAATACAAAGCCCAGGGTAAACACTCAAAAAAAATTTAAAAATAAATCATACAGTATCCACCTATACAAAGACAGATTTTGACAAGAATTTCTTTGTGTGACCCAGTCTGTGAGTTACTTTTGCCTACATTTACTTTATTTCTTTACATTGCCATGTCAGAGCATCCAGAACTAGAGTTAGATGTAAGACAAACCTCTGCAGAGAGGTGAGCTTTTGCAAAAGGATAAATAATCCTTTTGACTGGTGGTTAACATGCCCATTCCCTCACACTTCACAAGTGGTGAATGAGAGGTCTGATTAAACATGATACAAAAAGAGCTTGCAAGTAGCACTGTTTACTAACATTTCAATTTCTATGCCTCATTTATTAGACTTAGAATAAAAAGGTTAGAGGGGTGTTTGGGATTGTCTTTAACCTTGATGATATTTCCACTGAAGCAGCATAATGGCTCTTAATTGCTTAAGTGAAGAGAACATGTTGACATGTCCTTCTTTGTGCTTAAAGCTCTGTGCCTAAACCATTATGCTAATTCAAGCATTATATACACCAAAGTATTTATGGGACTGACACAAGTGATGTTGCAGGTAAAGGGCTGTGAAATGGTCTGTAAACAGAGAGAATTGATTCCAGGCCCAAAGCAATGCTGTTAAAGTCACAGACATTGAACAGCCAGCCCTACAATTTCTATCCAGATTGTCACACTGGGTCAGGCAGTGTCAGCAGGGCTGCTGTTATAGATCAGATGGGTGGCTTTAATAATATGTAAACCAACCACATAAACCCAAATTAACATGGAAGCAAGACTTGACTGGGCCTTTTTTTTTTCCCGTGTGCAGCAGTTTTGGTCACAGAATATTCAGTTGTAGCATTTGCTAAAACATGAACATGTTTAAAAACAGCGCAACTTCCTCCTGCATTTTTCCTGCTGAGGCAACACTGCCATTTGAAGGGATCACAAGGAACATGTGCATCGTGTGAATCTCTGTTCAAAAATAATAACTCCCATTAGGGGGTTTATTTGCTTATTCAAGATATGAACTGGGTAGATTATCTGTATTTTCCTCCTTTGGTCTAAGGCTAGCAGGGAGGTTTTACATGATGCTGAAATAAATTATTATCTTGCCTGTTTTGTTACTAATAACCCACAGTTTTTGGCACTGAACAGGATTTTGAATATCCAATTTCCTTTAAAACCTGCATCTAATTTATTGTTTACATTTCAGTAATTTTAGACACCTAAATGAGACTGATCAGCTCTGCCTTTATTTCTGTTGGTTTTATTTTTGGCTCTGGAATACTTGGGCTGACACTTTTCTCCTTAGTTTTAAAATTATGGAGAGTTATGTCTTAGTCTCTGTATCTTTTTTTATACACTCAGAGCAGGTGCTTCACTGATTTTCCTTTTTTTAAAATGCCAGGAGAATGGTATCATTCATCCTACACCTCATATGCAAAATGTAAACCTCAGGGGGAAGTCCCATATTTGTATTAGTCTGTAAAGCATTATCATACTTTGGTGATTATTTAAATGACAAAATAATTTAAATAGCTTCAAAACAACAGATTTAATGACAATTTTTTTTGCAAAAAGAAAAATAGAAACGTTTACCTTGAATTCACTCGAGTGTTCTTTGAAGCTGATCCTTCAATGACAAAAACTGAGATTCAATAGACTAGAATATAGATAAAAATCTGGGAAAATATGGAATAGTTGTAGCCATTCCTCCCTGGCAGAACAGCTCTGCATTTTCCAGCAAAGCACACCTTCGTCATGCATCAGCATTTTCTGGTTTTTTGCACTCTAGGATATTTTTGATTTAACGTCATTTTATAGATTGCTGCACCACTAAATAAAATTACACTGTAACAACATTGCCTGACCATGCTGCTCCAAAAGATTTTGGAATTGTGCATGTGAGATGAGCGTGCTCATTGAGATTCACTGTATCCTGACATTTCTTGGATCAAATACATGATATCGTACGAAAATATTTGATGTATTTTTTAGTTTAGATGTTGGAATAGCAGAAGGTCTTGGGGCCATTTAACCCCAGGAATTCCCTTCAGTTGTGAAGTGAGTAATTCTGCAATATTCAGAAAAGTCAAATAAATGGATGGAGGACTTGCAATAACTGAAGGGAAGGCTAGTTACGTGAAGAGGCAGAAATAGGATGCAGGACCCAAAGTGGTATCAAAGATTGCCTTTGTGAATTTGAACAAGACACTTAATCTAAATCTCACTTTTCAATCTGTAAAATGGGACTGACAGTATTTCCTCTCCTATTGAGATACCTGGACAGACAGAGATCATCCCAGCTCCTCATCCAGTGGATCCTCCCTCCTTTTCCCACCGTTCAGCCATACGTGGCTGTTTGCTACCTCTCACAAATATATATGTATCACCCCAAACATCCTGCTTGGGAAATGGGTTTCCAAAATATGACAGAGGATATTTTTGGCTGTGTTTATACTAAATGGCAGAATGTTCATCGCTTTGAAAATGCTGTGAAGCTGTTTAAGATTTATATGTTCGCTGAGTGGTCACTATCAAGTTGAAAAATGATATGTATTATCTTCAAAAGCAAATTTTCTTGCCCAGTATGATCAACAGCCCTTGAACTGTAAGAATTCTACCAGACTAAAATATGTTGCAACATTTCTTTAAGTTACCCACTTTCTGTTTTTCTCTCACCTTGGGAAATGAAAACAGAATAGTCTCTCTCACATTCACTTCTGAGCACTTTGAATTTCCGGGGGTTTCAGCTTTTCTTGCAGTTGTAAGATGTCAAATTGGGAAATAAAGGCTCCTATAAAGGAAAACAATGTAAAGTGAAGTAGGTCTCTAAAAAGAATTAGTTCAGATCAGTTGTTTGAAAAAAGAACCTAATTTTCTGAATTTATAACATGTGCTATGGTTACATGTAATGTGACAAATCAGGGAGGTCTTCAGTTTCCATTCCTAATTGTGGTTGAAGGTTATAGTGCTGTGGTGATGC